>JAWNOP010000067.1:600000-890000 GCA_035045925.1 Drosophila atripex | reverse complement strand
CTGTGTCTGCTGTCTGTCCTGTCTGTCTGTCTGCTGCTGTCTGTCTGTCTGTCTGTCTGTCTGTTCTGTCTGTCTGTCTGTCTGTCTGTCCTGTCTGTCTGTCCTGTCTGTCTGTCCTGTCTGTCCTGTGTCCTGTCTGTCCTGTTTGTCCTGTCTGTTCTGTCTGTGCTGTCTGTCCTGTCTGTCCTGTCTGTCCTGTCTGTCCTGTCTGTTCTGTCTGTCTGTCCTGTCTGTCTGTCCTGTCTGTCTGTCCTGTCTGTCTGTCCTGTCTGTCTGTCTGTCTGTCTGTCCTGTCTGTCCTGTCTGTCTGTCTGTCCTGTCTGTCTGTCCTGTCTGTCCTGTCTGTCTGTCCTGTCTGTCTGTCCTGTCTGTCTGTCCTGTCTGTCTGTCCTGTCTGTCTGTCCTGTCTGTCTGTCCTGTCTGTCTGTCCTGTCTGTCTGTCCTGTCTGTCTGTCTGTCTGTCTGTCCTGTCTGTCTGTCCTGTCTGTCTGTCCTGTCTGTCTGTCCTGTCTGTCTGTCCTGTCTGTCTGTCCTGTCTGTCTGTCCTGTCTGTCTGTCTGTCTGTCTGTCCTGTCTGTCCTGTCTGTCTGTCCTGTCTGTCCTGTCTGTCCTGTCTGTCCTGTCTGTCTGTCCTGTCTGTCTGTCCTGTCTGTCTGTCTGTCTGTCCTGTCTGTCTGTCCTGTCTGTCTGTCCTGTCTGTCTGTCCTGTCTGTCTGTCCTGCTGTCTGTCCTGTCTGTCTGTCCTGTCTGTCTGTCCTGTCTGTCTGTCCTGTCTGTCTGTCCTGTCTGTCTGTCCTGTCTGTCTGTCCTGTCTGTCTGTCTGTCTGTCTGTCCTGTCTGTCTGTCCTGTCTGTCTGTCCTGTCTGTCTGTCCTGTCTGTCTGTCCTGTCTGTCTGTCCTGTCTGTCTGTCCTGTCTGTCTGTCCTGTCTGTCTGTCTGTCTGTCTGCCTGTCTGTCTGTCCTGTCTGTCTGTCCGTCTGTCTGTCTGTCTGTCTGTCTGTCCTGTCTGTCTGTCCTGTCTGTCTGTCCTGTCTGTCTGTCCTGTCTGTCTGTCTGTCTGTCTGTCTGTCTGTCTGTCTGTCCTGTCTGTCTGTCCTGTCTGTCTGTCCTGTCTGTCTGTCCTGTCTGTCTGTCCTGTCTGTCCTGTCTGTCCTGTCTGTCTGTCTGTCTGTCTGTCCTGTCTGTCTGTCCTGTCTGTCTGTCCTGTCTGTCTGTCCTGTCTGTCTGTCCTGTCTGTCTGTCTGTCCTGTCTGTCTGTCTGTCTGTCTGTCCTGTCTGTCTGTCCTGTCTGTCTGTCCTGTCTGTCTGTCCTGTCTGTCTGTCCTGTCCTGTCTGTCCTGTCTGTCTGTCCTGTCTGTCTGTCCTGTCTGTCTGTCCTGTCTGTCTGTCCTGTCTGTCTGTCCTGTCTGTCTGTCTGTCTGTCTGTCCTGTCTGTCCTGTCTGTCTGTCTGTCTGTCCTGTCTGTCTGTCCTGTCTGTCTGTCCTGTCTGTCTGTCCTGTCTGTCTGTCCTGTCTGTCTGTCCTGTCTGTCTGTCCTGTCTGTCTGTCCTGTCTGTCTGTCCTGTCTGTCTGTCCTGTCTGTCTGTCCTGTCTGTCTGTCTGTCTGTCTGTCCTGTCTGTCTGTCCTGTCTGTCTGTCCTGTCTGTCTGTCCTGTCTGTCTGTCCTGTCTTGTGTGTCTGTCTGTCTGTCTGTCTGTCCTGTCTGTCTGTCTGTCTGTCTGTCTGTCTGTCTGTCTGTCTGTCTGTCTGTCTGTCTGTCTGTCTGTCTGTCCTGTCTGTCCTGTCTGTCTGTCCTGTCTGTCTGTCTGTCTGTGTGTCCTCCTGTCTGCTGTCTGTCTGTCCTGTCTGTCTGTCTGTCTGTCTGTCCTGTCTGTCTGCCTGTCTGTCTGTCTGTCTGTCTGTCCTGTCTGTCTGTCTCTTCTGTCTGTCCTGTCTGTCTGTCCTGTCTGTCCTGTCTGTCTGTCCTGTCTGTCTGTCCCTGTCTGTCTGTCTGTCTGTCTGTCCTGTCTGTCTGTCCTGTCTGTCTGTCCTGTCTGTCCTGTCTGTCTGTCCTGTCTGTCTGTCCTGTCTGTCTGTCCTGTCTGTCTGTCCTGTCTGTCTGTCCTGTCTGTCTGTCCTGTCTGTCTGTCCTGTCTGTCTGTCCTGTCTGTCTGTCCTGTCTGTCTGTCCTGTCTGTCTGTCCTGTCTGTCTGTCTGTCTGTCTGTCTGTCCTGTCTGTCCGTCCTGTCTGTCTGTCCTGTCTGTCTGTCCTGTCTGTCTGTCCTGTCTGTCTGTCCTGTCTGTCTGTCCTGTCTGTCTGTCCTGTCTGTCCTGTCTGTCTGTCCTGTCTGTCTGTCCTGTCTGTCTGTCCTGTCTGTCTGTCCTGTCTGTCCTGTCTGTCCTGTCTGTCTGTCCTGTCTGTCCTGTCTGTCTGTCCTGTCTGTCTGTCCTGTCTGTCTGTCCTGTGTCTGTCCTGTCTGTCTGTCTGTCTGTCTGTGTGTGTCTGTCTGTCTGTCTGTCTGTCCTGTCTGTCTGTCCTGTCTGTCTGTCTGTCTGTCTGTCCTGTCTGTCCTGTCTGTCCTGTCTGCCTGTCTGTCCTGTCTGTCTGTCCTGTCTGTCTGTCCTGTCTGTCTGTCCTGTCTGTCTGTCTGTCTGTCTGTCCTGTCTGTCTGTCCTGTCTGTCTGTCCTGTCTGTCTGTCCTGTCTGTCCTGTCCTGTCTGTCTGTCCTGTCTGTCTGTCTGTCTGTCTGTCCTGTCTGTCTGTCCTGTCTGTCTGTCCTGTCTGTCTGTCCTGTCTGTCTGTCCTGTCTGTCTGTCTGTCTGTCTGTCCTGTCTGTCTGTCCTGTCTGTCCTGTCTGTCTGTCTGTCCTGTCTGTCCTGTCTGGCTGTCCTGTCTGTCTGTCTGTCTGTCTGTCTTGTCTGTCTGTACTGTCTGTCTGTCCTGTCTGTCTGTCCTGTCTGTCTGTCCTGTCTGTCTGTCCTGTCTATCCTGTCTGTCCTGTCTGTCTGTCTGTTCTGTCTGTCTGTCCTGTCTGTCTGTCCTGTCTGTCTGTCCTGTCTGTCTGTCTGTCCTGTCTGTCTGTCCTGTCTGTCTGTCCTGTCTGTCTGTCCTGTCTGTCTGTCCTGTCTGTCTGTCCTGTCTGTCTGTCTCTGTCTGTCTGTCCTGTCTGTCTGTCCTGTCTGTCCTGTCTGTCTGTCCTGTCTGTCTGTCCTGTCTGTCTGTCCTGTCTGTCTGTCCTGTCTGTCTGTCTGTCTGTCTGTCCTGTCTGTCTGTCCTGTCTGTCTGTCCTGTCTGTCTGTCCTGTCTGTCTGTCCTGTCTGTCTGTCCTGTCTGTCTGTCCTGTCTGTCTGTCCTGTCTGTCTGTCTGTCTGTCTGTCCTGTCTGTCTGTCCTGTCTGTCTGTCCTGTCTGTCTGTCCTGTCTGTCCTGTCTGTCCTGTCTGTCTGTCCTGTCTGTCTGTCCTGTCTGTCTGTCTGTCCTGTCTGTCTGTCTGTCCTGTCTGTCTGTCCTGTCTGTCTGTTCTGTCTGTCTGTCCTGTCTGTCTGTCCTGTCTGTCTGTCCTGTCTGTCCTGTCTGTCCTGTCTGTCTGTCCTGTCTGTCTGTCCTGTCTGTCTGTCCTGTCTGTCTGTCCTGTCTGTCTGTCCTGTCTGTCTGTCCTGTCTGTCTGTCCTGTCTGTCCTGTCTGTCCTGTCTGTCTGTCCTGTCTGTCTGTCCTGTCTGTCTGTCCTGTCTGTCTGTCCTGCTGTCTGTCCTGTCTGTCTGTCCTGTCTGTCTGTCCTGTCTGTCTGTCCTGTCTGGCTGTCCTTCTGTCTGTCCTGTCTGTCTGTCCTGTCTGTCTGTCCTGTCTGTCTGTCCTGTCTGTCTGTCCTGTCTGTCCTGTCTGTCTGTCCTGTCTGTCTGTCCTGTCTGTCTGTCTGTCTGTCCTGTCTGTCTGTCCTGTCTGTCTGTCCTGTCTGTCTGTCCTGTCTGTCTGTCCTGTCTGTCTGTCCTGTCTGTCTGTCCTGTCTGTCTGTCCTGTCTGTCTGTCCTGTCTGTCCTGTCTGTCCTGTCTGTCTGTCCTGTCTGTCTGTCCTGTCTGTCTGTCCTGTCTGTCTGTCCTGTCTGTCTGTCCTGTCTGTCTGTCCTGTCTGTCTGTCCTGTCTGTCTGTCCTGTCTGTCTGTCCTGTCTGTCTGTCCTGTCTGTCTGTCCTGTCTGTCTGTCCTGTCTGTCTGTCCTGTCTGTCTGTCCTGTCTGTCTGTCCTGTCTGTCTGTCCTGTCTGTCTGTCCTGTCTGTCTGTCCTGTCTGTCTGTCCTGTCTGTCTGTCCTGTCTGTCTGTCCTGTCTGTCTGTCCTGTCTGTCTGTCCTGTCTGTCTGTCCTGTCTGTCTGTCCTGTCTGTCTGTCCTGTCTGTCTGTCTGTCCTGTCTGTCTGTCTGTCTGTCTGTCCTGTCTGTCTGTCCTGTCTGTCCTGTCTGTCTGTCCTGTCTGTCTGTCCTTCTGTCTGTCTGTCCTGTCTGTCTGTCCTGTCTGTCTGTCCTCTGTCTGTCCTGTCTGTCTGTCTGTCTGTCTGTCTGTCTGTCCTGTCTGTCTGTCCTGTCTGTCTGCTGTCTGTCTGTCCTGTCTGTCTGTCCTGTCTGTCTGTCCTGTCTGTCTGTCTGTCCTGTCTGTCCTGTCTGTCTGTTGTCTGTCCTGTCTGTCTGTCCTGTCTATCTGTCCTGTCTGTCCTGTCTGTCTGTCTGTCTGTCTGTCCTGTCTGTCTGTCCTGTCTGTCTGTCCTGTCTGTCTGTCCTGTCTGTCTGTCCTGTCTGTCTGTCCTGTCTGTCTGTCCTGTTTGTCTGTCCTGTCTGTCTGTCCTGTCTGTCTGTCCTGTCTGTCTGTCTGTCTGTCCTGTCTGTCTGTCTGTCTGTCTGTCCTGTCTGTCCTGTCTGTCTGTCCTGTCTGTCTGTCCTGTCTGTCTGTCCTGTCTGTCTGTCCTGTCTGTCTGTCCTGTCTGTCTGTCCTGTCTGTCTGTCCTGTCTGTCTGTCCTGTCTCTGTCTGTCACCTGTCTGTCTGTCCTGTCTGTCTGTCCTTTCTGTCTGTCCTGTCTGTCTGTCCTGTCTGTCTGTCCTGTCTGTCTGTCCTGTCTGTCTGTCCTTCTGTCTGTTGTCTGTCTGTCCTGTCTGTCTGTCCTGTCTGTCTGTCCTGTCTGTCTGTCCTGTCTGTCTGTCCTGTCTGTCTGTCTGTCTGTCCTGTCTGTCTGTCCTGTCTGTCTGTCCTGTCTGTCTGTCCTGTCTGTCTGTCCTGTCTGTCTGTCTGTCTGTCTGTCCTGTCTGTCTGTCCTGTCTGTCTGTCCTGTATGTCTGTCCTTCTGTCTGTCCTGTCTGTCTGTCCTGTCTGTCTGTCCTGTCTGTCTGTCCTGTCTGTCTGTCTGTCTGTCTGTCCTGTCTGTCTGTCCTGTCTGTCTGTCCTGTCTGTCTGTCCTGTCTGTCTGTCCTGTCTGTCTGTGCTGTCTGTCTGTCCTGTCTGTCTGTCCTGTCTGTCTGTCCTGTCTGTCTGTCCTGTCTGTCCTGTCTGTCTGTCCTGTCTGTCTGTCCTGTCTGTCTGTCCTGTCTGTCTGTCTGTCCTGTCTGTCCTGTCTGTCTGTCCTGTCTGTCTGTCTGTCTGTCTGTCTGTGTGTGTGTCCTGGTGTGTGTCTGTGTGTGTGTTCTGTGTGTGTGTCCTGTCTGTCTGTCCTGTCTGTCTGTCCTGTCTGTCTGTCCTGTCTGTCTGTCCTGTCTGTCTGTCCTGTCTGTCTGTCTGTCTGTCTGTCCTGTCTGTCCTGTCTGTCTGTCCTGTCTGTCTGTCCTGTCTGTCTGTCCTGTCTGTCTGTCCTGTCTGTCTGTCTGTCCTGTCTGTCCTGTCTGTCTGTCTGTCTGTCTGTCCTGTCTGTCTGTCCTGTCTGTCTGTCCTGTCTGTCTGTCCTGTCTGTCTGTCCTGTCTGTCTGTCCTGTCTGTCTGTCCTGTCTGTCTGTCTGTCTGTCCTGTCTGTCTGTCCTGTCTGTCTGTCCTGTCTGTCTGTCCTGTCTGTCTGTCCTGTCTGTCTGTCCTGTCTGTCTGTCCTGTCTGTCCTGTCTGTCTGTCCTGTCTGTCTGTCCTGTCTGTCTGTCCTGTCTGTCTGTCCTGTCTGTCTGTCCTGTCTGTCTGTCCTGTCTGTCTGTTCTGTCTGTCTGTCCTGTCTGTCTGTCCTGTCTGTCTGTCCTGTCTGTCTGTCCTGTCTGTCTGTCCTGTCTGTCTGTCCTGTCTGTCTGTCCTGTCTGTCTGTCCTGTCTGTCTGTCCTGTCTGTCTGTCCTGTCTGTCTGTCCTGTCTGTCTGTCCTGTCTGTCTGTCCTGTCTGTCTGTCCTGTCTGTCTGTCCTGTCTGTCCTGTCTGTCTGTCCTGTCTGTCTGTCCTGTCTGTCCTGTCTGTCTGTCCTGTCTGTCTGTCCTGTCTGTCTGTCCTGTCTGTCTGTCCTGTCTGTCTGTCCTGTCTGTCTGTCCTGTCTGTCTGTCCTGTCTGTCTGTCCTGTCTGTCTGTCCTGTCTGTCTGTCCTGTCTGTCTGTCCTGTCTGTCTGTCCTGTCTGTCTGTCCTGTCTGTCTGTCCTGTCTGTCTGTCTGTCTGTCTCCTGTCTGTCCTGTCTGTCTGTCCTGTCTGTCTGTCCTGTCTGTCTGTCCTGTCTGTCTGTCTGTCTGTCTGTCCTGTCTGTCTGTCCTGTGTGTCTGTCCTGTCTGTCTGTCCTGTCTGTCTGTCTGTCTGTCTGTCCTGTCTGTCTGTCGTGTCTGTCTGTCCTGTCTGTCTGTCCTGTCTGTCTGTCCTGTCTGTCTGTCCTGTCTGTCTGTCCTGTCTGTCTGTCCTGTCTGTCTGTCCTGTCTGTCTGTCCTGTCTGTCTGTCCTGTCTGTCTGTCCTGTCTGTCTGTCCTGTCTGTCTGTCCTGTCTGTCCTGTCTGTCTGTCCTGTCTGTCTGTCCTGTCTGTCTGTCCTGTCTGTCTGTCCTGTCTGTCTGTCCTGTCTGTCTGTCCTGTCTGTCTGTCCTGTCTGTCTGTCCTGTCTGTCTGTCCTGTCTGTCTGTCTGTCCTGTCTGTCTGTCCTGTCTGTCTGTCCTGTCTGTCTGTCCTGTCTGTCTCTGTCTGTCTGTCCTGTCTGTCTGTCCTGTCTGTCTGTCCTGTCTGTCTGTCCTGTCTGTCTGTCCTGTCTGTCTGTCCTGTCTGTCTGTCCTGTCTGTCTGTCCTGTCTGTCTGTCCTGTCTGTCTGTCTGTCCTGTCTGTCCTGTCTGTCTGTCTGTCCTGTCTGTCTGTCTGTCTGTCTGTCCTGTCTGTCCTGTCTGTCTGTCCTGTCTGTCCTGTCTGTCTGTCCTGTCTGTCTGTCCTGTCTGTCTGTCCTGTCTGTCTGTCCTGTCTGTCTGTCCTGTCTGTCTGTCCTGTCTGTCTGTCCTGTCTGTCTCCCTGTCCTGTCTGTCCTGTCTGTCTGTCTGTCCTGTCTGTCCCTGTCTGTCTGTCCTGTCTGTCTGTCCTGTCTGTCTGTCCTGTCTGTCTGTCCTGTCTGTCTGTCCTGTCTGTCTGTCCTGTCTGTCTGTCCTGTCTGTCCTTCCTGTCTGTCTGTCCTGTCTGTCTTCCCCTGTCTGTCTGTCCTGTCTGTCTGTCCTGTCTGTCTGTCCTGTCTGTCTGTCTGTCTGTCTGTCTGTCTGTCTGTCCTGTCTGTCTGTCCTGTCTGTCTGTCCTGTCTGTCTGTCCTGTCTGTCTGTCCTGTCTGTCCTGTCTGTCTGTCTGTCTGTCCTGTCTCTGTCCTGTCTGTCTGTCCTGTCTGTCTGTCCTGTCTGTCTGTCCTGTCTGTCTGTCCTGTCTGTCTGTCCTGTCTGTCTGTCCTGTCTGTCTGTCCTGTCTGTCTGTCCTGTCTGTCTGTCCTGTCTGTCTGTCCTGTCTGTCTGTCCTGTCTGTCTGTCCTGTCTGTCTGTCCTGTCTGTCTGTCGTGTCTGTCTGTCCTGTCTGTCTGTCCTGTCTGTCTGTCCTGTCTGTCTGTCCTGTCTGTCTGTCCTGTCTGTCTGTCCTGTCTGTCTGTCCGTCTCTGTCTGTCCTGTCTGTCTGTCCTGTCTGTCTGTCCTTGTCTGTCTGTCCTGTCTGTCTGTCCTGTCTGTCTGTCCCTGTCTGTCTGTCCTGTCTGTCTGTCCTGTCTGTCTGTCCTGTCTGTCTGTCTGTCTGTCTGTCCTTTCTGTCTGTCCTGTCTGTCTGTCCTGTCTGTCTGTCCGTGTCTGTCCTGTCTGTCCTGTCTGTCCTGTCTGTCTGTCCTGTCTGTCTGTCCTGTCTGTCTGTCTTTCTGTCTGTCTGTCCTGTCTGTCTGTCCTGTCTGTCTGTCCTGTCTGTCTGTCCTGTCTGTCTGTCTGTCCTGTCTGTCCTGTCTGTCTGTCTGTCTGTCTGTCCTGTCTGTCTGTCCTGTCTGTCTGTCCTGTCTGTCTGTCCTGTCTGTCTGTCCTGTCTGTCTGTCCTGTCTGTCTGTCTCTGTCTGTCTGTCCTGTCTGTCTGTCCTGTCTGTCTGTCCTGTCTGTCTGTCCTGTCTGTCTGTCCTGTCTGTCTGTCCTGTCTGTCTGTCCTGTCTGTCCTGTCTGTCTGTCTGTCTGTCTGTCCTGTCTGTCTGTCCTGTCTGTCTGTCCTGTCTGTCTGTCCTGTCTGTCTGTCCTGTCTGTCTGTCCTGTCTGTCTGTCCTGTCTGTCTGTCCTGTCTGTCTGTCCTGTCTGTCTGTCCTGTCTGTCTGTCCTGTCTGTCTGTCCTGTCTGTCTGTCCTGTCTGTCTGTCCTGTCTGTCTGTCCTGTCTGTCTGTCCTGTCTGTCCTGTCTGTCTGTCCTGTCTGTCCTGTCTGTCTGTCCTGTCTGTCTGTCTGTCCTGTCTGTCTGTCCTGTCTGTCTGTCCTGTCTGTCTGTCCTGTCTGTCTGTCCTGTCTGTCTGTCCTGTCTGTCTGTCCTGTCTGTCTGTCCTGTCTGTCTGTCCTGTCTGTCTGTCCTGTCTGTCTGTCCTGTCTGTCTGTCCTGTCTGTCCTGTCTGTCTGTCCTGTCTGTCTGTCCTGTCTGTCTGTCCTGTCTGTCTGTCCTGTCTGTCTGTCCTGTCTGTCCTGTCTGTCTGTCCTGTCTGTCTGTCCTGTCTGTCTGTCCTGTCTGTCTGTCCTGTCTGTCTGTCCTGTCTGTCCCCTGTCTGTCCTGTCTGTCTGTCCTGTCTGTCTGTCCTGTCTGTCCTGTCCTGTCTGTCTGTCTGTCTGTCTGTCCTGTCTGTCTGTCCTGTCTGTCTGTCTGTCCTGTCTGTCTGTCCTGTCTGTCTGTCCTGTCTGTCTGTCCTGTCTGTCTGTCCTGTCTGTCTGTCCTGTCTGTCCTGTCCTGTCTGTCCTGTCTGTCTGTCCTGTCTGTCTGTCCTGTCTCTCTGTCCTGTCTGTCTGTCCTGTCGGTCTGTCCTGTCTGTCTGTCCTGTCTGTCTGTCCTGTCTGTCTGTCCTGTCTGTCTGTCTCTGTCTGTCTGTCCTGTCTGTCCTGTCTGTCCTGTCTGTCTGTCCTGTCCTGTCTGTCCTGTCTGTCTGTCCTGTCTGTCCTGTCTGTCCTGTCTGTCCTGTCTGTTTGTCCTGTCTGTCCTGTCTGTCCTGTCTGTCTGTCTTGTCTGTCTGTCCTGTCTGTCTGTCCTGTCTGTCTGTCCTGTCTGTCTGTCCTGTCTGTCTGTCCTGTCTGTCTGTCCTGTCTGTCTGTCCTGTCTGTCTGTCTGTCCTGTCTGTCCTGTCTGTCTGTCCTGTCTGTCTGTCCTGTCTGTCTGTCCTTGTCTGTCTGTCCTGTCTGTCTGTCCTGTCTGTCTGTCTGTCTGTCCTGTCTGTCTGTCCTCGTCTGTCCTGTCTGTCCTGTCTGTCTGTCCTGTCTGTCTGTCCTGTCTGTCTGTCTGTCTGTCCTGTCTGTCTGTCCTGTCTGTCTGTCCTGTCTGTCTGTCCTGTCTGTCTGTCCTGTCTGTCTGTCCTGTCTGTCTGTCCTGTCTGTCTGTCCTGTCTGTCTGTCCTGTCTGTCTGTCCTGTCTTCTGTCCTGTCTGTCTGTCCTGTCTGTCTGTCCTGTCTGTCTGTCCTGTCTGTCTGTCCTGTCTGTCTGTCCTGTCTGTCTGTCCTGTCTGTCTGTCCCTGTCTGTCTGTCCTGTCTGTCTGTCCTGTCTGTCTGTCCTGTCTGTCTGTCCTGTCTGTCTGTCCTGTCTGTCTGTCCTGTCTGTCTGTCCTGTCTGTCTGTCCTGTCTGTCTGTCCTGTCTGTCTGTCCTGTCTGTCTGTCCTGTCTGTCTCTCCTGTCTGTCTGTCCTGTCTGTCTGTCCTGTCTGTCTGTCCTGTCTGTCTGTCTGTCTGTCCTGTCTGTCCTGTCTGTCTGTCTGTCTGTCTGTCCTGTCTGTCTGTCCTGTCTGTCTGTCCTGTCTGTCTGTCCTGTCTGTCTGTCCTGTCTGTCTGTCCTGTCTGTCTGTCCTGTCTGTCTGTCCTGTCTGTCTGTCCTGTCTGTCTGTCCTGTCTGTCTGTCCTGTCTTGTCTGTCCTGTCTGTCTGTCCTGTCTGTCTGTCCTGTCTGTCTGTCCTGTCTGTCTGTCCTGTCTGTCTGTCCTGTCTGTCTGTCCTGTCTGTCTGTCCTGTCTGTCTGTCCTGTCTGTCTGTCCTGTCTGTCTGTCTGTCTGTGTGTCTGTCCTGTCGGTCTGTCCTGTCGGTCTGTCAGTCGGTCTGTCCTGTCTGTCCTGTCTGTCTGTCCTGTCTGTCTGTCTCTGTCTCTGTCTGTCTGTCTGTCTGTCTCTCTGTCTGTCTGTCTGTCCTGCCTGTCCTGCCTGTCCTGCCTGTCTGTCCTGTCTGTCTCTCTCTGTCCTGTCTGTCTGTCCTGTCTGGCTGTCCTGTCTGTCTGTCCCATCTGTCTGTCCTGTCTGTCTGTCATGTCTGTCTGTCTTGTCTGTCCGTCCTGTCTGTCTGTCCTGTCTGTATGTCATGTCTGTCTGTCCTGTCTGTCTGTCTGTCTGTCTGTCCCTGTCTGTCTGTCCTGTCTGTGTCTGTCTGTCTGTCCTGTCTGTCCTGTCTGTCATGTCTGTCATGTCTGTCTGTCCTGTCTGTCTGTCGTGTCTGTCTGTCCTGTCTGTGCCTGTCCTGTCTGTCTGTCCTGTCTGTCTATCCTGTCTGTCTGTCCTGTCTGTCTGTCAAATCTGTCTGTCCTGTCTGTCTGTCCTGTGCCTGTCTGTCCTGTCTGTCTGTCCTGTCTGTCTCTGTCTCTGTCTGCCTATCTGTCTTTCTGTCTGTCTGTCCTGTCTGTATTCTGTCGGTCTGTCCTGTCGGTCTGTCGTGTCGGTCTGTCGTGTCTGTCCTGTCTGTGTCTGTCTGTCTGTCTCTGTCTGTCTGTCTCTGTCTGTCTGTCACTGTCTGTAAGTCACTGTCTGTCTGTCCCTGTCTGTCTGTCCTGTCTTTCTGTCTGTCTGTCTGTCTGTTCCTGTCTGTCTGTCCTGTCTGTCTGTCATGTCTGTGTCTGTCTGTCTGTCTCTCTGTCTGTCTGTCTTGTGTGTGTGTGCATGTCTATCCTATGCACGCATGTGTGTGCTGTCTGTCTGTCCTGTCTGTCTGTCTCTGTCTGTCTGTCCTGTCTGTCTGTCCTGTCTGTCTGTCCTGTCTGTCTGTCATGTCTGTCTGTCTATCTGTCTGTCTGTCCTGTCTGTCTGTCATGTCTCACTGTGCCTGTCTGTCTGTCTGTCTGTCTGTCCCTGTCTGGCTGTCATGTCTGTCTGTCATGTCTGTCTGTCCTGTCTGTCTGTCTGTCTGTCCTGTCGTGTCTGTCTGTCCTGTCTGTCTGTCTGTCTGTCCTGTCTGTCCTGTCTGTCTGTCGTGTCTGTCTGTCATGTCCTGTCTGTCCTGTCTGTCTGTCCTGTCTGTCTGTCATGTCTGTGTGTCCTGTCTGTCTGTCATGTCTGTCTGTCCTGTCTGTCTGTCTGTCTGATCCTGTCTGTCTGTCTGTCGGGCTGTCTGTGTGATGTCTGTCTGTCATGTCTGTCAACCTCTGTCTGTCCTGTCCTCCGTCTCAGTCTGTCCTGTCTGTCTGTCCCTGTCTGTCTGTCCTGTCTGTCTGTCTGTCTGTCTGTCTGTCTGTCTGTCCCTGTCTGTCCCTTTTTTTTTTTTTTTATCTGTCTGTCACTGTCTTTCTGTCTGTCTGTCCTGCCTGTCTGTCACCTGTCTGTCTGTCCTGTCTGTCTGTCCTGTCTGTCTGTCTGTCTGACTGTCTGTCCTGTCTGTCTGTCCTGTCTGTCTGTCCTGTCTGTCTGTCCTGTCTGTCTGTCCTGTCCGTCTGTCCTGTCTGTCTGTCCTGTCTGTCTGTCCTGTCTGTCTGTCCTGTCTGTCTGTCCTGTCTGTCTCTGTCTGTCTGTCTTGTCTGTCTGTCCTGTCTATCTGTCCTGTCTGTCTGTCCTGTCTGTCCTGTCTGTCCTGATCTGTCAGTCCATGTCTGTGCTGCATATAATCTGTCTGTCCTGTCTGTCCTGTCCTGTCTGTCCTGTCTGTCCTGTCTGTCCCTGTCTGTCCTGTCTGTCCTGTCTGTCCTGTCTGTCTGTCCTGTCTGTCTGTCCTGTCTCTCTGTCCTGTCTGTCTGTCCTGTCTGTCTGTCCTGTCTGTCCTGTCCTGTCTGTCTGTCCTGTCTGTCCTGTCTGTCTGTCCTATCTGTCTGTCTGTCCTATCTGTCTGTCCTGTCTGTCTGTCCTTTCTGTCTGTCCTGTCTGTCTGTCCTGTCTGTTTGTCCTGTCTGTCCTGTCTGTCTGTCCTGTCTGTCTTTCCTGTCTGTCTGTCCTGTCTGTCTGTCCTGTCTGTCTGTCCTGTCTGTCTGTTCAGTCTGTCTGTCCTGTCTGTCTGTCCTGTCTGTCTGTTCAGTCTGTCTGTCCTGTCTGTCTGTCCTGTCTGTCCTGTCTGTCTGTCCTGTCTGTCTGTCCTGTCTGTCTGTCCTGTCTGTCTGTCCTGTCTGTCTGTCCTGTCTGTCTGTCCTGTCTGTCTGTCCTGTCTGTCTGTCTGTCCTGTCTGTCTGTCCTGTCTGTCTGTCCTGTCTGTCCTGTCTGTCTGTCCTGTCTGTCTGTCCTGTCTGTCTGTCCTGTCTGTCTGTCCTGTCTGTCTGTCCTGTCTGTCTGTCCTGTCTATCTGTCTGTCTGTCTGTCTGTCTGTCCTGTCTGTCCTGTCTGTCCTGTCTGTCCTGTCTGTCCTGTCTGTCCTGTCTGTCCTGTCTGTCCTGTCTGTCTGTCCAGTCTGTCTGTCCTGTCTGTCTGTCCTGTTTGTCTGTCCTGTCTGTCTGTCCTGTCTGTCTGTCCTGTCTGTACTGTCTGTCTGTCTGTCCTGTCTGTCTTGTCTGTCCTGTCTGTCCTGTCTGTCCTGTCTGTCCTGTCTGTCTGTCCTGTTTGTCTGTCCTGTCTGTCTGTCCTGTCTGTCTGTCCTGTCTGTCTGTCTGTCTGTCTGTCCTGTCTGTCTGTCCTGTCTGTCTGTCTGTCCTGTCTGTCTGTCCTGTCTGTCCTGTCTGTCCTGTCTGTCCTGTCTGTCCTGTCTGTCCTGTCTGTCTGTCCTGTCTGTCTGTCCTGTCCGTCTGTCCAGTCTGTCTGTCCTTTCTGTCTGTCTGTCCTGTCTGTCTGTCCTGTCTGTCCTGGTATATGAAGATCCGATTACAAAAGAGTTAGCTTACATATATTTTATTAGACTTAGAATATTTTTTTCGACTATTGCGTGCCGTGGAAAGCGGTCCGCTTCAATACGTATTCACCTAGCACCATTGTTGCTCAGACTTAGACCTATAGTATCCAATCAGACAACATTATATATTGCCCAACTTTTGATACAAGTGGTGTTTTGCCGCCACTACGTTTAGAGGAAGAGTGTTGCACAGAAGAATCCTTAGGAATGAAAGATTTAGTGGTATATGCAGAGCAAAGCGACAAAATGTGGTAAATGATCTGGGTTATGGTCATATTTTTTGCTCAATTTTTGTTTATTTCGAGTTCTTACATTCCACAACCGCCTATATATTGTAGCAGGATTGCTACATATTGTATATTAACTATAAGCACAAACCATACAGCATATAGACTACTCTTTTCATACAACGAAAATGGACGCAAAAATTTCTTGCGACAGGCCCTAGCAGGCCCCAGAGAAAATCTTACTCTCATTCTCACGCTCTTTCTTACGCTCATATTCTCAAAAAAATTTTTTGGGTCTTCAGTCGCGGAGAGGCCCTTCATCAAGATGGTTGATCCGCGGTTAAATTCATCTTTATATGTATGCGTGCTCACATATTCACATATACGGTTTCATGTGTGTGCGTTCTTTTTCGTTTTGAAACCAACCAAATTTTTAGATTTTTGTAACGAGGGAGCAAAGAAAGATGAAAATTATGCACGCAATGACAGGAATGAAGCCGGCAGCAGAGGCGCAAAAGCAGGCGCCAGTGAAGAGGTGAAAAAAGATTACGTTGCGAAGTCGAAGCTGTTGGAATTTCACAATCCATGCATCGACATTTCGTTGGGTATGGCAACACAGGTTGTGAGTGATTTTTCGGGTGAAACTTGCGCATGAAAATGGATTACGCATATGAATAATATTGCAACCATTTATGGAAATAGTGGACAATATGTTAAGATGTTGATTATTAGTAAAATCAAAGGAAAAGCAAACGTGTGGCTACATGCAAACCCTGAACGCATAATGCTACCGTTGGAGGAGTTAACCGCTGAGCTAATTTCAATGTTTTCGGATAAAGTTTCGAAATTAGATGCAAGGCGCCAATTCGAAAACCGTAAATGGAGTTCCTGTGAAAGTTTTGGATGTTACGAGGACGATAAAGTGATGCTTGGTCAGAGATGCTTATGGTGACAAAAAGGAGGCAGCAGTGAACAAGGATGAGAAGGACAGCAAAGACACGCGCTGCTATAATTGCAATGCTAAAGGACATTGGGCGCAGGAGTGCAGGAAGCCAAGACGGGAGAAAGGATCGTGCTATGCATGTGGCGAAATGGGACATTTTGTGGCGAAGTGCCTGAAAAACAAAAATAAAAACGAGGTCAAGAACAATTATGTAAGATATTTTGAAATTTGCTTTAGGAATAATACTAATACCAAGTTAATTACAGAATGCCTCATAGAGACAGGAAGCCCAATTTCGTTTATTAAAATTTCTAAAGTTCCCGAAAATGTTGATAAAATGCTAGTTTTAAGTTCATACCATGGAATAAATGAAAGTTGTTTGGAAACTTAGGCAGAATATTATGTTATATAAAAAAAAAATTCAATAAACTAAATTTTCATTTAGTTGTTGTGGCAAACAAATCTATGAGTCATGATGTAGTCTTGGGAAGGGATTTTATGGAAGCATGTGATCTAAATCTGAACCTTGACACTTTGAAGTTGGTTACGGTAGAAAATTTAGAGAATGTTAAAAACAGTTACGATGTTAGTGAGGAAGAGCAAATAGTTAGTGATGTTGATGTTGAACAGCAAAGAATAAGTGATATTAATAAGGTTAGTGATGAAAGTCGAATAATAAGCAAAGAGGTAATAAATAGTAATAAACAAAATATTAGAAAAGCAGTAAGGTTACAAGAAGCGACGGAAGTTGACGTAAATGTAATGGAAAAGGATCTGATGAATATTAATATTGAAGATGAATCGGGAGAATACATAATTGGTGAACAAGTGAATTATAAGGTTAGACAGCAATTTATTAAAATCATAGAAAATTTTTATGTTAATAAACAAAGACCAAAGGAACCAGAGGTTAAGTGTAAAATAAAGCTGAGGTTAGATGACTCGAAGCCTTTTAACAGTTCTCCGAGACGGTTAGCGTATACAGAGAGAGAAAAGTTACAGAGCATATTAGACGAGTACTTAGAGAGGGCATTATTAGGCCGAGCGAATCAGAATATGTATCTCCAATAGTGTTAGTTAAGAAAAAAACAGGTGATTTACGATTATGTGTGGATTACAGGAAGCTTAATAAGACAATGATTAAAGATAATTATCCATTACCCTTAATTGATGATTTATTGGACACATTAGTAAATAATACTATATTTTCGAAATTAGACCTTAAACATGGATACTTTCATGTGTTTGTTGAGAATGAATCAATTAAATATACTTCATTTATGACGCCGCTAGGGCAGTTCGAATTCATGCGGATGCCAATGGGACTAAAAAACGCACCGGCGGTGTTTCAAAGATTTATCAATAAAATTTTTGCAGACATGATAAGAGAAGGAAAAGTGGTTATATACATGGACGATATTATGATCGCAAGTAAAGAAATTGAAGAGCATTTGATTGTACTTAAAGAAGTTTTTGAAAGATTAGCAAGAAACAAATTAGAACTTAGAACGGATAAATGCGAGTTTCTACAAGCGAGTGTTCAATACTTAGGCTTTTTGGTGTCGAGTAAAGGAATACAAGCAAATGATAAAGGAATCGGAGCCATCAGAGATTTTCCAGTCCCCAACAAAGTGCATGGAGTTAGAAGCTTTTAAGGATTGTGTTCATATTTTAGAAGATACATAAAGGATTTTTCGAGGATTGCAAAACCAAAAATATGATTTGTTGAAAAAAGATTGCGAATTCGTGTTTGAAAAAAAAGAGTTAGATTGTTTTGAAATGCTAATAAAGAAGCTCATAGAAGCACCGGTAGTAGGTTTATATTATTATAAGGATGAGGTAGAACTACATACATACGCAAGTGCACATGGGTTTGGGGCGGTGTTATTACAGAGGAAAGAGGATAAGAAATTGCAACCTATATTTTATTTTTCGAAAGCTACAACGAATGATGAAGCAAAATATCATAGCTTTGAGCTTGAAACGTTAGCCATTATTCATGCTCTACGAAGGTTCCGAATTTATGTGCAAGGTAGACGAATTAGAATTGTTACTGATTGTAATTCATTGATGTTGACATTAAACAGAATAGAACTTAACCCTCGTATTGCGAGGTGGGCGTTAGAGTTACTCGAGTATGACTTTGAGTTAGTTCATAAGTCGGGAAAGCTTATGCAACATGTAGATGCGTTAAGTAGGAATACTAACATATGTGTAGTAGAAACGGTGAGTTTTGAAGATTTTTAGTTATTTATATTTAGTTATATGTCAAGCAAAAGATGAAAAGTTAAAGAAAATTAGAATGAGGTTAGAAAAAGAAGATGACAAAATGTTTGAGATGAGAAATGGAGTAATTTATAGGAAAGCAAAAGATGGAAAATTGTTGATTTATGTTCCAGAAGAAATGGAAGAAAAGATACTGTATAAATATCACAATGAGTTAGGTCAGATAAGGTAATGGATGCAATTGTTAGGACGTATTGGTTTGCAAATATGAAGGAGAAAGTTGTTAGACATACTGATAATTGTTTGAGGTGTGTAGCGTTTTCACCAAAGTCAGGAAAAGAAGAAGGATTTTTACACAGCATTCCAAAAGGGAATGTACCATTCAAGATCATACATATTGATCACAACGGGCCAGTGGATAAAGGAAGATCAAATAAATATCTTTTTGTTGTCATAGACGGGTTTACAAAATATGTTAGGTTATATGCAACAAAAACAACAAACACAAAGGAATTTATTATAGCATTGAAGGATTATTTTAGATAGTATCGTTTCGGATAGGGGCAGTTGTTTTACATCTGAGGATTAGAAATTTCTCGAAGATTACAATGTTAAGCACTTAAAAATAGCAACAGGGTCACCTCAATCTAATGGTCAGGTGGAAAGAATTAATCGAATAATAGGACCGATGATAGCGAAATTGACAGACTCAGAAAAAGGATTGCATTGGGATACAGTTATTGAGGATGTTGGGTTTTCATTAAACAATACAAAGCAGAGAACCATTGCGCAAATGCCGAGCAAAATGTTATTTGGCATCGCACAAAAAGGAAAAATTATAGATGAATTAAGGCAAAAGTTAGAAGAATTAGATAATACTGAGAGTGTTAGGAATTTAGGATTCGATAGATAGAATTTAGAATAGACAAAGTATTAGGAAATGATAGGTATTTAATTAAAGATGTTGAAGGTTTTCAATTGTCACGTATTCCATATCAAGGTGTCTGGAGTAGTCAGAACATTAAACATTGGATAGATAAACGAAGATGAAGCTCAAATATTATATAAACTATTGTAAATAAATAACTAATAGTATATAAACCAAATAGATCAATTGTAAAATATCACAAGATCAGGGGATCGTTAAATGTCAGGACGGCCGAATTGTAGCAGGATTGCTACATATTGTATATTAACTATAAGTGCATAACGGTAAACTGTAAGTGTAAGTCGGTGTCGTTGTTGTTGTCGGTTCTGGCTCTCTCTCTCTCTCTCTCTCTCTCTCTCTCTCTCTCTCTTGTGCTCTCATCGCACTCATTGCTATTTCAGCGAGTATGACGGTTGAGGCGGATCGCGGGAGGAGAGCGGAATCAGGCGAACACCAGCAGCGATCCAAAGCGGATCTATAAAACCAATAAAAAAACTATAAAAAGCTAAACGTAGCGTTGGTGTTCTAATTTAAGGGACATATTATAACCCTACAATATTGGCATCATTTGTCTGGTATTCAGTCGTTTTCCAATATAATGTTGATAGGGAACTACTAATAATTCTTGGTAATTTTATTTGACCGGAACTCACTTGGTCAAATGCAGAAAATTTTTTTTCTTACTTTCCATAAATCATGATATCACGCGGGCGATGTTAGCCGATGAAACAAAAATTAATTTTCTGTATTTGACCAAGTGAGTTCCGGTCAAATAAAATTACCAAGAATAATTAGTAGTTCCCTATGAACATTATATTGGAAAACGACTCAAAACCAGACAAGTGATGCCAATATATAGGTGGTTGTGGAATGTAAGATCTCGTAATAAACAAACATTGAGCAGAAAATATGACCATAACCCAGATCAATTACCACATTTTGTCGCTCTGTTCTGCATATACCACTTAATCTTTCATTCCTAAGGATTCATCTGCCCAACGCTCTTCCTCTTAACCTTAATGGCGGCAAGACGCCACATGTATCAAAAGTTGGGCCATAAATAATGTTGAAATGTCTGATTGGATATTATAGGTGTAAGTCTGAGCAACAATGGTGCTAGGTGAATACGTATTAAAGAGGACCAATATTTCAACGGCAAGCAAGTGTCAAAAAAAATATTTAAAGTCTAATAAAATATATGTAAGGTGGTAACTTTTATGTAATCGGATCTTCATATGCCAGTAGATTGGACCCATCAAATTTCAAAAATTCTATTTAGCTTCATAAAGTCAGACTTCTATATAGTTTCATCGAGCTAACATCGCCAGTTGCGTAATGTAAGAACTGGTTATTAACAAAGAGTGAGCAAAAAAAAAAAAAAATAGCCTAATTATACGTGAGGGAATCTTATATGTAAAATTTATAAAATTAAAAGTTAATATGTAAATGTTCAAAGATATATGTGTATATATATAATGTAATAAAATTTGGTATAAGTAAATATCAATTTGAAGGTGATACAAAAAATTTTAAAAGAGGGTATTAGAAAAATGATAAAAAATTTATAATTCATGAGGAACGAGTATTCGTTAGTCACCAATTAAATCATTTAAATGAAATTCGTGCTTTTGTTAGTTTTGTTTGTGTGTTATGATGAAGAATGAATGCATTACATTAAAATTGCATTAAAATTTCAGTGTGACTCGAGGAATTTTTCTCAGTCACTGTAAGTCCATCGGCGAAAGATCGATCTCTGCTTTGGGTTGCTGTAATTGAGTTAGTGTATATCATAGAATTTCAAAACAACTAATTTCCGCACGAGAATTAAAATAAACGATTTAAAAATAAACTGATGATCATTTTTGTTTCGCGAAAGATTACAAAAAAAAAAAAAAATAATAATAATCTTCATATTCTTCAATTCTGTTTCTCTTCACTTCACTAAAAGCCTGAAATTAATTTAAATTTAAACTTAAAACTAACACACTTGAATAATAAAAAAATAAAATTAAAACTTTTTAATAATGCTCGTGATTTGGGGGATGAAATGGAGTTGAGCAAAAAAAAAGAAAATAAAATGATCGCCACGAGTTTGGAGCTGGCGGCTGGGCTAGCGGTTTTTGATAATTCCTCTTTGCTCAATATTTCATTGCTGATGGGGGTCAACGGCCTTTCGCTCAACGGGATTTGCAAATTCCACTATTCCATCCCTACAGTTAGTTTTCCGGCCGCCTAGGAGTTAGTTTTCCGGCACCAATGAATTATCTGATGAAGATGATGACGATGATGATGATGATGAGGATGATGATGATGATGGGGATCGCGGACTAACCGAATAGGGTTTAGCCGCTTCTGATCTGGGAGCCTCCACCAGGAGCGCTCCCGGAGTGCTTTGATGTGGACCGCAACGAATCTTTAAAACGCCCACAATAAGTACCCTGGAGGTATTAACAAAAAAAATAATTTTTTTTTTTTTTTATATTCACCTGCTAAATTATAATTTGACGAGGTCGCGCTTTTTATAAAGCCGCGACGAACCAAAAGAAACCAAGAACATAGGCTTAGGCTGCCCTTATCACTGGCGCAAATCTGGGTAAGCGTATGCATGTAAATACAAATAATACTCGACACAATCGAATGATCGGTGACTTACGGTATTTGGGATAAAAAAAAAATCACTTTGCACTTGCGGGATCTTTCGCTGATAAAAATTTAAACTCGCGGAGAGTGATATTAACTTGCGTCTGCACTTCGTGAGGGTTTCGACAGAAAAGACTAAAAATGGATCAACCCACATTCCATTTAGGTTACCGGAAATGCAAACCAGCTGATATTGCAGCTTTCCTAAGCCTCCCTGCAGCCGCTGATCCGCGTCTTTGCAATTGGGCGACTCCCGAAGTAAAAGCTTCCCTTTAACTATCGGTTACAAAAACAAAAAAAATTCAAAGCCGATATAAATAATTTTTGTTTTTTTATTTATTTTCTTGGGAAATAACTCATCAGTCGCCGCTACAAAGCCCCCCCGAAATATTCAGGCTAGGGTATTCTATTCCTGGTACCCTAGACTGATACCAACTGAAGAGGCGCAATTGTTTTATGTCCTTCGCGTGATAAGTGCTTATTAATTTTCCTTGCAAATCCTCTAGTTCGTAATACACGCTTCCCAGCTTCTTTCGAATCCTGCACTTAACAAAGGACGGTCCAAATTTAGCGATGTAGCCAGACTGGAAACAGCTCTGCCTAAAATTTCGCCGATGTACTTCTTGCCCTTCCTTAAAAGTCTCATTTCGAGACCGCAAATTGTAACTCTTCTTGTATTGTAAGCTTCTTTCGAATCCTGCACTTAACAAAGGACGGTCCAAATTTAGCGTTGTAGCCAGACTGGAAACAGCTCTGCCTAAAATTTCGCCGAAACACTTCTTGCCCCTTCCTTAAAAGTATTATTTCGAGACCGTAAATTGTAACTCTTCTCGTTTTCGTCGTGTTTTCTCTGCATTAGCCGGCTCGCATTTTCTCGTGCAACTTCCAAAGAATCCTGACGGTCTAACTTCAGCGCTCGATCGTCTAATAAATTTAACTTTCTTAATAAAGAATACGTGGTCCTGGAAGTGATCATGTGTTGCCCGAACACCATATAGTAAGGCGAGGTCCCTAAACTTGAATGCATTGCTGATCTCAACGAACAGCATATTTTACTTAAATTTTCGTCCCAATCCCTCTGATCAGGCCGTATGTATGCTCTTACAAGTGCTCAGACAAGTGATACCAATATATATATGCGATTGCGGAATGCAAGAACTGGTTATTAACAAAGATTGAGCAGACAATATGACCATAACTCAGATCAATTACCACATTTTGTCGCTTTTCTCTGCATATACCACTAAATCTTTCACTCCTAAGGATTCATCTGTGCAACACTCTTCCTCTTAAGCTTAGTGGTGGCAAGACACCACTTGTTTCAAAAGTTGGACAATTTACAATGTTGTCTGATTGGATATTATAGGTGTAAGTCTGAGCTGGAATGGTGCTAGGTGAATATGTATTGAAGATTTTCACGGCACGCAATAGTCGAAAAAAATATTCAAAGTCTAATTAAATCTATGTAAGGTAACTCTTATGTAATCGGATCTTCATATGCCAGTAGATTGGACCTATCAAATTTCTAAGTTTCTATTTAGTCTCATAAAGTCAGCGTTCTATTTGGTTTCAACAAACCAGCATAGCCCGCGTGATATTATGATTAATGATAGGTAAGAAAAAATTTTTCTGCATTTGTCCAAGTTTGTTTTGCTCAAATAAAATTACCAAGAATAATATGTAGTGCGCTATCAACACAATAGTGGAAAACGACTGAATATCAGACAAGTGATGTCAAAACGTAGGCGGTTGGGGAATGTAAGAACTCATAATAAACAAACATTGAGCAGAAAATATGACCATAACTCAGATCAACTACCACATATTGTCGCTTTGCTCTGCATATACCACTAAATCATTCATTCCTAAGGATTCATTTGTGCAACACTCGTCCTCTTAACCTTAGTGGCGGTAAGATACCACTTGTATCAAAATATTGCCCAACTTTTGCCTGATTGGATATTATAGGTGTAAGTCTGAGCTGGAATGGTGTTAGGTGAATACGTATTAAAGCGGACCAATGTTTCAACGGCAAGCAAGGGTCGAATTAAGTATTCAAAGTGTAATAAAATTTATGTATATTTACTTTCATAAAGTCAGACTTCTATTTAGTTTCATCGAGCTAACATCGCCTGCGTAAAATCATATTTTATGGAAAGAAACAAAAAAAATTTCTGTATTTGACCAAATTAGTTCAGGTCAAATAAAATTACCAACATTATATTAGAAAACGACTGAATCCAGACAAATGATGCCAATATATATGGTAATTAACAAAGATTGAGCAAACAATATGACCATAACAGTAGCGAGTAACGGTCTTCTGCGCTTTTGGAAAGGATTTGTACTTGCGAGGGCACGCTATAGAGTCCGGCTCTAGCTCGTCGGCTTTGGGGATGTAGGTCTTGCTTCATACAAATCCTAACACTGCCACATTTTTAATATCAAATAAAGTCCAGAATTGAGCGTGCTTGCGACAAGATAGATAGCTAGATACTAAACCGGGAGAACGGAAGAATTAATTCGACGCGGAAAAGATAGAGTTAGAAAGAGAGAGAGAGGAGAGAAGTAGAAAGCTTGCGATACCACAGATGTAAATAGGCTCGCGTACTGCCCACCCTACCTTTGGCCACAGTCCGATAAAGCAATCCTTTAGTGACCCCTTCGAACACCCTACAACCGTGGAGTCATCAGCTCAGTTCAAACAGAAGATATTCAATTCATTATTAAAAAAAAATTTAATTCAGAATAAAACTAACAAAAATTCGGCTAAGACTATTGAAGTGATTGACATTATTCCTAAATGGTTGCTTGCAAAAAAAAAATAGCCTAATTATACGTGAGGGAATCTTATATGTAAAATTTATAAAATTAAAAGTTAATATGTAAATGTTCAAAGATATATGTGTATATATATAATGTAATAAAATTTGGTATAAGTAAATATCAATTTGAAGGTGATACAAAAAATTTTAAAAGAGGGTATTAGAAAAATGATAAAAAATTTATAATTCGTGAGGAACGAGTATTCGTTAGTCACCAATTAAATCATTTAAATGAAATTCGTGCTTTTGTTAGTTTTGTTTGTGTGTTATGATGAAGGATGAATGCATTACATTAGGAATTAAAATTTCAGTGTGACTCGAGGAAGTTTTCTCAGTGTATGTGTAAAAGGTTAATAAATCACTCACTGTAAGTCCATCGGCGAAAGATCGATCTCTGCTTTGAGTTGCTGTAATTGAGTTAGTGTTTTTGTACATGATAGAATTTCAAAACAACTAATTTCCGCACGAGAATTAAAATAAACGATTTAAAAATAAACTGATGATCATTTTTGTTTCGCGAAAGATTACAAAAAAAAAATAATAATAATCTTCATATTCTTCAATTCTGTTTCTCTTCACTTCACTAAAAGCTTGAAATTAATTTAAATTTAAACTTAAAACTAACACTATTGAATAAAAAAAAATTAAATTAAATCTTTTTAATAATGCTCGTGATTTGGGGTATGAAATGGAGTTGAGCAAAAAAAAAAGAAAATAAAATGATCGCCACGAGTTTGGAGCTGGCGGCTGGGCTAGCGGTTTTTGATAATTCCTCTTTGCTCAATATTTCATTGCTGATGGGGGTCAACGGCCTTTCGCTCAACGGGACTTGCAAATTCCACTATTCCATCCCTACAGTTAGTTTTCCGGCCGCCTAGGAGCTAGTTTTCCGGCACCAATGAATTATCTGATGAAGATGATGACGATGATGATGATGATGAGGATGATGATGATGATGGGGATCGCGGACTAACCGAATAGGGTTTAGCCGCTTCTGATCTGGGATCCTCCACCAGGAGCGCTCCCGGAGTGCTTTAATGTGGACCGCAACGAATCTTTAAAACGCCCACAATAAGAACCCTGGAGGTATTAACAAAAAAAATAATTTTTTTTTTTTTTTTATATTCACCTGCTAAATTATAATTTGACGAGGTCGCGCTTTTATAAAGCCGCGACGAACCAAAAGAAACCAAGAACATAGGCTTAGGCTGCCCTTATCACTGGCGCAAATCTGGGTAAGCGTATGCATGTAAGTACAAATAATACTCGACACAATCGAATGATCGGTGACTTACGGTATTTGGGATAAAAAAAAAATCACTTTGCACTTGCGGGATCTTTCGCTGATAAAAATTTAAACTCGCGGAGAGTGCTATTAACTTGCGTCTGCACTTCGTGAGGGTTTCGACAGAAAAGACTACAAATGGATCAACCCACATTCCATTTAGGTTACCGGAAATGCAAACCAGCTGATATTGCAGCTTTCCTAAGCCTCCCTGCAGCCGCTGAATCCGCGTCTTTGCAATTGGGCGACTCCCGAAGTAAAAGCTTCCCTTTAACTATCGGTTACAAAAACAAAAAAAATTCAAAGCCGATATAAATAATTTTAGTTTTTTTATTTATTTTCTTGGGAAATGACTCGTCAGTCGCCGCTACAAAGCCCCCCCGAAACATTCAGGCTAGGGCATTTTATTCCTGGTACCCTAGACTGATACCGACTGAAGAGGCACTATTGTTTTATGTCCTTCGCGTGATAAGTGCTTATTAATTTTCCTTGCAAATCCTCTAGTTCGTAATACACGCTTCCCAGCTTCTTTCGAATCCTGCACTTAACAAAGGACGGTCCAAATTTAGCGATGTAGCCAGACTGGAAACAGCTCTGCCTAAAATTTCGCCGATACACTTCTTGCCCTTCCCTAAAAGTCTCATTTCGAGACCGCAAATTGTAACTCTTCTTGTATTGTAAGCTTCTTTCGAATCCTGCACTTAACAAAGGACGGTCCAAATTTAGCGTTGTAGCCAGACTGGAAACAGCTCTGCCTAAAATTTCGCCGATACACTTCTTGCCCCTTCCTTAAAAGTATCATTTCGAGACCGCAAATTGTAACTCTTCTCGTTTTCGTCGTGCTTTCTCTGCATTAGCCGGCTCGCATTTTCTCGTGCAACTTCCAAAGCATCCTGACGGTCTAACTTCAGCGCTCGATCGCCTAATAAATTTAACTTTTTTAATAAAGAATACGTGGTCCTGGAAGTGATCATGTGTTGCCCGAACACCATATAGTGAGGCGAGGTCCCTAAACTTGAATGCATTGCTGATCTCAACGAACAGCATATTTTACTTAAATTTTCGTCCCAATCCCTCTGATCAGGCCGTATGTATGTTCTTATTGCCGATATCACCGATCGATATACGCGTTCGGAAGCGTTGGCTTGGGGAGAATGTACCGCGGTAAAGGTGTGTGTTACGCGATACTGTTTCATTAATTTGCCAAACGCATGGGAACGGAACTGAGAGCCATTGTCGGACACTACGGTTTCTAGCCATACGTTAAGAACAATTAATCTTCCAAATATTTAACCTCAGTACTTGTGCCAATTTTCCTAACAGGTTTCAGATAAACGTCCTTTCGATAAACGAAACCTTCCTCAGTCTTAAGGTCAGGAAAATTAGTTTCGTTCGCCTTCACTTTATTCATTAAATCTGTGTATTTCCCCGATCTAAAATGCTCCGAGCTCAAATCCAAAAGTAGTCCGTCTCGCAAGTCCACCGCGGCTATCACTTCTTCATTAACCCGAGACAACACGTCGGGAACCAGATTGAGGCATCCTTTACGATGTTCGATCTTGAATATGTACCTTTGCAATGATAACGCCCATCGAGCCAAGCGTGTACTCAAATCCTGATCAAAACCTGACATCAGCCATTTTAATGAGGCATGATCTGTGATAATTTTAAAGTTCTGACCTTCGACGTAGGCCCTAAAATTCTTTAATGCCACTATTGCAGCCAAACATTCTTGTTCCGTAACTGTATAATTTCGTTCCGCCTTATTCAACTTTTTTGAAATAAAGCAAATAGGTCGCTCGTCTCCTTCCTCGGATACCTGTACTAACACTGCTCCTACCCCTGTCTTACTGGCGTCACAGTGTTTCTCGAACGGTTTTCCGAAATCGGGGCTACACAAAATAGGCGCTTCGGATAATGATCGTTTTAAATTCTCGAAGGCTTTCAGCGCATCGTCGGTCAAACTGAACTTACGTTTGGTTGTCATTAAGTCAGTTAACGGAGCGGCAAGAGTCGCAAAATTTGGCACAAATTTCCGATACCACCCACATAGTCCCATAAAGCTCCTTAAATTTCGCAAACTCTTCGAAACAGGAAATTGGTGATTGGCTGCCACCTTTTCGGGGTCTCCAACCGTCTCCAATGATATGCCCCAAATATCGTACCCGGTGCATGTAAAAATGACTCTTTCCAATGTTAATAGTTAACCCGGCCCGTCTTATTTGCAAAGCTATTTCCCTCAGGACTTCGAGATGCCTGTCAAAGCTTGAAGAAACTATCAAAAAATCGTCGAGATAGACGAACACTTCGTTCCTGAGGTGGGCTGGTACTACTTTATCCATAAGTCGAGACATTGTGCTTGTTGCATTACAAAGCCCGAATGGCATTACTTTAAATTGATAGAGAGGTCTTCCCGGTACCGTAAACGCTCTTTTGTCCCGAGAAGCGACATCTAAAGGCACCTGCCAATACGCGTCCTTTAAATCGAGGCTAGATATATACTCCGCGTTCGGAAATCTACTTAATATACCACTAATCTGAGGAAGAGCATCCTTTTCTGTAAAACTGTTGACTTTTCTGCAGTCAAGGCAAATTCGAACTTTTCCTGGTTTTGTAACCATAAGGATAGGGGATGACCAAGAGCTTTCCGACTCTTCTATAACGCCTAACTCTAACATTCTATCATGGCCCTTTCCACCGCGGGTGAAACTGGAAAGTGTCTTTGCTTGATGGGTTTCGCCTTACCCACCTCAATGGTATGAGTTATTAAATTCGTCCTGCTTGCACGAACGACGGAAAACAATTGATGACGTTCATCAACTTGGCCTTATCCACTTCAGACAAAATATGCTGATCAACGTTAAGTTTTGGGTTTACTTCTGTTGATTCTAATTCCGATATAATTAACTTCCAGGGTAATAAATTGTAGAGTTTCCAAAAATCAATCCCTAAATATAAGGCTTGTTTTAAAGAGGGTACTATATAAAGTATCATTAACTTTTTAACTTCCCCGTATTCTACTTCAACTTTATAATATCCTATTATCTGCTGCGCTCTTCCATCAGCAGTTGACGCACTACATGCTAATACTTTATATTTAATACTAGTTTTTAATTCCTCAGCCAAATTACCACCAACACAACTAATAGATGCTCCTGAATCTAATAATCCATAGACAGTACGATTCAGAAACTTGACTGGTACAAACGGTCGCGGATCGCTTGACCCTGCTGGGAAGGAATTAATGTACTGAAGGCCCTGTTTAACCTCCTTTACCCGCCACCAAAACTGACTTACCCGCCTTGAACTTCGGGATCGCCGCATTTTAAAGTTTGGGTTGTAATAAAATCCTGAAATATTCTTCTCCTGTAACCTTGGTATTTTGCTGTGAAGCAAAGGAACTGAATCAATGCACTGTGAGGTTGCCAACACTACCTCTTCTATTTCTCGGTCATTGTGGCCGGACTCCGTACGGCACCCAAAGCTTTCGGTCTGAACTGCGACTTCGACGTGCCGGCTTGGAAGTTTCTTGAACACTTACCACAGTTTGGTTTTTAAGTATTCGGTGCTCACAAACGTAACAAAAAACTCTCCTATCCGATATACAATCCTGATATCTATGACCTTCCTTACGGCAATTCCAACACAAAAGGGAGAAAGCTTCTATGCCTGCTTCATCATCGGATGGCTCCGTTTCCGGAACATCGTAACCTTCACTAAACTCAGAGATATCGCGTTTGAAAGGCGTGCTTCGAGAGTATCCTTGAGATCTCATTACCTCAGCCATCTCATTACCTCAGCCAAAAGCTTCGCGTCTGCGACAAATTCTCCTTAACTCGCTGACTGTTTCGTCGAGATATCGAGATTTAAAATCTCATGCCTTATCTCGGGACGGAGGTTATTCTTGATAACTCTCACTAGCTTCTGCTGTGTCCACGGGTGATCCAACTGATCGTCCAGACTTGACACGGTGTCGTAAAATGAATCAAACGATTCGTTGGGTTTTTGTTTGGTATTTCATATAATCTCTTCAATGTCGCCGTCATCCCTAACCCGACGAAACTGAAGCCGCAAAACTGAACAGAAGCTGTCCCATTGGACTTCGCTATGGGCTTTATAATATCGCCAATAAAATTCATTAGCCTTACCCTCAAAAAGGACGCTTGCATTTCTGCAAAGTACCGTATAGTTATTTCCTAAGGTCTCCCTAGTCAGTGCTTCCACTCTATATATGAAGTTGTCCACAGACACTCCTTTTCCGGAATATTTAATTTCCCACCCGTTGAGGATATGCACTACCTTATCTGGGCGGTTCAACAAATCTGACGTATTGCTTCCCTGAGAATTTTGGGAACGCGGACTTAATGTGTGATCTCTCACAGGTATTCTGGTGTTTTCTGGGTCTATCCTGTCTTGCAGACTTTCTTCTGATGGAGGTAAACACGGGTGACTCCTTCCCGAGCTGTGATTCTGAGTTGCTAATGTCCTAGTCAAAACGTCAGCTACTGGGTTTTGGAATAACTCGGACATCTTTCCTGACAGTGACTCCAGCAATCTTCGCTCTATGTCGTCCGTCGTTTGTCTCCCGACGTTATCGGGGGTGGGCTGATTCCTGGATTGACTTCGAGTTCGTCTTTCCGGATCATCCGTTACTTTAAGTCCTTTGGGTCTGTAAACCGCCGGACATTGTAAACTCTTCTTCCAGTGAGCTTCTATGCACTTCGTATGAAACTCATGCTGGCATACCGTTACGTTGACCTCGGCAGCGTTTACCTCGGCGTTACAAATCGGACAACAGGAATTGGAACTGTTTGCAGCTTCTTTATCTGGAGACCGGACTATCCCCATCTTCCTAAAAATCTTAACTTTTCCACAACGAAAATATCAACAATAGAACTAACAAAAATAATTATCAAAATCTCGCTGCTAAGCTTGTTGTTAGCAAACCAAATATTTTACTCAAAGATACGTTGCCTTCAGCAACTAAACCAACAAAAGAGAAAAAAAATCTAATTAAAAGAGTGTTTGAGCTGATGCTAGATGTCACACGTATTGTAAGGTATTTGTTTCCTTCGACCTCTCAGGAAAAAAAAGTATATATTAATGACATTACTCCGTTTCTTTCAACGACTAGAGAGATTACTTCTCTCAGCTTCCAGTTTGGTCTTTGCCATCGACCTGTTTCCGACAGATTCATATGTATTCCAAAAGACCATAACGGGAGCCTCAAGTTATCCAAAAGGATTCTACGCTAATGAACTTCTGGAAGGGGCATCACTGTGGAGTAGTACCACCATATTCCGTACGGTGAAATTCATTTCGCTTTTAGAATGATAGAGATTGATAGATTGGTGACACTGTGTCTTAGCCCGGGCCAGAACTCGACCTAAGCTCGCGATTTCTGTTTTCCTCAGGTTCCAACACATTGTGGACCTTTCTGCAAAATTAAGGAAAATTTCTCGTTTGTCTCTTAAATCCTGGTCAGTGATGAACTCTAATAATCATTTAACTGCTTTCCAAAAAAAATTTTAATACACAAAGAGAAATTTTAAAAAAAAAAAACAAGAAGCTTGAAAACAAGAAAACAAGAAGGAAACTTAGATGTGAAATTTATAAAATTAAAAGTTAATATGTAAATGTTCAAAGATATATGTGTATATATATAAAGTAAAAAAATTTGGTATAAGTAAATATAAATTTGAAGGTGATAAAAAAAATTTTAAAAGAGGGTATTAGAAAAATGATGAAAAATATAAAATTCATGAGGATAGAGTAATTTAATAGAGTTAATTTAAATTTAAACTAAAAACTAACACTATTGAATAAAAAAAATATAATATAAACATTTTAATAATGCTCGTGAATTGGGGGATGAAATGGAGATGAGCAAAAAAAAAGAAAATAAAATGATCGCCATGAGTTTGGAGCTGGCGGCTGGGACCAGCGGTTTTTGATAATTCCACTTTGCTCAATATTCCATTGCTGATGGGGGTCAACGGCCTTTCGCTCAACGGGACTTGCAAATTCCATTTTCCATCCCTACAGTTAGTTTTCCGGCCACCTAGGAGTTAGTTTTCCGGCACCAATGAATTATCTGATGAAGATGATGACGATGATGATGATGATGATGGATGGTGCATCACTGTGGAGTAGTACCACCATATACCGTACGGTGAAATTCATTTCGCTTTTAGAATGATAGAGATTGATAAATTGGTGACACTGTGTCTTAGCCCGGGCCAGAACTCGACCTAAGCTCGCGATATCTGTTTTCCTCAGGTTCCAACACATTGTGGACCTTTATGCCAAATTTAGGAAAATTTATCGTTTGTTTCTAAAATCCTGGTCAGTGATGAACTCTAATAATCATTTAACTGCTTTCCAAAAAAAATTTTAATACACAAAGAGAAATTTAAAAAAAAAAAACAAGAAGGTTGAAAAATCGAATTAATTTATCCTGGAGTCTTAATGAAAAAAAGAACAGTTCCACTAAGGCCACCATGTTGGGCGCCACTCTTCTTTATTTAATAATAAATTAATTATAACTGTAGCGTGTTGCGAGGGCACGCTATAGAGTCGGGCTCTAGCTCGTCGGCTTTGGGGATGGAGGTCTTGCTTCATACAAGTCCTAACACTGCCACATATTTAATATCAAATAAAGTCCAGAATTGAGCGTGCTTGCGACAAGATAGATAGCTAGATACTAAACCGGGAGAACGGAAGAATTAATTCAACGCGGAAAAGATAGAGTTAGAAAGAGAGAAAGAGGAGAGAAGTAGAAAGTTTGCGATACCACAGATGTAAATAGGCTCGCGTACTGCCCACCCTACCATTGGCCACAGTCCGATAAAGCAATCCTTTAGTGACCCCTTCGAACACCCTACAACCGTGGAGTCATCAGCTCAGTTCAAACAGAAGATATTCAATTCATTATTAAAAAAAATTTAATTCAGAATAAAACTAACAAAAATTCGGCTAAGACTAATGAAGTGATTGACATTATTCCTAAATGGTTGCTTGCAAAAAAAAATAGCCTAATTATACGTGAGGGAAACTTATATGTAAAATTTATAAAATTAAAAGTTAATATGTAAATGTTCAAAGATATATGTGTATATATATAATGTAATAAAATTAATAATGTAATTTAAGTAAATATCAATTTGATGGTGATAAAAAAAATTTTAAAAGAGGGTATTAGAAAAATGATAAAAAATTTATAATTCATGAGGAACGAGTATTCGTTAGTCACCAATTAAATTATTTAAATTAAATTCGTGCTTTTGTTAGTTTTGTTTGTGTGTTATGATGAAGGATGAATGCATTACATAATACAATAGGTTAATAAATCACACACTGTAAGTCCATCGGCGAAAGATCGATCTCTGCTTTGGGTTGCTGTAATTGAGTTAGTGTTTTTGTACATGATAGAATTTCAAAACAACTAATTTCCGCACGAGAATTAAAATAAACGATTTAAAAATAAACTGATGATCATTTTTGTTTCGCGAAAGATTACAAAAAAAAGAAATAATAATAATCTTCATATTCTTCAATTCTGTTTCTCTTCACTTCACTAAAAGCCTGAAATTAATTTAAATTTAAACTTAAAACTAACACTATTGAATAATAAAAAAATAAAATTAAAACATTTTAAAAATGCTCGTGATTTGGGGGATGAAATGGAGATGGGCAAAAAAAAGAAAATAAAATGATCGCCACGAGTTTGGAGCTGGCGGCTGGGCTAGCGGTTTTTGATAATTCCTCTTTGCTCAATATTTCATTGCTGATGGGGGTCAACGGCCTTTCGCTCAACGGGACTTGCAAATTCCACTATTCCATCCCTACAGTTAGTTTTCCGGCACCAATGAATTATCTGATGAAGATGATAACGATGATGATGAGGATGATGATGGGGATCGCGGACTAAACGAATAGGGTTTAGCCGCTTCTGATCTGGGAGCCTCCACCAAGAGCGCTCCCGGAGTGCTTTGATGTGGACCGCAACGAATCTTTAAAACGCCCACAATAAGTACCCTGGAGGTATTAACAAAAAAAATAATTTTTTTTTTTTTTATATTCACCTGCTAAATTATAATTTGACGAGGTCGCGCTTTTATAAAGCCGCGACGAACCAAAAGAAACCAAGAACATAGGCTTAAGCTGCCCTTATCACTGGCGCATATCTGGGTAAGCTTATGCATTTAAATACAAAAAATACCCGACACAATCGAATGATCGGTGACTTACGGTATTTGGGATAAAAAAACAATCACCCTGCACTTGCGGGATCTTTCGCTGATAAAAATTTAATCTCGCAGAGAGTGATATTAACTTGCGTCGGCACATCGTGAGGGTTTTGACAGAAAAGACTAAAAATGGATCAACCCACATTCCATTTAGGTTACCGGAAATGCAAACCAGCTGATATTGCAGCTTTCCTAAGCCTCCCTACTGCCGCTGATTCCGCGTCTTTGCAATTGGGCAACTCCCGAAGTAAAAGCTTCCCTTTAACTATCGGATACAAAAACAAAAAAAATGCAAAGGCGATATAAATAATTTTTGTTTTTTTATTTATTTTCTTGGGAAATGACTCTTCAGTCGGCGCTACATAACCCAGATCAATTACACCATTTTGGCGCTTTGCTCTGCATTTACCACTAAATCTTTCAACCCTAACGATTCATCTGTGCAACACTCTTCCTCTTAACCTTATTGGCGGCAAGACACCACTTGTTTCAAAAGTTGGACTATATACAATGTTGTCTGATTGCATATTATAGGTGTAAATCTGAGCTGGAATGGTGCTAGGTGAATACGTATTGAAGCGGACAGATATATCGACGGCCCGCAATATTCGAAAAAATTATAGAAAGTCTAATAAAATATAATATTATCGGATTTTCATATGGTAGTAGATTGGTCCAATCTAAATTCAAAAATTCTATTAACTTTCATAAAGTCAGACTTCCATTTAGTTTCATGGAGCTACCATCGCCCGCGTGAAATCATAATTTATGAAAAGTAACAAAAAATATTTTCTGCATTTGACAAAGTGAGTTCTGGTCAAATAAAATTACCAAGAATTATTAGTAGTTCACTATCAATATTATATCGGAAAACAGCTGAATACCAGACCAGTGATGCCAATATATACGCGGTTGTGGAATGTAAGAACTTGTAATAAACAACCATTGAGCAGAAATTATGACCATAACTCAGATCAATTACCACATTTTGTCGCTTTGCTGTGTATATCCCACTAAATCTTTCATTCCTAACGGTTTATCTGTGTAACACTCTTCCTATTAACCTTAGTGGCGGCAAGACATCATTTGTATCAAAAGTTTGCCAATATACAATGTTGTCTTATTGGATATTATAGGTGTAAATCTGAGCTGGAATGGTTCTAGGTGAAACCGTATTAAAGCGGACCAATATTTACACTGCAAGCAAGGGTCGAATAAAGTATTCAAAGTGTAATAAAATTTATGTAAGGTAATGTTTATGTAAGCGGATTTTCATATGCCAGTAGATTGGACCCATCTTTTGGACCCTCCACACTGCGTGAAATCATTACCAACAATTTATTAGAAAACGACTGAATCCAGGCAAATGATGCCAATATATATGGTTATTAACAAAGATTGAGCAAACAATATAACCATAACTCAGATCAATTACACCATTTTGGCGCTTTGCTCTGCATTTACCACTAAATCTTTCAACCCTAACGAATCATCTGTGCAACACTCTTCCTCTTAACTTTATTGGCGGCAAGACACCACTTGTTTCAAAAGTTGGACTATATACAATGTTGTCTGATTGGATATTATAGGTGTAAGTCTGACCTGGAATGGTGCTAGGTGAATACGTATTGGAGCGGACAGATATATCGACGGCACGCAATATGCGAAAAAAATTATAGAAATTCTAATAATATATAATGTTATCGGATTTTCATATGCCAATAGATTGGACCCATCTAAATTCAAAAATTCTATTAAGTTTCATATAGTCAGACTTCCATTTACTTTCATGGAGGTACCATTGCCAGCGTGAAATCATAATTTATGAAAAGAAACAACAAATATTTTCTGCATTTGAACAAGTGAGTTCTGGTCAAATAAAATTACTAAGAATTATTAGTAGTTCACTATCAACATTAAATCGGAAAACGGTTGAATACCAGACAAGTGATGCCAATATATACGCGGTTGTGGAATGTAAGAACTTGTAATAAACAACCATTGAGCAGAAATTATAACCATAACTCAGATCAATTACCACATTTTGTCGGTTTGCTCAGCATATACCACTAAATCTTTCATTTCTAACGATTTATCTGTGCAACACTCTTCCTCTTTACCTTAGTGGCGGCAAGACACAATTTGTATCAAAAGTTGGGCAATATACAATGTTGTCTTTTTGGATATTATAAACAATATAACCATAACCCAGATCAATTACACCATTTTGGCGCTTTGCTCTGCATTTACCACTAAATCTTTCAACCCTAACGAATCATCTGTGCAACACTCTTCCTCTTAACTTTATTGGCGGCAAGACACCACTTGTTTCAAAGTTGGACTATATAGAATGTTGTCTGATTGGATATTATAGGTGTAAGTCTGACCTGGAATGGTGCTAGGTGAATACGTATTGGAGCGGACAGATATATCGACGGCACGCAATATTCGAAAAAAATTATAGAAATTCTAATAATATATAATGTTATCGGATTTTCATATGCCAATAGATTGGACCCATCTAAATTCAAAATTTCTATTAAGTTTCATATAGTCAGACTTCCATTTAGTTTCATGGAGCTACCATCGCCCGCGTGAAATCATAATTTATGAAAAGAAACAACAAATATTTTCTGCATTTGACCAAGTGAGTTCTGGTCAAATAAAATTACCAAGAATTATTAGTAGTTCACTATCAACATTAAATCGGAAAACGGTTGAATACCAGACAAGTGATGCCAATATATACGCGGTTGTGGAATGTAAGAACTTGTAACCATACTTGTAACCTAATAAACAACCATTGAGCAGAACCATAACTCAGATCACTCAGATCACAACTCAGGTCTGACCTGGAATGGTGCTAGGTGAATACGTATTGGAGCGGACAGATATATCGACGGCACGCAATATTCGAAAAAAATTATAGAAATTCTAATAATATATAATGTTATCGAATTTTCATGTGCCAGTAGATTGGACCCATCTAAATTCAAAAATTCTATTAAGTTTCATAAAGTCAGACTTCCATTTAGTTTCATGGAGCTACCATCGACCGCGTGAAATCATAATTTATTACGTCGACTTGATTGTCTAGTAGGAATTGCGCTAACTCGAGTTTATGCTGCGAAACGCCGTTAGCGTTCCACCTAGATATTCGTGGGAAGTCATTGTTTGTATTGTTGTGAAACCAGCATTTGTATTAATAGATTTTGGTTTCGCATTAGATGTGGCATAGTTGTACGCATAAACGACATGAACTCCGTAAGTCTTTGTTGTAGACTGCATATCATAGCTTCAAAGTTACTTTTTGGCTGCTCCGGCGGTCGATGCTGCTGAGCCGTGTTCAGTTCTTGGTGGGCTGATTGCGGGAGTGAGCTTTTTGAGACTGGGGTAGCCAGTCCTGATTTTAAAGCGCTTGCGCATGTGACATTTTTGTCAGAGTTTATGGGTCCTAGTGAGGATCTGGCTGCAGTCGAGAAGAAGACTTCAGGGTTTGACCTGGAGGCTATGAGCTGATTATTTTGGGTGCGGTCAGTAAATCCCCTTTGGTGGATGCGACTTTTCAGCTCCTTATAAACTTGGCAACCTCTATAGTTAGCAGTGTGATTTCCACCGATTGTGGTTCGAGCTCAACCTTAAAGAGTGGCTGCGGCTTTCTATCCGTGTTAGGGATATAGAACCCTGTGTTAGCGCTAAATCCCTTCTCTTGTAGCGCCTTCGTTATCTCTGCAGGCGATACTTCGGGCTCTATGCCCTTAAGTACGACTTGCAAGCTCTTGCTGCTTTTTAGCTGATACGTGTAGAAGTTCTTTCTTTTGTCGGTGAGGTATTTCGATAATACTCTGTAATTATCTTCAGACTTCGTTTGAACTTTTGTTTCCTGGATGTTGCCCTTTACGAGTGGTATTATGTGGAAGTTGTCCTTCCCAATGAGCTCTATAATTTTGTTGACAATAACGTTGGAACTTTTTTCTCGTATGTAAATTGGCGGGGGCTTAGGCTTCCTTTTTTCGACTTCTGTAGATTCGGCGTCATCCTCATAGTCTGCCAAGATTTTAAAACGGTTTGAGTTCGTGGGCGTTTCTATTGCGGCTATGTTAGCATTGCCACGGGCTATTTTGCGTTGAGAGTTTATGGGGCTCAGCTTCCTTTTGATTTGGAAGTAGCGATCCATACCAGTCTGCACAGCCGGCTTAATATTTTCTTTGTTTTTGTTCTCTTTTTCGGGCAGCACAGCGGCAGAAGTATCATAGTTTGCGCTGCTAGCTGATGACGTCGTTAAACGTTGCGGTTGTTGTTGTTACGGTTGACGTTGTCAAAGAGGTTGCGGTGCTAGTTACTGCGCTCTTTGGCTGCAGAGACATCGATGGTAGCGAGGGGGAGCAAGAACGCGCTCTCACGCTCTCTACGTTTAAGAATTCGGCCGAGTTTGGGGTTATTGACCGTGTTTGGGATGAGCTTGCATTACTTTCGGTTGCTTTAAAAGTGAAGAAAGCGTTGTTTCTTTGTACTGAGAGTCGTCTCTCGTCTTGCTCACGTTGACATTGTGTGCTAACGTCGTTTAGACTTATTGCAATCGAGGTTGATATTGTTCGAGTTTTAAATGTTATGTTTTATATTAATTAAATAATGAATCAATATAAACATTAGCGATTTCATCGCTGAAAGCGACTTTTCGCGTTGTTGTAGATTCAGGAAACCAGTCACTGCACTTTTTTGATATTATTGAATACTTTTCCCGGAGCACAATAATTACACGTCTGCATGCGACGACGATTCGCGAATAGGTGTAAGTCTGAGCTGGAATGGTGCTAAGTGGAAACGAATTGAAGTGGGCCATTAATATCAGGCACGCAAGAGTTGAAGAAGAAGAGTTGAATGGCTGAAACTGTGGGACTCCAATTGGAGCCATCAACCCTAAACATTTCTGGATTGGGAGGGGCAACTATAAGATCGCGGAAAAAGCGCGGAAAGTTATTAACTACTGATTTCCAATCATAATGGAATAATGGCCAATCAACCATCGCAACCAATTGATCGCCCAAAAAACATTCCAGCAGGAATTCGCTTAGCAGATCCCACTTACACGGAGCCACAAGGCTCCCACAACTGCTTGAGCCACTAATAAACCAAGGGCAGGGGCAGCCATTGTTTTAGGAGACGAAATTTGGATGGATTGTGATGGTGATTCTAAATTAGAAATCAGATTCTAATTGGGCATCGGAAGCTAGCGAGCCACGCCAGGAAATCATTGAAATCGACGCATCCGATCGAAGTTATGATGCATGCATCGTCGAGAAACAGATAGTCAAATCTGGAAGACTACAGAATTCCGCGCCCATGGCGGATCAACAAGGAGAGCCGCAGACAAACCCCGATCCACAAGCCCAAGTTTGTCACCTCACGACTGAAGAGCACACAGGAAATGTTGGCACCTAGTGCCAAGACCTAATATCTTTCACACCTAGTAATATGAATTTAACTAATAAAATAATAAGTTGACGCCGGTGACACAATACTGGGCACAGACAGCGATCGACTGACCCAGTACTGAGTAAAGACGGCGCCATCAGCAAGCAGCATGGCTGAAGCTCTTTTAAAGGCTACTTTTAATCTATACTTACTCTCCTTAGCATAGTCATCTATATTATATAGTGCTTCTATACTATTTATGCTGTTAAAATGTTTTGGTAAATTAATTGTTTTACCAAATACTAGCTCATATGGACAATAAGTATGTGCCATAGAGGGGGTCGTGTTGAAACAAAAGACAAAATATTGAAGCCATACGTCCCAATCAGTTTTATCAACCGATATGTAAGATCGTATGTACTCATTGAAAGTTCTATGACTTCTTTCTATTGTTATAACTGTCTGATGGTGCTGTGCTGTGGATGTAATATTTTCAATCTTTAAATATTTGCACAAATCGTCTATAATTGAATTCTTATATTCTGTTCCCATGTCCGTAATGAACGTCTTCATTGGACCGTACTTCAGGATAAAAGATTCAAATATTGCTTTAGCGACAGTATTAGCATTTTTATTCGGAACAGGTATGGCAACTAAATACTTAGTTAAATCATATATTAAAGTGACTGCATACTCATTGCCAATTTCTGATTTTGGCAGTGGACCAATAGTGTCCACTATCACTCTGTCGAAAGCATTTATTGGTGTGTCTGTAATTGTTAAAGGGGTCTTTGTGTGCTTCGTTTTTTTGGTTTTCTGGCATTTTTGTCATTTTCTTACGTACACAGTTATATCTTTAGACATGCCTTTCCAGTAATAGTGTCTTTTTACTTTGGCCAATGTTTTTGATATGCCAGTATGACCTCCTTGAATTGAATCATCATGAAATGTAGACAAAATTGCTTCTTTTTCTCTTAAATTTGTTATTACTTACGCTACTCTTAATGTTTTCAAGATTTTGTTGCCCATTAACTTGAAATAATCTATTGAAGTATGTTCAAAGATATTTTCCCACGGTGCCACTTGGAGTTGGCTGATTTGATGTATACCGGCATGCATTTCAAGCCTTTGGAAAAATTGATCTAAGTCAATAACTCCATTAGTATATAAATCGCTAACATCATATCTTGCAGTAATTTTCCTGCCTTGTTTAAATAAACTTAACGTTATTTTTATCAGCAAGGTCACTACTTTACGTACTTCATCATTGTTTATGACGTCGTATACGTAGGGCTTAGAAGCTTTATTTAAAGATTGCATAGGCAATTCTTGTTTTTCATTTTCCGCGCGGAATTTTTGGTCTACTTTGATATCTGGTAGTGACTTTTAATATATTTCTAGTTTTATTTTGTAGATCTTTGATGGTTATCCTTGATAAAGCATCAGCTACATAATTATCTTTTCCCTTTAAATATCGACTGTATAATCGTATTCTTCTAGTTCGAGCCTCATACGTGTCAGTTTAGAACTGGGGTTGATCATTGAGAAAAGCTATATTAAAGGTCTATGGTCTGTTTTTATTAAGAAATGTTTTCCATATATATATGGTCTGAAATGTAATATCGCCCAATGAATAGCAGCTAATTCCTGCTCAGTAGTACATTTGATACTTTCACCTTTTGTAAATGCTTTTGATGCGTATGCAATGGGAAGTTGGAGACCATTATGGTTTTTAGCTAAAACCGCTCCACATGCTTGCTTACTTGCATCTGTTATTATACAGAATTCTTTAGTGAAATCTGGATATTGTAGCAAGGTAGGATCCATAAGTTTTGTTTTTAAGTATTGAAAAGCATTTTCACACTCATCCGTCCATTTAAAAGGAACATTCTTTTTACATATTCTTGTTATGTGCCGTGAATAGTCGGCGAAATTTTTAAAACGTCTATAATTGTTACAGAATGCTACGAAACGTCTAGCACTGTCCGCATCGTGCGGACCAGAGAACGTAATAGTCATCATTCTTTGAAACGAATTAGGAGCTATTTTTAATCCGAAGGGTAATCGCGTGAATCGATATGAGCCGTTGCTCGTTGAATAAGACGATACATCACTTTTCCTTTTTCAAGTTCAATTTGATGGAATCCTGACATATAGTCAAGACATGAAAAGTATTTTTCTCGACCTAGTTGATCTAAAATATCATCAATTCTAGGTAATGGGAATTTATCAGATAGTAATTTTTTATTTATCTGGCGGTAGTCAATTACTAATCGCCATTTCTTTACATTTGACCCGGTGGATGATTTCATAGGAACAAGTAACAATGGGCTATTGTATTCAGATACTGACGGTTCGACAAATAGAGATTCATTTACCTACTTGCTTTTGTATTTCGTTCACCTGACTATGTGGGCTTCGATAGTTCTTTATATATACTGGTTCATCATCTTTTAATCTCAGTTTCTGTTTATAAAAATTATTTGTGGTTATTGATTCGGATTCCAATCCGAATATATCGCTATACTGGGTGCATAAGCTAGAAAGCTGTGACTTGAACTGTGGAGTGAAGTTTTTTGAAAGTTGCGATAGTACGGATTTTTTCCAATTGTCTGAATTTGTATTGACTACATCGTAGTTCGAAAGTGATTCATATGTTAGGTTATCAGTACTGACTACTTGGTCGGTATTTGTTGTGTTTAATAGTTTTATGAAGGCATTATTGGATGTTGTTATGGTATTTGCAACGTAAATACCATGCTGAATTTCCTGATTTGGAATTAATACACTGTCTTCTTTTGAGTTAAGCTCAATTTTCCGAATAACTTGGGATCTTGCTGGCAGAAGTATTGAAATATTGCCAGAACTATGAGTATTGAAAATTGAGTTATTGGTACATTAATTGGAAATTTTAAATTATTGGGTCTAATTATAAGCCTTGAAGTCAGATGGCTTGAAGTCTAATTGACAGTTGTATTTTTTAATAAAGTCGATGCCTATTATTCCATCGCATGGAATTGGGAAATGTGAATTTAGGATATGAAAATCGTGTGGAATTATGTATTTAGTTGTCTGTATCTCCAAAGAAATTAAACCTTGGGATTTGGTTATTTCTTGACTTATGCCTTTTATGTCTATGATGTGATCATCTTGGATGCTTTGGAAGTTATACGAAGTTTCTTTTAAAATGGAAATGTCTGCACCTGTATCTATTAAAAAGATAAGCTCTGTTCCAGTAGCTACATTGAAAAATGAAACGAATATATTTTGGCTGAGATTAATGGTGTGAACTCTGACTTCTTTTATTGTTGAGTATTTAAAGGGCTTTGGAAGTTTGCCGAAGTGTTTTGGTTACGAGTTTCGGTACGAGTTTCCACCGCCTCTATAGTTTCCTCTATATTGGCCTCGTCCTTCCCTGTTATTTTGGTAATAGTTGTTATAGTTATTGTTGTTATTTTGGTAATTGTTGTTGTAGTTATTGTAATTACCACGAGAATTACCTCTATAATTTCCACGTCCCCGATTTGAGCCGCGCTGTGGATAATTCTTGAAATATAGGACAGTATTTGACTGTCCAGTTGCATCAGTGCAACTATTGACAAATTTGGCATCGTTCGTAGTACTAAAGGTGCCAGCTTGCATGATAAGTTTTACCTTGTCGGTTGTGCAATTTTTAGTCATTGCTTTGACTGCATGCTGCGTGGAATAACTTCTGGCTTGCTCTAAAGGTAAACCATCCGTTATATATGCACCTTCTAAGGCTTTCGTCATCTGCTCAATTTCTTGTGTATATTGGTTGGCAGTTTTATTGCGCTGCTGTAGGTCTATTAGCTTCGCTGATAATACTTCTACAGTTTCGCCCTTGACGTTGCCTCTTAGTTTAGAAATCACTTCAGTATTTGTTGTTTCATTACCGATTAGATTTCTGGCGACATCTTTTAGCTTTGTTTTAATTATGGAGACAGCTAATTCTTCGTGCTCGCCTTTTATTGATTCTATTATTTGTAAAGCATCAATGAAACTTGTTAAATTTTCAGCCTTACCATCAAAAACTGGTATAAGCTTGGATGCTGTATTAATATGATTTGATTATGCCCTTGTGACAGAGTTAATTATTTTGTTTTCTATTACACTGGAGGTATCTGAATCTGTTGAAATGTCCAGATCAGTGTATACCGCCGGAATAGTAAGACTATTCAAATCTTCGTCCTATATATTGAGGTTTACTTTTGGGAAGCTCTTCTGCCTCCGATTCATTCGTTTCTGTTTATTCCGGGTCAGGTGCAGTGTCAACTGCTATTGGGGTGTTTAGAACGGTTGGTACCAATATTTCTAAACAGAACTTTTGTTTAAAAAATATTAAATTAGATCGTAGTCGTGTCAAAAGTTTCGATACCTGTGACCAATGATCTTGATGTAACCTTTCCTTGCTATTGTGTATTAGCATTCGCGCTTCATTAAAGCAATCTACTATTAGATAGGTCTATTCAAGGTTAGTGACTTGTATGATCTGTCAAAATTAATTTTAATGTTAGATAATTCTGTGTACAATGTATTAAAGGAATATATTAAAATATTTTATATTTATTATTTTTTTTTTATTTCATTTTAGATTTAAGGTGTTAACATTTATGTGTAATCTGTTGTTTGTGCTATTTTTTTTTTGTGTTATTTTTATTAATTTTGCAGCTTATATTTTATCCAAGCCATATCCCCGGCTCCTATATCCTTTTTTCAGACAATTATTATGCAGCTTGTAAATTTTCCTAAAGACAGTGGCGCACATGATAACGACAATGATTATCAAGAGATTCTACCTTAGATTCTACCTTGTTGATGACATTGGCAATGGAATCCACTGTTTTTATGTCCAACGTCATTTTGGTGGGTTTTGCATATACTTTTATTTGTGTTTCATTAAAATTATTAAGATCTTCTATTGAAAATTTACGTATCGCATTACTGCGCATTTAAGTTAACAAACTTCCTACCTAGTTTTTAGCGTAGCTTTTTTAGGCTACACGTCTAATCGGGCAGAAAAGGTTCCCTTGACAAACAAAAAAAATTATGCAGCGCAGTGCATGGGTGAAAAGAAATAATAGTGTTGTTGTGCGCTCTTTGTAGCGCTGTCGGTTCACTGCTCCGGGTCTGACTTGGAACGGCAGACGGTGCCGGTGCTGGCTGCACAGGCTGCTGCTTCTAGTTGGGGCACCGGAGATGGTCCTTGCACAGGTTATTTTATGCTGGTTATGCTGAGTACATTTGTCCAGGGAAATCCTTGGGGCAGTTTTCTGGCTTCCTTGGCGTTTTCTTAATGTATAATAGCCACTTAATTTGTGCAATTATTTTTTTTTTATTTTATATATATATATGTATATATATATATATGTATATATATTTTTTTTTCACCCTTTTAATCCTTTTGTATTTTTCCATCCTTTGGTTCCTTTTTAGCCAAACATTTTCAGTTTCCTAAGTCCTCCAGGACTCCTGTCACGGTCGCCATGATATATTTTCCTTTTTAATATTTCTCCTTGAATTTGGATGAGTTGAAATATGTTAATTTTACAGTTCAGATTTGTTTGGATTTTATTTAGTTGGAGCAACAAAGGTGCCGCTCCAACGATCGAAGGGTCTCTGATTTTTACAATATTCTTATAGTCTAATTAAGGCTAAGTCTCATAGCTACGCTGCTCGCAGGCGGCGGCAGAGAGACGGCTATGTATCTATATACTTATGTATATTGCTATGCGCGCCCAAGTGGAGGCGCGAGGGGTATGCATATGCTGTCCGATCGTTGAGGTTATGCCGACGCTAGCACTTCCCGTATGTGGGCTAAGCCATAACGATCGGTTCATATTTCGGCCACTTAGGTTTTATGACCGGGACTTTGAAATATGTAAACACTGCAACAAAGTGTTACAGTGCGTACCCTTTAAGTATTTTCGGTACAGTGGGTATTCAATATATGTGCATACTACACTTTCCTAACGATTTATCTGTGCAACACTCTCCCCCTTATCCTTAGTGGCGGCAGCACACCACTTGTATCAAAAGTTGGGCAATATATTATGTTGTCTGATTGGGTATTATAGGTGTAAGTATAAGCTGGAATGGTGCTGGATGAATGCGTATTAACGCGGACCAATATTTCAAGAGTCGAAAGAAAAATTTTCCAAGTGTAATAAAATTCATGTAATGTAACGTTTATGTAAACGGATCTTCATATGCCAGTAGATTGGACCCATCAAATTTCAAAACTTCTATTAAGTTTCATAAAGTCAGACGTCTATTTAGTTTCATCGAGCTAACATCGCCCGCGTGAAATCATGATATATGGAGGGTAACAAAAAAAATGTTCTGTATTTGACCAAGTGAGTTCTGGTCAAATAAAATTACCAAGAATTATTAGTAATTCCCTATCAACATTTTATTGGAAAACGACCGAATACCAGACATGTGATGCCAATATATAGGCGGTTGTGAAATGTAAGAACTTGTAATAAACAAACATTGAGCAGAAAATATGACCATAACCCAGCTCAATTACCACATTTTGTCGCTCTGCTCTGCATGTACCACTAAATCTTTCATTCCTAACGATTTATCTGTGCAACACTCTTCCTCTCCATATTATAGGTGTAAGTCTGAGCTGGAATAGTGCTAGGTGAAAACGTATTCAAGCGGACCAATATTTCAACGGCACGCAAGAGTCGAAAAAAATATTCAAAGTGTAATAAATTCATGTAATGTTTATGTAAGCGGATCTTCATATGCCAGTAGATTGTACCCATCAAATTTCAAAACTTCTTTTAAGTTTCATAAACCATACATCTTCATCGAGCTAACATCGCCCGCGTGAAGTCATGATTTATGGAAAGTATATGTGGAACGTAAGATTTCGTAATAAGCAAATATTGAGCAGAAAATATGATCCATAACAATTTTTTGTCGGTTTGATTTGCATACACATCCAAATCCTTCATTCCTAAAGATTTATCTGTGCAACTCTCTTCCTCTTAACCTTAGTGGCGGCAAGACACCAATTGTATCTTACCTTGGGCAATACGTAACGTTTTAGTAATCGGATTTTCATATGTCAGTAGATTGGACCCATCAAATTTCCATGTTTCTATTTAGGCCCATAAAGTAAGCCTTCTATTGAGTTTCAGCAATAATATTTATGTAAGGTAACTTTTATATAATCGGTTCATCATATGCCAGTAGATTGGACCAATCAAATTTCAAAACTTTTATTTAGTTTCATAAAGTCAAATTTCTTTTTAGTTTCATTGAGCTAACATCGCCCGCGTGATATCATGATTTATGGAAAGTAACAAAAAAATTTCCTGCATTTGACCAAGTGAGTTCTGGTCAAATAAAATTATCAAGAATTATTAATAGTTCACTATCAAAATTTTTTCGGAAAACGACTAAATAGCAGTCAAGTGATGCCAATACGTAAGCGGTTGTGAAATGTCAGAACTGGTTATTAACTGAGATTGAGCAGACAATATGACCATAACCCAGATCAATTACGTCATTTTGTCATTTTGATCTACAGGTTGTGGAATGTACGCACTGGGTGTAAACAAAGATACCACTAATTCCTTCATTCCTTAAGATTAATCTGCCCAACACTCTTCCTCTTAGCCTTAGTGGCGGCAAGACACCACTTTTTTCAAAGATTTTGCAATATACAATGTTGTCTGATTGGATATTATAGGTGAAAGTCTCAGCTGGAATGGTGCTAGATGAAAAAGTATTGAAGCGGACCGATATTTCCACGGCACGCAATAGTCGAGGTTACTTTATCTAAGGTAACTTTAATGTAATCGGATCGTCATACGCCAGTAGATGGGACCCATCAAATATCTAAACTTTTTTTTAGTTTCATAAAGTCACACTTCTATTTAATTTCATCGAGCTAACATCGCCCTCGTAAAATCATGATTTATAAAAAGCAACAAAAAAAATTTTCTGCATTTGACCAAGTGCGTTCTGGTCAAATAAAATTACCAAGAATTATTTGGAGGTCACTATCAACATAATACACAATCAACGGTTGTGGAATGTAAGCACTGGTTATTAACAAAGATTGAGCAGACAATATGACCATAACCCAGATCAATTACATCATTTTGTCGGTTTGATTTGCATATACATCTAAATCTCTCATTTCTAAAGATTTATCTGTGCAACACTCATCCTCTTAACCTTAGTGGCGGAGAGACACCAGTTGTATCAAACGTTGGGCAATATATACGCTTGTCTGATTGGATATTATAGGAGTCGAAAAAAGTATTCAAAGTGTAATAAAATTTATGTAAGGTAAGTGTTGGGTCAGGCAGCAGCCACAGCATAGATAATAGACTATCACTAAGATCACTAAAATATTAAAAGTATAGTTTGTACTATTGTCATTTATATTTTCGCTATTGTTGGTAGCAAGCCGACACTTTTCGGCCGCTCGGCTTTATCTGGAACATTAAGATAGCGAGCTTTCGCTCTTCCCATGTTCTATGGCGGGCTCGCTCTGGCCCCTTATATCAGTGCATAATCATCATAAATGTGAACTTGTCGCTCCGTTTCACATGCGTGCTTAAATGAAAATAAACAATATTATAACGTTTGATATTAAATAATTGTTTTCATTTGGATAAAAGTCATTGAAAAATATAAATGAACAAACATTGGTGACCCCGGCGTGATATAATTAATAAAATTAACAATTTCCCGAACATAAAAATATAACTAGTGCGAACATATTTGATTCAGTTCCGCGCAGTGTCTAAGCATATGTATGTAAATTTGACCATAAACTGCAAACAGTGCATCAGTGTCCGGAAGTGTATTTTGTATTTATAAATCTTTAATAATATGAATAAATACATAGACATACAATACAATTGTTATTCGGTACGGTCTAGTGTTATCCGATCCGCTAATCACAACATACATACATGCGTCCCACTTGCAAGTGCATTCGGAGCACGGTTCGGTGCGCACAGTGGGATAAATCGTATACGCCGCGCACAATTATAATTACATATACACTAGGGTCGTGAGATAGCCTTACTGGCTACAGCGAACATTTTTGTTCGGAGTCGTGCTAGGGTTTTTGTTCCTTGACGAGCACTATTGGATTCCGGATCGCAGGTGCACGTGATTACGTCCCGTCTGGCTGGTCAACTGCAGCTTCGTAGACGCAAATCGTACATGGCAGTATCCGGCATTGGCACTGGCTTCGCGACAGACCGGATATCTGTTGATGTGCTTCTTCGATCCGATTGCTCCGAATATTCAGCCCTTGTCAACATCACGGATCTTCAGCTTAGTTTTAGCTTCGATGTCTCCAGCTGAAATATTCCGTCCAACCTCACTTTAGCTGATCCCAAGTTCTTCCGACCGCAACGTATCGATTCACTTAACGGAGCCAGTCTTTTCTATGATCTGCTGTGTGTTTGGCAAATCCAGCTCTCGGCTGGCCTACCGTTGCTGCAGAAAACCCGGCTTGGATGGGTTGTGCGTGGGGCGGTTCACACCTGGAGAAAGAGTCATTCGTAGCCACAAAATTCTGCTCGGCTCGCATCATGCGCGTACTCGGTGAGGCTTCCGTTTGATGGGCTGCTCTGTATTTTTAGGTGAATCCTACTCCCAAGCCGTGCGGCGATTTCTCTCCCTCGAAAGGAAACTTTGCCGTCAGCCTCAATTGAAGAGTCAGTAAGCTGCGTTAGAGAGTATTTAGATTTGGGGCATATGTCTCACGTCCCGCCTAATGCACGACTCGCCAGACAGTATTTCTTACCGCATCATTGTGTTTTGAAGGAGGACAGTTCAACAACAAAGCTCAGGGTTATTTTAGATGGTTCGGCAGCCACCACCTCTGGGTATTCCTTGAATAACATTTTGATGTCTGGTCTAGTTATTCAACCAAAGCTTCTGCACATTCTTTTAAGGTTCCGTTACCATCGAGTGGCCATTACAGGTGATATTTGGAAAATGTACCGATGCGTCAGAGTTTTCCCCGAGGACATCTATCTGCAGTGCATTCTTTGGCGGAATTCCACCCAGGATGAGTTGCAGGTTTTCAAACTAGATACTGTCACTTATGGGACAAGGCCGGCCTCATTTTTATCAGTTCGAGCAATGCATAAGCTGGCGGTGGATGAGCAGTCTGTGTTTCTAAAGGGTGCCGAAATTCTGCGTCGTGATTTTTATGTTGATGATTATATTACCGGAGGCGGTTTGGGATCCTAGATGAGGCTATAAGCATAATGCAAGCAATCAGTAGCAGGATCCCAAGCGAGGCCAAGAGTCTTCGTAACTTTTGCTGCCATCATCAAACCTTAAGAACGACTCCCGATCTTCTTCTCTGCATATACCACAAAATTATTCATTCCTATCGATTCATCCTTGTACACTCCTCCTCTTAACACTAGTGGCGGCAAGACACCACTTGCATCGAAAGTTGGACAATATACAATGTTGTTTGATTGGATATTATTGGTGTAAGCCTGAGCTGGAATGGGGCTAGGTGAATACGTATTAAAGGGGACCGATATTTCATTTGTCGCAAAGCGACAAAATGTGGTAATTGATCTGGGTTATGGTCATATTGTCTGCTCAATCTTTGTTACTAACCAGTTCTTACATTACACAACAGCCTATGTATTGGCATCACTTGTTTGGTATTCAGTCGTTTTCCAATATTATGTTTATAATAACTTTCAAATAATTCTTGGTAATTGAATTTGACTAGAACATTTGACTAGAACTGAACATTTTTTTGTTACTTTCCATAAATATTGATTTCACGCGGGCGATGTTAGCTCAATGAAAATAAATAGCAGTCTGCCTTTATGAAACTAAATAGAAGTTTTGGAAATTGATGGGTCCAATCTACTGCCAGATAAAGATCCGCTTACATAAACGTTACTGTTTGGTCATTGAGATTTTTCAATGACTTTATCCAAATGAAAACAATTAAAAAAAGTTGGACAATATACAATGTTGTCTCATTGGATATTATAGGAGTAAGTCTGAGCTGGAATGGGGCTAGGTGAATACGTATTGAAGCGGACCGATATTTCCACGGCACGCAATAGTCGAAAAAATATTCAAAGTGTAATAAAATGTATGTAAGGTAAAGTTTATGTGAGCCGATCTTCATATGGCACTAGATTGGACCCATCAAATTTCCAAACATTTATTTAGTTTCAAAAAGTCAGACTGCTATTTAGTTTTATCGAGCTAACATCGCCCGCGTGATATCATTTTTTATGGAAAGTAACAAAAAAATTTTCTGTATTTAGTCAAGAGAGTTCTGGTCAAATAATTTTATCAAGAATTATTTGTAGTTCACTACCAAAATTATATTGGAAAACGACTGAATACCAGACAAGTGATGCCAATACGGCTCGCAATAGTCGAAATAAATATTCAAAGTGTAATAAACTTTATGTAAGGTAACGTTTATGTAAGCCGATCTTATACATTGCCCGCGTGTAATTGTGATTTATGGAAAGTAAGAAAAGATTTGTTCGGCATTTGTCCAAGTGAGTTTTGGTCAAATAAAATTACCATGAATTATTTGAACGACATTATCAATATAATATTGGAAAACGACTGAATACCACACAAGTGATGCCAATATATAGGCTGTTGTGGAATAAAAGATCTGGTTATTAACAAAAATTAAGCAGACAATATGACCATAACCCAGATCAATTACCACATTTTGTCGCTTTGCTCTGCATACACCACAAAATCTTTCATTCCTATCGAATTATCTGTGCACACTCTTCTTCTTGAAGCGGCTGAATACGTTTTAAAGTGGATCGATATTTCCACGGCAAGCAATAGTCGCTCGTCTCCTTCCTCAGATACTTGTACTAACATTGCTCGTACCCCTGTCTTACTGGCGTCACAGTGTATCTCGAACGGTTTTCCGAAATCGGCGCTACACAAAACGGGCGCTTCGGATAATGATCGTTTTAAATTCTTGAAGGCTTTCAGCGCATCGTCGGTCAAACTGAACTTACGTTTGGTTGTCATTAAGTCAGTTAACGGAGCGGCAGGACTCGCAAAATTTGGCACAAATTTCCGATACCACCCACATAGTCCCATAAAGCTCCTTAAATTTCGCAAACTCTTCGAAACAGGAAAATTGGTGATTGCTGCCACCTTTTCGGGGTCTGTACGTATACCACCGTCTCCAATGATATGCCCCAAATATCGTACCCGGTGCATGCAAAAATGACTTTTTCCAATGTTAATAGTTAACCCTAATTTGCAAAGCTATTTTACTCAGGACTTTAAGCCTGTCAAAGCTTGAAGAAACTATCAACAAATCGTCGAGATAGACGATCACTTCGTTCCTGAGGTGTGCTGGTACTACTTTATCCATAAGTCGAGACATTGTGCTTGTAGCATTAGAAGAAGATGCATCCTTTTCTGTAAAACTGCTGATTTTTCTGCAGTCAAGACAAATTCGAACTTTTCCTGGTTTTGTAGCCATAACGATAGGGTATGACCAAGAGCTTTCCGACTCTTCTATAACGCCTAACTCTAACATTCTATCAATTTCTGAGTACATGGCCTTTTCCACCGCGGGTGAAACTGGAAATTTTCTTTGCTTGATGGGTTTCCCCATTACTTCCCCAACTTCCCTGTATTCTACTTCAACTTTACAATATCCTATTATCTGCTGCGCTCTTCCATCAGCTGTTGAGGCACTACATGCTAATACTTTATATTTAATAGTAGATTTTAATTCCTCAGCTAAATTACCACCAACACAACTAATTGATGCTCCTGAATCTTTGCAGCTCCTTTATCTGGAGACCATTCTATCCCCATATTCCCAAAAATTTTAACTTTTCCACATCGAAAATATTAACAAAAGAAATAAAAAAAAGAATTATCAAAATCTCGCTGCTAAGCTTGTTGCTAGCAAACCAAATATTCTACTCAAAGATACGTTGCCTTCAGCAACTAAACCAACAAAAGAGAACAAAAAAATCTAATCAAAAGAGTGTTTGAACTGATGCTAGATGTCACACGTATTGTAAAGTATTTGTTTTCTTCGACATCCCAGGAAAATAAAAGTAGATAGTTAATAACTTTACTCCGTTTCTTTGGTCTTGGCCATCGACCTGTTTCCGACAGATTCATATGTATTCCAAAAGACCATAACGGAAGCCTCAAGTAATCCAAAAGGATTCTACGCTAATAGTACCACGCTAGTAGTACCACCATATTCCGTACGGTGAAATTCATTTCGCTTTTAGAATGATAGAGATTGATAGATTGGTGACACTGTGTTTTGGCCCGGGCCAGAACTCGACCTAAGCTCGCGATTTCTGTTTTCCTCAGGTTCCAACACATTGTGGACCTTTCTGCCAAATTTAGGAAAATTTCTCGTTTGTTTCTTAAATCCTGGTCAGTGATGAACACTAATAATCATTTAACTGCTTTCCAAAAAAAAAATGTATTACACAAAGAGAAATTTTGAAAAACATAAAACAAGAAGGTAGAAGAATCGAATTAATTTATCCTGGAGTCTTGATGAAAAAAAAAAAAAACAGTTCCACTAAGGCCGCACATGTTGGGCGCCACTTTTCTTTATTTAATAATAAATTAATTATAACTGTAGCGTGTAACGCTTTTCGAAAGGATTTGTACTTGCGAGGGCACGCTATAGAGTTCGGCTCTAGCTCGTCGGCTTTGGGGATGGAGGTCTTGCTTCATACAAATCCTAACACTGCCACATTTTAATATCAAATAAAGTCCAGAATTGAGCGTGCTGGCGACAAGATAGATAGCTAGATACTAAACCGGGAGAACGGAAGAATTAATTCGACGCGGAAAAGATAGAGTTAGATAGAGAGAGAGAGGAGAGAAGTAGGAAGTTTGCGATACCACAGATGTAAATAGGCTCGCCTACTGCCCACCCTACCTTTGGCCACAGTCCGATAAAGCAATGCTTTAGTGACCCCTTCGAACACCCGCAGAACCATCAGCTCAGTTCAAACAGAAGATATTCAAATCATTATAAAAAAAAATTTAATTCAGAATAAAACTAACAAAAATTCGGACTAATGAAGTGTTTGACATTATTCCTAAATGGTTGCTTGCATAAAAAAAAAAAAAATAGCCTAATTATACGAGAGGGAAACTTATATGTAAAATTTATAAAATTAAAAGTTAATATGTAAATGTTCAAAGATATATGTGTATATATATAATGTAATAAAATTTGGTATAAGTAAATATCAATTTGAAGGTGATACAAAAAATTTTAAAAGAGGGTATTAGAAAAATGATAAAAAATTTATAATTCATGAGGAACGAGTATCCGTTAGTCACCAATTAAATCATTTAAATGAAATTCGTGCACTTGTTAGTTTTGTTTGTGTGTTATGATGAAGGATGAATGAATTACATTATGGAATTAAAAATTCAGTGTGACTCAAGAAATTTTTCTCAGTGTATGTGTAAAAGGTAAATAAATTACTCACTGTAGGTCCATCGGCGAAAGATCGATCGGAGGGGTGCCGCACGCAATATCTTAAACCTTCCGGCTCTGGCTCGCCAGCTAATGGGGTGGTGTTCTTGCCACGCCTCCCAAGGTGCCTTTTTCTCATCATCGATACAAAAAAAAACTGCGTGCATTGGGCAAGCTTCTCTTGGTGAGAGGTCAGCTACTCATTTCGGCCATCTGGGGAATTGATTCTGAAAAGATAGGGAAGAAGATTCCTTCGCATCGGGTCGCCCCGTCGAGCGTCCCAGAGCTCAGATGTTGCGAGGCTTAGTTTGCCCACCCAACCTGTGGCTATCAAAATCCTAAGGGCCGAACCCATGATGTATATAATAGCCCCTATCTCGACGGTATCAAGGGGACATGTTACGCCGGGTCAAAACCAGTTTTATTTAGCACATTATAAATATTTATTTACCTACGAAATTAATTACAATGCAAAAGTGTTCTCGCCATAAACCGTACATGCTCTTATATCTAAGGGAATGGAACAAATGATAAATAATAAAAAAAACCTATTAATAATATAAATTTCTGTAAGTAATGCTAGCGTGGGCAAAATAACTCAAAGCCAAAATGATTAAAAAGAAAGAAGCTTGATTTTTCAGAATAACTGAAACAAATGGGGCCTGAGCAAGACCGTCATATTAAAACATAATGATGATTACATCAAACACCAAAACGAACTCCCGCTCGAACTTGAGTGGAAAAAAAAACTTTCCCATGAACTGGTTCGAGCGCCGGGATATTTTGAGTTTTTAAAATTGTTTTAAAATTTAATTTTTTTCCACTTTTAAATTGACCATAGCGTCTAGGAAATATTCCTTGTTTTACAATATATTAGCTTTGTTTCGCTGGTCTCATTTATTAGGTAAGAATCGGATATTCACACTCACCCCTGATTTGGTAAATCCATCGTCGAAAGCGCTTTCTCGGACTCGAGGTAGCTGAAATTTTAAACTTAGAAAACAAATAACACCCAAAAAAAACAAGAAACACACTACTGGGCCATGGAAACTAGTATTCTTATTTATCTTTTTTTTTTGTGTTTTTTTCTAGAAGGTTAGGTATAAACACACTAACACTCCGAACCGATCCTGGCCAACTTTTCTTTTCTCAATCCATAAGTTTCTCTGATTGCCCGGAGCCTGCTTTAGCCACCTTTCACCAAAACATAAAATTTATTCACTAATAAAAACTACACTACTTAAACTAACACCTATTCACATGCCGCACTCCCACGTGGATTGAGTTGTGCCGACTTTTCCCGGATATATTTTCTCCGGACTATCGCGCAGGGACGCCGGATGCCTCCGGAGTATCCTGGGTCACTTTTCCGCCGGAAAACTGGTGGTCTTTTCGTCTAATTTGATTACGCTTCGCGGAGAGGAAAATTATGCGCTATCGAGCGCGCTTGGGACCAAACTGTCCGCTCGAGCAAAGGGTTTGATGGTGGGCCTAGCGAGTCAAACTCAAGCCCGCCAACTGAGTCTTTTTTTTTTCTTTTTAAGCTTATCGGTGTCGATTTCGTGAGAAATGAGAGTTGTTTTTCCTAATCCCGAAGAAGCAAACGAAGGAAATTTCCCAATCACTTCGCTTAGGCTGCATCGCTGGCCCTCCGTCAGAATATGTGAGTTTAACGATATTTCTTATATTTGCATGGAAGATGGCAGCAAACTAAATGATGTCCAAAACGAAATACCCAAGTACAAATCCTGATTCAGGGATGGTATTATATGAAACTCGAGATCCTTGGTTTCTTCCTTGTACTTTACGGCCGTTTGAAGCTTCCCGAATACAGCTTATTTTTGACCGTCTGCCGTGGTAGCCACCGTTGTTACTCTTTTCAATCGAACATTAGCTTGTATTATTTACTCTGCCAATTTCCCCCCAATTAAATTAATAGCCCCCCCGTGTCCAATAGACCAACCACTACCCTGTCTAGGAGCATGACTTCGGCATACGGCCGATTATCATTTTTTTTAACCTAATTGTATTTATAGTTTTTACATTGTTTCAATAGGACTTTATTCTTTTAGTATTTCTAGACACCGTTTTTTCTTTCGTGTTCGGTTTTAAACTTCCTTGGCCGTATCAGATGTAGGTAATCTCGCAGGTTTATCTAAAGTATGACCTGGACAATCTTATTCAGGTCCCCGTTTGTCGACTTGTCCCTCGGAACACTTGCCTGCTGTCGACTGCCGGAAGTGTTCGCTTTCCCGTTTTTCAAATAATTTGGACAAGTATGGTGGTAGTTATTTGGAGCGCCACAGCCGTAACAAAACACTTTGCGCTTCATTCGACATTGCTTGTGTCGATGGCCTTCTTTACGACCGTTCCAGCATATTAGTGCCATTGCACAAATTTCGCCATTCACTTCGCCTTCATCGAATTCCTCAGCGAACCAACTCGGAAACTTGCTTGCGGAACGGTACCACCTTCTGATATCCCTGGGATTTTCGGACGTCTTCTAAGAAACTTTCCCTGCGCCGGCATATTGCTCTTAAACTTTCTACTGACCGGACTGGAATATTCAAAATCTCATGCCTTATCTCTGGCCTTAAATTTCTTTTTAAGATTTCTACCACTTCCATTTCGGCCGTACAAAGAAAATCCCATCGCAATTCCTGGGTATTTTTGTGGTACCTCCAGTAGAACACCCTCGCTTAGGTCTGAGTGATTACTCCTGGGTGTTTCGCGATTGAACCCTATTGGTTCTTCCATACTGCCTAGTGGTATCTGGCCTAAGGAATTATTCCAAGTGCTGCCTCCGGGTTGGGAACTTCTACCGCTGGAAATGCTGCCGGAAGATTGGCCTCATTTTGCATGGACTTTACAGCGTGTAAAATTGTGCTCTGGATTAATTCTTTCTGAGCCAGTCCCAACGCTGCTGCCCCTAACGAGCTAGTTGACCTAGTGTTTTGAGATGGCGTATCTAATTTTTCGAAACATACTTTGCTACAAATAGGACACGTTATTTTACTTTTAGCATAGCCTGCAATGCCGGACTGATGAAAAACATGACCACATTTGGTTTTGTACGTTTTTCCACCCTTTAAAGTAGAATCACATAGAGGACACTTTTGTGCCCCATTTTCTTCGGGATCTGGCATGACTGGTTAAATTTTAGAATTTAGCCAGGACAGGAAAAATAATATATATGTATATAAAAATACTGACACGACTAATTAGTATCAAATAAACTATTAATAATACTAATATTAAAACTAACTTACGCATAAGTCTAAAAAAAAATAAATAAAAACGAAAACAAGGAATTCAAACTGACGTAATATGGGCTTTCACCGAACGAAAAGGTCAATGAACTTTTCGTTGGATCAGCTGATTTTTTTGCTTCCCACAACCGTTTACTCGAACCAATACAGAACTGACCTAGCTTAACTTCGGTTTGACGGAATCACCTAAAAGTTGACCTAGATTGGCTAAGGGTGTGACCGAATTATTTGAAAGAACCAACTGCCTGATTTAGACGCAAATTTTTTTTGTTTCTTCTTTCTTTTTTTTTTTTTTTTTTAAATCCCGGCCAAAACCGACAAAAACTAAAATCGCAAACGACAAATATATCATAAAATATTTGACCCTGAACATAACTACACCCCTTGAGATAAGACCTGCACGCAAAGGAAAAGAAAAGAAGAATGAAAAAAAAATCACGTGAGTGGCGCCTGTCGCCTGTTACTTGTGCGCTCACTCCAACAACCAATGTTGCTTTCCGACAGCGGTTAGGCGATTGCGATCGATCGCTTTTGCCTATAATCCAAGCTTCGTAAACTGCACTAACAAACTTTGCTTTCTCATTATTTTGTGGTCAGTTAATACTTTGTCTTGAAAATAATTTCTGCTATTCCAAGCGACTTTTTTTTGAGAAAACTAATGCTGCTACTCTCCTATTTTTGATTTGAGTAGTTCCCTGCGTTCTAATATCATCCGTGGTCAGGCAATGCGGTTATAAATAGCCCATCAATGCCTGCTATTCCTATGCGTATGATAACAAAACGAAAGGACCTGACGTGGATAAAGGGTTTTCTAGAAGGATTTTTTTTTTTTTTGTACTCGCTCGACTTTAGGTCAAACCGTGGCCGGACGACCCTACCTCTAAGTATTTGGTCTATTCGTTTCCTATGCGGCTGATCGAATTTCGAACGAGGTTGAAAAAAAACTGAGCTACAAAACGAGATTTAACTCTATTTGAGGGTGTATCAACCAATAAATTAATTGATTTCTCTAATGTGAGGTCTGTTTTGCAAACTCTGGCCAAAATGAGTAGTTGTGATGGTGAGCTACGTTGCATAACGTGGCCCTGAAGTTGGGCGCCATTTTGTAACAATAATCATTGATGCTGGAAATTGATAATTATTTAATAAGAAATCCAGGTTCTAGGCGAGGTGACAAGCTTGGGAGGGGTGCCGCACGCAATATCTTAAACCTTCCGGCTCTGGCTCGCCAGCTAATGGGGTGGTGTCCTTGCCACGCCTCCCAAGGTGCCTTTTTCTCATCATCGATACAAAAAAAAACTGCGTGCATGGGGCAAGCTTCTCTTGGTGAGAGGTCAGCTACTCATTTCGGCCATCTGGGGAATTGATTCTGAAAAGATAGGGAAGAAGATTCCTTCGCATCGGGTCGTCCCGTCGAGCGTCCCAGAGCTCAGATGTTGCGAGGCTTAGTTTGCCCACCCAACCTGTGGCTATCAAAATCCTAGGGACCGAACCCATGATGTATATAATAGCCCCTATCTCGACGGTCTCAAGGGGACATGTTACGCCGGGTCAAAACCAGTTTTATTTAGAACATTATAAATATTTATTTACCTACGAAATTAATTACAATGCAAAAGTGTTCTCGCCATAAACCGAACATGCTCTTATATCTAAGGGAATGGAACAAATGATAAATAATAAATTAAACCTATTAATAATATAAATTTCTGTAAGTAATGCTAGCGTGGGCAAAATAACTCAATAACGCGCTTTCTCGGACTCGAGGTGGCTGAAATTTTAACCTTAGAAAAAAAATAACACCCAAAAAAAAACAAGGAAAATTTTCAATTTCGAAACACACTACTGGGCCATGGAAACTGGTTTTCTTATTTATCTTTTTTTTTTTTGTTTTTTTTCTAGAAGGTTAGGTATAAACACACTAACACTCCGAACCGAACCTGGCCAACCTTTTTTTTCTCAATCCATAAGTTTCTCTGATTGCCCGGAGCCTGCTTTAGCCACCTTTCATCACCAAAACATAAAATTTATTCACTAATAAAAACTACACTACTTAAAATAACACCTATTCACATCCCGAAATCCCACGTGGATTGAGTTGTGCCGACTTTTCCCGGATATATTTTCTCCGGACTATCGCGCGGGGACGCCGGATGCGTCCGGAGTACCCTGGGTCACTTTTCCGCCGGAAAACTGGTGGTCTTTTCGTCTAATTTGATTACGCTTCGCGGAGAGGAAAAATTATGCGCTATCGAGCGCGCTTGTGATCCAACTGCCCGCTCTAGCAAAGGGTTTGATGGTGGGCCTAGCGAGTCAAACTCAAGCCCGCCAACTGAGTCTTTTTTTTTTTTTTTTTAAGCTTATCGGTGTTGGGCTATATGATGTTCCCGGTATAATCTGATACTTTTCCGGCGAACGCTGCTCCTGCTGCTTTGCGCCGTGTGCTACCGGACTCGCTCAGATCCGTTCCGATCCCTTGGGGCTGCATGATTTCCTTCCGTTCCGGTAATATTTATCCTGTTGCCGAGCCTAGCTACGAAAGATAAAACTTCCTAACTGAAAAGGCAAGAATTCCTAACTGACCCGCCGCACTTCCTTACCTCCACAGATTCATCCCTGGCCACAAAACCGGTGGGCTTTTCCTTCCCTCGATCTCTTCGCCCTTGGACATAAGCTCCTTGTTCGCCGATCTTTACACTTCACTGCACTTAGGTAGGATAATTCACTCAACTGAATCCGAGGAGGAACAATGAGGGAATAAATGCACCGACGCCCAAAATTTGGCGCTGAATCCTCCATGGCCTTTGCCCGGAGAGACCACTCCCCAATGGAAAGTGGCCATTTTACCCGGTTGCACTCCTCCTAATCTCTCTATGCCCCTTTCTAGACTAAAACTTGTCTCCTAGATGGCGCACCTTTCCCAACTACCCCTCTTTCTACAGATACAAGCGCTACACTCTCTCGGATCTATCCCCGCGATTCGAGCCGTACGTTATGCGGCAGCGTCCCTCGGTCGGTTAACGGGAGGTGGGCTGTACGTATGCAGTGAACCGCGCAAAAAAAAAATATATATGTTTGTATATATATGTTAGTATATGTTAGTAATGGTTGGTTTCACTCTGTACTTTATATCCAAATTTGGATTTGATTACCTCAAAGGCTATATGTTCAAATGTTCCTTTTGTTAAGTTCACCAAATGCAAGGCTGTGATAAATCTTTGATGATTTAGTTTTTGACCATTGAACTCTGGGATGGTATTTGAAATATCTTTTATGTATGCCCGTTGGGCAATTTTTTCATCTGCCATTATTATAGGTTTTTGTTCTATTACATTGTTTGAATCAAAATCCTCTTCTTGATCTGATAATTCAGATTGCAAGAGGACAGTGGGGATTGTTAGATTATTTAAATCTTTTTCTTCTATTTCTAATTTATCAAAATCCGAATCTTCCAACTCTACTTGATCAGTGTCTGGTAGTTCTTGAGATTCTAATTCGTCCCCAGGATTTACTATTAATGGTGTGTTTAAGATAGTTGGCACTGAAATTGCCAAATCATATCTTTCTTTTATGTTTATTAAATTTGATCGTAATCTTGTTAGGAACTTTGAAACTTGTGACTATCGATTTTTATCTAATCGATCTCTCTGTTTATATATTAGTATCCGTGCTTTATTGAAACGAGTTACTAACATATCAGCATGTTTGTTTATTGTTTTTTGTGGAATTTTACGTTTTTTCGGTAAGGATTTATACGATTTGTTAAAATCCGTTTTTAACTAATTCAATTCGTTATATAATTAATTTCATTGCATTTTTGTTAGTATGGAGAATAATTTTCTGAGAACCTACATAACAGGTGTTTTTCCTATTGTTTCAATTAGAAGGTATTCTAATTTTTTGATGCTTATTGAAGTCGTTGAGACTATTTGTTGAACATGTTCTTTAAAATAAAAATTTATTTCGTAAACCTTTTTAGTAGCTTCTATGGTGGTCATCTTCAGCGTTTTTGAATGTAAATTTTATGGAAATTTTATTGTTACCTTTAACAATAATTGAAATGGCAATGTGTAGTTTTAATGTTTTGTTTTTAAGATTTTATCCAAGTTGTTGGCTTGGTTTTGAAATCTTTTACGCAAGCATTTGTTATGTAGCTTGTATAATTTTATAAGGATGTTTGCTAAACTTATCATGACTATTATTGCTAGTAATACGGTAACTGTTTTCATGTCAATCTTTTCTGATTCTATTTTATTTATGACATTTGCCGTGGAATCGACAGTTTTCGTCTCTATCAAACCCAAGCATTGGGGTTTGTTCTTAAAATCTATATTTTATGCCAAGTATATATGGCTTATATTGATGTTGAAAGTCTAACTTATTAATGCTATTCTTCATTAAAAAAAATTAAACGAAAAACAAAATCTTGTAGACCTGTGCGCGATAGCGAAGGGTTTATTTTTAAAAATGAAGGAAGATAGATAAATAAATTTTAATTTATATATATCTGATTTACAATATTTGGCCCTATATAAATCAACATCACTTATATGGTATTAGTATCAATCCTAACAGAGATTAGTGTTTTTCAAGCAGCGCATCGGCTTGAGTAAGAGATTTAATTAAAATAATGGCGTTACTTCGCCTCGATTAATTCGAGATTCTTTTTGTGTTCCTTTTCCTGGTCGTTTGTTGCTACCTTTACATCCTTGATGAGTCGACGCAGTTGGAGGAGTTTGATCCTCTGTCCACTCCTCTTTTTCCTTGGTTTTATTTTTTTGTTTTTTTATCGTGCCCTGTACTCAGCTATTGTGAATGGGCGTGGTCCATCGTATGGACACACCTCGAATGCCTCTTGTAGGCTTGGTGCATCCCTTTGCTCGACAGGAGTAGCTTCACCGAACCCAGCGTCGCTCATTAGTTCTCAATTTTACCCGCGACGGCCTGCTCCTCGCATCTCGTATGATCCTTAGAAGTTGTTCATATCTCTATTAATTAATTTTTTTTTTGGGTATTCCCTCGGTGGCATAAAAGACGGGCTGCCTTTCATGTATTTTGGTCAAAAGTGTGCAACGCAGTGAAGGAGACATCTCCGACCCTAAAAGGAATATATATTCCTTTATAGTATATATATTCTTGATCAGGATCACCTCCTGAGTTGATATAAGCATGTCCGCATGCTCCGCCCGAAGTTAGCTTTTCTTTCTTGTTTTAGGGTGAGGTTATCTTACCTGAACGTTTACATGCTGGGATTTATTTATTATTATACCCTGGCAGAGGGTTAGTTAGCCGAAGTTTGCTTCCTCAGGACTCGGTCGGAGCCGAAGTTAGCTTTCCTTTCTTGTTTTATACTTCATTAGTAACTTTACCAATATTAATTGATATTTTTTATGTAATAAATAAAACTGGATCAATATATTTTTATTTATTAAAAAATGTTATATTTAATTATGATTTTTAATATTTTTGTTTATTATGTGATTTTTTAGTAAAATACCAATACTCTTAGTTCATTTAAGGATCATGTTGAAGCTCCTGTTTTGGATTCAATAATTTTAGCTGGAATCATACTTAAATTAAGTGGGTATGGTTTATAACGAGTAATTTCTTTTATTCAATTTATAATATAATAATAAATATATTATAATATAACAATAATAATAAAAAATAGATTTGTTTGAATTAGAATTATCGGGGTTATTAAATATAACTTATTGAGGACTATCTGGTTCTTACACTTTAATAATTTTTCATGGATTATCTTTCCAGGATTATTTTGTTTAGCAAAGGTTTCTTATGAACGTTTAGGAAGTGGAAGATTATTAATTAATTAAGGTATATTCATTTTTATACCTTCATTAAGGTTAAATTTATAAGGTGAAATTACTTTATTAAATCGAATTGGTCCTTGATGACTTAATATATCTTGTCATCATGGGAGTATTCCTTTATCTGTGCATTTATGACCAAGAAAAGTCACCTCATGCATAAAAAATGAACATTTAGCTGGATGTAACTTTAGATTATATTCCTTGCATTTCTCAAAAACATCTGTTAAGTTGTTAAGCATACGCTTTTCGGAACAACCTATAACTATAAAGACATCCTTATAAAGGAATTCTTGTGAAGGTTTTAATCCAGCAATAGTCATCATCCTCTGACATAAATTAGTTGATATTTTTAAACCGAAAGGTAGTCGCGTGAAACGATACGAGCCATTGCTCATTTAAAGTGACGTCATATCTCGTGAACCTTTTTCGAGTGCGATTTGGTGGAATCCTGACATAAGGTCAAGCACGAAAAATATTTTGCTCTCCCTAGTTAATCTAAAATGTCATCTAGGGAGTGGAAATTTATCGGACAGTAATTTTTTATTTATTTTACGGTAGTAAATAAATAATCGCAATTTTTTTGATTCTAAATCGGCTGATTTTGTTTGGGACAAGTAGGGCTATTATATTCAGATACAGAAGGTTCGACTATTCCGTCGGTGATCAAATTTCCGACTTGCTTCTGTATCTCGTTCACCTGACGTGTGGGCTTCTACAATTATTGACGTATACTGGTTCATCATCCTTCAATCTCAGTTTCTGTTGGTTTCCAATCGATCCGAGTTGATTCTGTTTCCAATCCGTATATATAACTATACTTGATGCATAAGCTTGAGAGCTGTGAATTAAATTGTGAAGGAAAGTTCTTTGATAGATGAGCTAATACAGACGTTTCTCTATCTTCATTACTGGTTTTGACTACTTCGTAGTTCGAAAGTGATTCATAAGCTAAGGTACTTGTACTGACTACTTAATATTTGTAGTATTAAGTAGTCTTATGAATGCATTCTTTGTTGTTGCTATGGTACTGGTACTGCTGGGTACTGCTATGTAAATTCCATGCTTAATTTCCTAGTTTGGAATCAATACATTGTCTTCTTATAATTTTAAGTGGATTTTTCTGATAACTTGGGATCTTGCTGGAAGAAGTATAGAGTTGTTGCCAGAACTGTATTTATGTACCAATAAATTGGAAATTTAAGGTTATCGGGTCTGATTATAAGGCAATCTTCAGATGGCGTGAAGTCTAATTGACAGTTATATTTCTTTATGAAGTCGATTTCTAATATGCCATCACATAGAATAGCAAAATTTAAATCCACGATATGAAAGTCGTTTGGGATTATTTATTTAGATGTCTGTATCTCAATAGATCTTCTTTAACTATTGAAATGTCTGCACCCGAGTTTGAGAGATTCCCGATGTATTTTGGGCTACTCTCACATTGCAATTGTGGACTCGATTTGAGTTACCACGTCCTCGATTGTTTCCTCTTTACTGACATCGTCCATTATTATTATAATTGGTACTGTTATGGTTGTTGTTATTATTACGACCACGATAGCTACCTCTGAAACTTCCACGTCCGCGTTTCCCACCATGCTGAGTATAGTTTTTATAGTAGAGGGCAGTATTTTGTTGTCCAATTGCTTTCGTGCAACTATTTACAAATTTGGATATGGCATCATTCATATTGTTGAATGTACCAGCCTGCATGATAAGTTTTACCTTATAAGTTTTACTGTTTAGAATAACATCTAGCTAACGCAAGTGGTAGGCCATACGTTATGCAGTTTCTATTGGTTAGCAGTTTTATTGCGTTGTAGATTCTTCAGTTTAACTGATAATACTTCTACGGTTGCTTCTATCGTGCTTCATTAAAACGTTTAACTAATATTTTTAGGTCTTTCCTGACTGTTATTTTCTGTATTGGCCTATTTTGTGTTAGTGACTTGTGAATTCTGTGATTTGTCGAATTATGTTCTTATGTTCAATAATTCCTTTGACAGTTCTTTCCATTCCATTATCTTATGTATGGCATGACAATTCATTTTGTCTGTATAAGGAATTTCTAACTCGTATGAACAAACGTATGAACAATCGTATTATAAATGGTGACTACTGGATTCTTTTACTGATTTCGGTTTCTGTCTCTGGTTTGTGACTCTTAAAAATAATAACTAAAATCAAATGGTAAATCCAAAAAAACGACTTATTCTGTCTTGGAATCAGGAGCTGGTTCAGGACGCCCTGGCTCCATCACAATCCATCTAAGCTCGGTTTTTTTAAGTAGTGGCTGTACTTCTTCCAAATGTTGTGGTCTTAAAAGCCGGTGAAAATTGTAGAGGGATACTCACAATAAAGAGTTGCCTATAAAAATACCCAATGATAATAATTTGATATAGCAACATTCATATGTCCTATTTACGTATATATTTGTATGAATACATTTACAGTACATATTCGATATGAATGCATGCTACACCTCCCTTCTTTTGAAAAATAAAAATATATTTATTTTTGTATATTGCGTGTGATATTAAGATAAATATATTTCAGTGCATTAATTATATTTGATTTTATGAAAAGAATATTCTTTTTTTGTATGCGCATATCCATTAGTTTATATTGATTTTGTTATTTGTGCATATAAGTTTTAATTATGATTCGGTTGATCAGACTTTTAATATCTTATTCAAGATTTCTGTTCAAGCAGCCATCAGAAAAACCATTTACAATAATCATAATACGGTTAGCGGCAGCGGTTGTAATCAGAATTTATTCTTGTCTGTTTTTCTCTTAGTTGCGCATGCGCTTTCTTGTTATATGTAGCGCATGCGTTTTTGGGAGCTTTGGTTGAGCTTCTGCGCAAGCTCTTAGTTCTTCTTGTTCTTCTTAGTTCTCGGCATTGTTTGGATCGGCTACAATTTCTTTGTGTTTTTTGTTTTATCAATATAGGTAATTATTACTAATATTTTTATGTGTTTTTATACATACTTACTGTTCTTACTGTACTTACTGACTAACTGTTTATAAATTTTTAACATATTTTTTCATATTCCATATCTACTATTATAAAGGCCTAGATATTTGATATCTAGTTTATAGGCTGTTTGCTGATGATGAGCTGTTGATTGTACATTACTAATTTTCATGTATTTACACAGGTCGTCTATAAGTGACAAACCATATTTAACATACTTATAATCATTTAAGTTATTTTTTTGATTTTTAACAGAGTACGCGTGTGCCCTTCGTCTATTGGATCGTCATGATATTTTGACAGGATTGCATTTATAGGACTTTGTGTATTTGGGTCACCTTTGTTAGTAGCGCTACTTTTAAAGTTTTAAAATATTTTTGCCCATATTTTTCTATGGATTCTACTTTGGGCAAACTAATTCGATCTGCCAAATTTGATGCAGCTTTGATGCAGTGTTGATAAAATCAATATTTGACTGTGCTATTGTAATTAATTTCCTTCAACAACGCTCGGGCTAATATCAGACATTAGTATAGTTGGGGTAGTGAGATTATTTATTTCTTCCTCTTCCAAATTCTTTTGGTCAGTATTTAGAATGTGAGGATTGATATATCTAGCTTGAACTTTTCCTTGAAATACCTTGATACTTGAGATCAATGATCCTGTTCAAGCCTATCTCTATGTTCATATATTAGCAATCGTGCTTCATTAAAGCGTTTATCTAATATTTCTACGTGTTCCTGACTGTGATTTTCTGTATTGGCCTATTTTGTGTTAGTGACTCATGTGATTTGTCGAATTCTGCTCTTATGTTCAATAATTCCTTTGACAATTGTTTCCATTCCATTATCTTATGTATGGCATGACAATTAATTTTGTCTGTATAAGGAATTTCTAACTCGCATGGACAAACTGGGGTTATAAATGCGAATAATACTGTATTCTTTTACTGAGGTATGGGTCCCTTTCATATATTTTAATTATGGCTCCTTGTATTTGCATACCTGAGTATACATACATGTATTTATATATTTATATTTATATTTTGCTTTAAATTTCCTTTATTTCATTTCATTTTCTTTATAATTTTTGTGTTAAGCTTTTATATATATATATGTATATTATTAAATATTTATGTATTATTTTTGAATTTATTTTTCACCGCAAAAGACTCAGAGCGTTCTTCGTGTTACCCGTAGGCCTGTCTTTATTAGAATAAGTTTTGTTTTCTTAAGCTAAGGCTGCTAGCTGTCGGCGCAGCGGCAGAGCTGCCGTCTTATGTATTGTATATATATAAGTAGAGTAGTAATATGTGAGGGGGGCACAGAGGGAGTTATGTATGCACATATGTTTATAAACGGTCAGCATGGGAACCAGGCTGACTCTGCTCTAATTGGTGAATGGTCTGAGTGCGCATCATATTATATTTGCACTTGGAAAGAGTTTGGGCACTCAGTACGCTGTTTATTTCTATAACAACAAAGTGTTGCGACTGCAACAATGTTGCAATATTTTGCAACAAGAACTCATATGTGTATACACTACAGTATAATATATCAATGTGCTTTGTTCTGGAATGATGAACAGGATTCTTGGCTAACGCATGCGCACTGAGATTATCCCCATACACGATGATCGGGGTGTCGTTGTCTCCGCAACCGATCTCCATAATCAGCCTTCGCATGACTATCGCATCCTTATATGCCGCCGATAGTGCAATGTACTCCGCCTCGGTACTGCTTAACTCCACAATTTGCTGCTTTTCCGAATGCTAAGAAATCGGACCACCTGCTAACAGGTAGATGCTAACAGTATAGGACTTCCTGTCAAGCGTATCACCGGTCCAATCCGCACCCACGTATTCACAAAACGATTGACCACATTGCGATAGTATAGTTTCATGTCAATCGTAGATGAGAGGTATCTAAAGATGTACTTTATGCCAGCCATGTGTACAGCATGCGGTCTTTTATTCCGTTGTGCCAATTTTGACACTGAATGCAATATGTCTGGCCTTGTTGTAAGAGCTAGCCACATAAGAAGTACGATTCACCTTTATGCATTGGGGCTCGTGCAATCTACTTGAAAACCAGCATCCGAAGGTGTCTTAGCCGACTTGCAAATATCACTGCCATGGGTATGATATATGAAATCCTTATTCTCCTTAATATATTGCGTATGTCCCAAAGTAATTACTCCAAGATCGCCGTTTCGTTCGATTTCCATCCCCATTTCCACTCCGGATAATCTTAGGACGACCGGGGCCCCTGCGCTCCTCCTCCAAGACATGCTCACCTTTTCTTCCGCACTCTGATCTTCTGATCTGTGCTCTCATCGGAGCTTCCGGCGTCGATGGTTAAGTCAGAAACGAGTTCTGCATCTCCGGGTTCCTGCTGCTGGCGGGCCTCCTCTAGTTCCTCCTCCAGTTTAATGCGCTGGTAGGGGAGCGGTTCCACAGGTAAACCGAAGTGTTGACAGATTCTGCCCAAAAATTATCTCTCAGTCCCGCCTGGACCAGAAGGCATCTTGACATCTCCACTAGCGTACGATTTGCCCGATCCGCAACTCCATTTTTGCTGAATTGCTGTCGATTCCATGCTGCCTCAGACATTTGTCAAACTGTTTATTGACAAATTCTCCTCGTTCCTTTCTGCCGTTCCACCAGGTTCTTAAGATCGATGAATTTCTGTAGCACCTCGTTCTTCCCACGCAGGAAGTAAACAAAAATACTTCTGGACTTATCGTCAATGAACGTCAGAACCTCCGAGGGACAGTGTTGGGAAAGGTCCACAAACATCTGCATGCACTATATCCAAAATCTCTTTTGCCCGATTACTTGGAAACTGATGGTAAAGGTTGATCATGGATTTTGCGAACCATACACGTCTTGCAACTAATATTCTCTGGCATCCGAATATTATGTATCCCTCGAACTATCCTTTTGGATACATCTCTTTCAAGCTAGAGAAATTAATATGTCCGTATCTCATGTGTAGCAAAATCCCATCAACAGCTGACGTGCAAAACATCTACTGCACCACTATCCAAACACTATTTTGAATTGTCAATGTTGTTGAAGCCACAGGCGTGCAGCAGGCTGCTTTAGCGATTCACTACATTTCTTGATGCCATCTGCATGGACGATCTTCCTCACCCTCAGTTCGTCACTGGGACTTAATGTGCCCTTGTTCACCACGGGCACATGTTGTTAAGGCAAACGATATTTTTTTCGTTTCTTTTGCCCATAGTGTTTCGTCTGTGAATTATGCTTCTGCGTTGCAGCGATTGCCTTACTGTCGACTCGTTCATCTAATATTCCTTTTCTTTCGCTCTCCTCCTTTAACTTAATGGTGAGAACTTCGAACGAAGGGATCCACGAATGCGACCACGAAATGTTCAAATTGCTCTGTTTTATTAACTAAACGTTTATTAAGCAGTTTCTTGTATAACTGTACCTTCCGTACAGGTCCGCTTGGTTGATGAACCTCCTTCAACTTGGTCTATCCCTCCACAGCCGTCAAGCAATTCTTGATGTGGCCAATTGAGATGTATTTACACTCAACGTAATTGTTGCCAACGCCTTACTGTCCAACGCCGAATCTGTCGTCCTTCTGGATCATTCGTTTCAGTTAGCTAAGAATTATTGGAGTAGGAATATTAAATTGATTTATTTTTCCTATTCCCTAAAAATTTGTTTACCTAAACTAAACCAAATTTTTATCATTACTTGTAAAAATTTTTGGTGGTTTATTTGGTTATTTAATTTCTATAACTAATCTTTATTTTTTAAATAAATCTTTATAAATTATAATTTTTTATTTATTTTTGGTACATAATAATAGTTTAGAAATGTATTTAAAATTATTTGTATTTTGAATTTTAATTTTGTTAAATTTTTTATTGTTTTTATATATTCGAATAGCTTATATATACAGTATGACACTGAAGATGTTATGGAGATTTAGTTATTTATAAATATAAAGTATTTTGTTATTATTACAGTTTATTTAGTTTTAGTTTATTTAGCAAGTCAAGCTCTAGCGCATGACGGTAAATGAAGGTGGCCGATCGAATGCACGAGACCGAAAGACGCGAACATATATATAAAAGAAAATGACGTCACGAATTCAATAAATTATGGCCGGTCAAACTTCTTTCCGGCGTCTTCTTGACCCGACATACTCCCCCCGTTGGAAGATGGGCTTTCAACAGCTGGGCTTTAATGAAGGGGCAGCAGGCACAATTTGTTGACTGCCCGCCTTGTAGCTCCGGACTCCGTCCTCAGCAGCGCCACCCGACACACTCCGTTATCTCCGACAACCATTTCCGTCACCCTCGCCAGGGGCCACTTCATTGGAGGTAAGTTTTCGTCCTTCTCCAGCACGATGTCATTTACTGCTATGCCTTGACCAGGGATGCGCCATTTGGATCGTTGCTGCAACAGTGTTAAATACTCTACCTTCCATCTGGAGCAGAAACACTGCTGAAGAACCGATTTATGTTGAGTCTGGCTCACTGAAACTAGAAGGGGGCCCTCTGTGCAAAAAATGATTAGGAGTCAGGACATCCAGATCAGCAGAGTTTTCAGAGAGAGAGACTAATGGCCTCGAATTAACGACTGCAGCAATATTGTACACCAGCGTCTGCAAATCGTCGGATTTAGTACAGCCGAGCCCACCACCCTGTAAAAATGATACTTGGCGGTCTTAGCTCAGCTTCCCACAAGTCGCCAAAGTGGGGAGAACGGGGAGGGATAAACTTCCACTCAATGGACTCTGGAAGGCAAAAATCCAAGACAGCTCTCTGGTACTCGTCGCTAAGAAATAGTCTCTTTAATTCACTCAACTGATTTTTGGCTCCAACGAAATTAGTGGCGTTGTCGGACCAGATCTGTCGAGGCTTCTTCTTGATAGAAATAAACCTCCTCAGTGCATGCAGAAAGGCGGCGGTAGGCAGATCCCTCACCAGCTCTAAATGGTCGGCCTTTGTCGTGAAACAAATGAAGACGCTAATGTAACATTTTATGGGAGCCTTGTTGCGAACCACTCTCTCCTTTGGAAGATCGCCCATTACATGCTCCAACAACCCAGGTTTCGTCCGGAAGCATCTCACACATTTATTTGTCGCCTTGAGCACAGTTTTTCTCCCCCCAATCAGCCCCAAACTGCGAACGTCTCATTGCCAATAACGATCGAGAACCAGCGTGCAGGTGGGGCTCATGAAAGCTAAGGATTATGCTTCGCGTTACCGGATGGCGCCTGGGCAAAATTACTGTGTGACGACTATCGCAATCCAAGGATGAACTCTTGCGACGCCCGTCTACTCGAAGCAATCCAAACTGATCCAAAAAGGGGGATAACGAAGCCAGCGAACTGGAAGATGCAACCATTCCCTTTGTCTGGAACGACCTTATTTCATCACCCAAATGAGCGCGCTGAACTGCCCACAAAATCATGCGAGTCCCCGCCTTGAGATCATGAACGGTAATTCCTTTATGCTGAACCTGTCTGCCAAACTTATAGACGTACGCAGACACTCGTCAAAGAGCTGGAAAGGAGTAACGTATTTGCATGTAACCACGAGGTTTGTATATGGCGACTTCACAAATTAAATTGAAGGGCGAAGCTCTAAAGCTGGCTTCTCGACTACTATCGTCGCAGGCCAGTGCTCCTGTGTCTTTAACAGATAGGGCGGCCCCTGACACCATAACCTGGATCCGATCAACTCAGTAGGAAGTGCTCCACGAGACTATATATCTGCTGGATTATCCAACGTAGGTACATATTGGCACTCCAAGTAACTTGTCAGATTTTGGAAGGGTGACACGCGTTTAGAGACAAAGACGTTAAACCTGGCAGGCTCATCTCGAATCCACGATAACACGACTGAAGAGTCGCACCAACAAAAATTCTTCCCTTCGTAAGCGCCTAGACTGTGAACCTCTGCCATCATTCTCGCCAACAACTCAGCTCCAGCCAGCTCTAACTTCGGCACAGTTAACATCTTAAGAGGCAATACTCGTGACTTCGCACATAGCAGGCGAATCTCAGCCCCTGGCGACGTGGAAACTATGTAGACACATGATCCGTAGGCTTCAATGCTGGCGTCACAAAATCCATGAATCTCATCAAGTGCTCCAGACGTAAGCGCCAGCCGAGAAAATTCTGCACGTTGGGTGTGACTGAAGCTCCGGCAGATCTTCTGCCATTCGGTGTAAAAACCCAGAGGTAGGCTTTCATCCCAAGAAAGATGCTCTCGGCACAGCTTCTGCAAGAATGTTTTTGCTTTAGTAACAACTGGACCAACAAGGCCCAGAGGATCGAATAACCGCGCTATTGATGATAGGACAGAGCGTCGAGACGGCTTCGAAGTGGACTGAAGAGCTGAAAATGAAAGCAGCAGCTGAAGGATCCCAAGTCAATCCTAACGTTTTCGTGAAGTTGCTGCCGTTATCAAAAGTAAGATTAGACTCTCGATCCTCCTAAGCACGTCGTCTAACACGCTAGGGATTTTGGAGCACCATGTCCGCAGTTGAAATTCGCCCTTGGACAAAAGCGCTGAAGTCTGCCCTAAAATGCCAACAACCTCCTCCTTGGAGCTGCAACCAGAAATAAGATCATCGACGTAAAAATCTCGAAGCAAGATTTCGGATCCCACTGGAAAGTCTTTCACCTCGTCCTTAGCCAATTGGTGCATCGCTCGCACAGATAGATAGGATGGAGGCTTTTTTCCATATGTAACAGTGTTCAATTTATGTGTTTGTAGCTCCTCAAGAGGGGAATCTCCCAACACAATGGTACATCGGCACACAACGGTACATCTTACAAATGTCGCCAGTCAGCGCTACCGGATGCGAACGAAACTTTAGCAGGATGTGAAAAAGCTTAGGTTGAATGACCGGCCCAGCCATTAATATGTCATTCAGAAAATAAGCGGCGGTGGTAACAGCGGAACCGTCGAACACCAGCATCACCTATACCGGACACAGAAACCGGAGACCTTATCTTCCGCAGCTGCAGCTGGTTTGCCAGCCATGAGGTGACTAGATGCATCTGCGAACCAGAATCGAGCAGCGCTCGGCAGGGCAGTAGAACTCCGGAGTGGTTCCTGACTAAAATATTGGCAGTGGCTAGCAGCACCACATCACCAAAACGATCCTTGGCGACAAGCGATTTGACGGGAGCGGACGCTGACCGAGAAACAGCGTCGCTAGATGCGGAAACCTCGGGAGAGGGGTGTTGGCCTTGAGCTGTCGAATTGCCACCAAAATGCAGCAAGCTTTGATGCCTGCGTCCACATTCACGGCAGCTTGACGAGTTTCAATGCCGAGATAGGTGCCCAGATCCAAGGCACTTACGATATAAGTCCAATCGCCTAACTTCGCCTAAACGATCCTCAGGCGACAAGCTGAAAAACCTTGGGCAGGAGTTTATTATGTGAGAATGGCCATCACAATTAATGCATGCGGAAGAGTTGGTAATCACAAATGCAGAGTTACCTGAATGACCGTCCGTCATACCGCCGTCCTACCGCAAGGTTTGGTGCATATGATGTCGTCGGCAAATCCATGCACTCCAAAGACCGGCATCTTTGCTCAAGAAAACTGGCGATGGACTCCCAAGTTGGAATGGAATCCGAGTCAGCTTGAATTTCCTTCCACTTGGACTGCGTGCAACGCGGCAACGCCTGAAAAGTTCTGGCAAACGACGGATCGCAATTGGCGGCAGAAGCTGCGTTGATAAGCGTCAAACTTTCCGGCAACAAGCTGGAGTGCCGCATAATCTCCTGATCCAGAATGAATCGTGCCTCCCTCGCCGCATCGTTGAAGTTGACCCGCAGATCGCTCCTGAGTTCTGCAACATTCATCTCGGACAGCTTCTCGTGTGAGCCGCACATTTAACATCGCCTCCGGAAATGTCTCCACTGATTTCAAGGAGGACAACAATCCTTGAAGATCCTCAAAAAGGACAACTGCACTTTGACTCAGGCATACTTTCCTTCCAGGAGAGGCACAATCGAAAAACGAATTCATTTTCGCAACAAAAAATTTATTTTAGTTCGTTTATTTATTGTCAGCTCATGACCCACTGTGCAACTTCTATATAACGGAGTAAAATATGTATGAGCGATTGTAGCACTCTGCAAACAGCGTATGTATGTATGTCAACAGATGTTAAAATTTCGCGCACAAATCACAAAACGATTTTTCATTTTTCAACGCTTTTTTCCCTGAAAGAAAAAGTCCTTGCTGAACAATTGATATATAGGCTATCCATTTTACATAAGCTCAGTAAATAGTTTACAAATTATTAAATTATATTAATAGAAATGTCTTTATATGTTTTGATCATATTTAAAAATTATTTTTACTCTTATCTTAGTATTCATCTTACTCATAATCTTAGCTGATCGCCGCCTGAAATTGTATAGGCACTGTATCATTATTAACGGTCGGCACACTCGGGGAGGGTTCAATACGGATTCATATACACAAAAAAATGAGTTTTGAGTATAAAATAATATATAAACATCTTTGCTATTACGGGGCTAGCCACATTTAAATATTATGGCAACATTGGCTTTAAAAAATAACTTGTCTTTACGTTTAATCTATGTAGAACTGCATCATTAAATCCGTGCCCATGATATAATATACTGCTTGATAAAATATACCGTTTCCTATTCAATTTATTTAATATATATTTGAATTCATTTGATAAACAAATGGTAAAACATACAGAAACCTTTCAACTCTCACTCTTTCTCTTAATGCGACCGGGCGTGTTTTATTTTGTGCGCAACGTCAAACATCCCCGTGTTTATTTTTATTTATCTTGATTCAAAAATACCAAATTTTGCATTTACAGCGTTAAGGATGTGCTTGATGTTGTTCGACTTGCAACTTTTATCGAAATCTTTCGATATAAAGGCGGTACCTAGATCGGTGATGATTCGTCCTGGCATTCCCAAGTAGCTCGTAACCTCTTGCAGGATGTCCAAAACATGTTTAGTCGCAGAACTTTTTGTGGCTCGCACTATAGTATACTTGGTAAAGGCGTCGAACTAGGATATGTTCATTCCTCTATGAACTCTTTGGAAAAGGTCCTGGATGATCCATGTGTACCGTAGAAAATGGGATGGGTTTGATGTCGTCGTAATGATACTCTCCTCTTTGCATCCACCTGGTATTTTGTTTAGCCCGCAACCTATGCATGATTTTATATAACTCTTGAAGAAAATTTCGCATTCGGGGAAACCAAAACAAGTTAAGAACGCGCTCAACTCAGAGCATTTACGTGGCACAACAGTATTCCAGCCTGATGTACAATCTCGATGTCATGTTCTTGGATCCATTGAATTTTCCATTGAAGATTTCAGGGCATTACAATCGGTAACTACTCGAACATTTTTACCGTAGACATAATACCTAAATCGCTTCAACGACTCGACATCGGTTAGAGCTTCCAGCTTGTAACTGTGATAATTTTTCTCAGGCTTAGATGTTGCTCGACTAAAATAAGCAATTGGCTTTAGTTAACCTTGCTCATTTTGCATCAGTACAGTATTTCATGTGCAGCATCTAGTCGATAACTTGTGATAACAGGTTTTGATGTTAGGCATCTCATCAGATTTAGAGTTAGTCCGAACTCTCGCAATACTGTAAGGACTCTTTCTAGCTTGGCATACATCTCCTCGAAATTACTGCTACCAATAAGAACAGTCCATGTAGTGAATCATTTCTCCTTTATGCACTTTTGTAGTTCTGCCATGAGATGATTGAAGATTGCTGGGGCATTCTTTAGCCCAAACGGGAGTCGCTTGAACTTGTACAGTCCATCTATGGTGATGAATGCGGTAAACTTTCGGCTTTCAGGTGCTATGTCAATTTGGTAATATCCGCTATTTAAGTCTAGTGAGGTAAAATACTTAAATCGTTTTGCCTCTTGAAGACGCTCTCCGATATTCGGAACCGGAAAATTTTCTGTCTTGAACATTTTGTTCAGACGACGGTAATCAACACATAGTCTGTCACTACCGTTCGGCTTTTTGATGAGTACAACTGGGCTGGCATACTCTGACGTAGATTGTTGAATAATATCCTACTGCAATAACTCGTCCAACATCTTGGCGACTACTTCCTTTTTTGATTCGGTATGGTGGCTGGGAAACTACTTGGTTGCTCTCAACATCTATTTTGGTTTGGACGATGTTTGTTTTTTCTATACATTGCAATCCTGTAGAGAAACATCTTCGAACTAGCTCAACAACTAAAGCAGTTGACTTCTTTCCTGATCGTTTTGTATATTAACAAGTAGCTTATGAGTACCAATTTTGCTTGCAATGGCTTGTGCAACGCTCGCTTGACTTCGGCGTCCTCTGCCGCATACTTTAAGGTTAACTGGGCGCTAACAATGACATCCTGGCCCAGCAAAAAATCTTCTTGCAAAAGCTTGTCGTCTGCTACGTATAATTTGGCATCAATGGTCTTCCCTTCAACGTCCATCTGGATAACGACTTCTTCAGTAAGAATACACGGTCCTCCACATTTGCCTCTAATCCTCATAGAGCACTCATGCTGATCTGCATTTAATTCGTCCGCAATCGACTGTCGAATGATACTAGCTTGGCTACCAGTATCAATAAATGCGTTATAGCTCTTGATGAGTATTATTCTGGTAAATAACTTGTCTTGATTTGTTGCACCTAAACGCATCACCTTTACAGTTTGGCAACCTTCCGTGATTGAATGGAAAGTATTGCATTTGGTACAGCGGGACTTCTGCTCCTTACTTGGGCAAGAATTGGCAAAGTGTCCCAACTCTCCACACTTGATACATGTCTTCAAATCCTTTGGCTTGGCTGTCTTTACGTCGCTGTCCTGTTTCATCTAGAGATTGTTATATTTATGCACGAACTCCTTTATGTTTTTTACTGTCCGACCTCTGTTTACGAAATAAGATTCGGCTGCATCTCTTAGCTGCTTCATTGTTGAAAAATATATTGCTGCAATGCTGTTTTGCAACTCTCGGTGCTGCAAACCTGCGCGAACATATCTTATCACCGTCATGTTGCATTTGTCATGTTCAAATGCACTTCCGCTTCATCGGGGCTTCCTCCAAACTCAGCCCTCATTGCTCTGCGAAGTCACTCCATTTAGTGTGCACCACTGTCGAAGAATCGAACTACGAAGAATCTTGGCTGGTCCCTAATAGAAACATCTCGTCCCAACAACATGCACCAAGCACTTTATTGACACGATCGATGAACTTGATGATAAAGCGTTCTCGTCTCCTGGATCAAAATCTGGCAAGGTGTCTGCGATTTCCTTTACCGACGCTTGTTCCACATTGTTTGTAGCTTGTAGATTAGGAATATCTCCTGTGATATTCCGCCTGATTTCCTCGGTGCTTTGCTGCCTATTATTTTCATCATCTGCAATTAGCCTCTGCATGCTCATCGCCATCATATTCTTTAGCTCGGTAATGTCACGTTGCAGTTGTGAAATTGCTGCTATCTACTCGCGGTTTGTGTTTACAGTCTCGTTGTACTATTCTATATAGCGCATAACAGCTTCTGTTATCCTACATTTGATTGGTGCTCAGCTGATTACACTTGTAATAAGACAATCTCCTCATCCCAGTCTACCATCCACTGCTGGCTGTGTGAAAATGTTTTACACGCTAAGTGGCCGGGCTCACGGCCTTAGTTTCGGATTCCATTTCTCGTAGATCTGGTCTCCATTTTTGGTGTGATAGTTGTCGTGCTGTTCAGGACGAATTGAGAAGAATATGGATTTGATTGCACAGAGGGAGTGTAATTCTCGTAAGCCATACAATTAAATCAAGTCGACTCAAATCCTCCTCGTGGTATTCTCTAGGTGCCAGTTTGTTTACTAACCATATGTCACATCGGCACAAAGACGAACTTGATGCACACCGTCTTCGTGTCGATTAAAAGGCAAGATGGTCAGAGTATGAAACACTGATGATGGCTAGAAAGGAGATTGAGCTCACAGCAAGTGGTGTTCGGTTTCTAAATAAAAAGCTAGCGGAGATTTTCACCCATCGCAGTTCCGATGAAATTTCCTCATATCGTAAGAGGGGTGAATACAAGGCAAAACTGGAACAGATAAGAGGGAAATCTGTTCCCACCCCAGAAGCAATAGAACCGAGCACCTCACAGCGCCGCCCTAGTCCAAGTGAGCAAAACCAAAGAGTATTAACACCAGTGGGACCAATCATACCATCCGAACAGACGAACATCGAAATCCTTAGGGTACTACAGGGGCTTGCCCCTGTGGAGTGCGATTCCCGGTGGAGAGCCGAGGTCCAGCAAAATATCGTAGATAATGCGCAGGGCTCGGGACAGGAAACCGCTCTCCAACGTTTATATAGTTATCTCATGGAAATTTTCCTCAACTCACCTCGAGCGATCCGAGATAGTCTGCGCTTTCGTGGAGGAAGAAATGCGGAGGGCCCGGGATAGCCTTCAGGCTGGAAGTTAAGAACGGTTAACCCGTTCGCAAGTAGATTCGTACTTGGCAAATAGATTAGACATTGAAACATTGTTGCGGGCTCCGTGAAGCAGAGCGTTTGCCAACAGGAAAGGAATATACAGAAGGTATTAAACTGCGGATAAATGCCCTACCCTCAAGGTCTCGTACTACGAGGGGAAGGCACGAATTGGGGAGACGGTACCGTGCAGGATAAGATGCTCCCGAAACAACAAACCACATCTTGCAGCAATGCTATCGAACTCATGGGAGGAAGATAGCTCTGCACGAAGGCGTAGTAATTTTCTCAAGCGGGGACTTGAGCGAAGAGGCTGTGTCGCTCATGTTGAACCAAGTCTACAGGGCAAAACCGGAATGAATAAACCTGACCTGGTGGCTATCCGACAAAAATTTTATTACACTTTGAATATATATTTTGACGCTTGCGTGCCTTGGTAATGTCGGTCCGGATATTTATTTTTTTTTTTGCAGTTTTATAACTGTCGGTTTAGGCAACAGCCACGACATAGATTAAAATATAATAAGAATAGTTTTATTTTAGTTTGTATCTTTAATTATATTTTATATTTTGGTCATATGTTTGGTTGGCATGCCGACTCTTCTCGGGCGCTCGGCTTCATCGTGATTTATGTTTAGCATTAAGCCAGCGAGCTTTTGGTCAGCCTATGTTCTTCGGCGTCATTATTAGTGCCCTTTATCTCAGTGCATACGCATCATAAATTGGAGCTTTTCTCGCTCCGTTTCATATGCGCACTTAATTCAAAATAAACTATATTATAACGTTGTGAAACTAAATAATTATTTTTATTTGGATACAAGTCATTGAAAAATCTCAATGACCAAACAATAACTTTGTAAACACTAAGCGCAAACATGTACATCTTTCCTCATCTGCTTACGTTTGAGAACTCATATGCACGGTTTTTATACCCATACGGAGGGTATTATATTTTTGGTCAAAAGTGTGCAACGCTGTGAAGGAGACATCTCCGACCCTATATAGTATATATATTCTTGATCAGGATCACCTCCTGAGTCGATATTAGCATGTCTGTCGGTCCGTCTGTCCGTGTGTCCGTCTGTCTGTTTCTACGCAAACTAGTCGCTCAGTTTTACAGCTATCGTCTTCAAACTTTGCACACACCCTTCTTCCCTTGCAGGCAGTATATAAGTCAGAATGGCCGGTATCTGATTGATCGGAATTGGAATAACTTCCTTGTATTTAAGTTAGAAGAATGGGATTTTCTATGGATTCTACTTTGGGCAAATTAACCCGATCTGACAAATATCATAAGGATCGGCCGAATATATACGATCCGATATATATGTAATAATTTAAGATGCGTAAGATAAGACCTAGCGGACTGCCACTCAACTGCAAGGGTATATCAAGTTCGGCTCCTGAGTCTTATATCAACTCATGTCCGTCTGTCTGACTGTTTTTTTACAAACTAGTCTCTCAGTTTTAAAGCAACCGTCTTTAAACTTTGCACACACCCTTATTTTGCAGGCAGTATATATTCTATAGCTGCCATATAACTGATTGATTGAAAATGCCATAACTTCTTTATTTTTAAGATCGATCTTGGAGAAAATAGTTTTACAATATTGTATGTGTGGTAGCGGATATTGGTATTCACCATGTGTATTCCATATTGATATATACCATGTGTAAATGTGAAGCATATAAGCAAATGCGTTGGATGTGTTGAATTTTTAATAATTAATTAAATTTTGATGTGTGTGGATTCCACAGCATGTCAAGCGTGTTTTGACATCAACTAACTTAGCCTCCTTGATGTTGAGAAGGCGGTTGTAGTGGTGTAGAAAATTGGATCCAATGATTGGAGTATCGATATCAGCAATAACAAAGTTCCAAGTGTAAAGACGACGTATTCTTACGTCGCTGCCTCTTGATCCTCTGACGGTTGCATTTAGTTTTTTTGGTCGTCCTCGTTGAACACTGTAAAGGACTATGGTTGGCTGCAACGTTGTGCATCTCTGGCGTACTTATTGTGGTATCAACTCAGGATATTATTAGAGGATATTATTTGAGAGACGATATATTATTAGACGGTGAATTGTTGCAGTAATAATAATTATAATAATGGGTCGCTGATTATTTCTGACATGAGTTGGATTTTAGTATCTGTTCCAGTTTGCTGTTTATCTACTGCATAGCCTTGTCGTTATCGTCAAGTCGTCTAGTCAGTGCTATGACGCGATCTTCTTAATGGGACTGCTGTTGTTTATTTTTTGAAAAGGCATACACGTGGTCAGCCGCATCGTCGTTTAGGGAGACCATAACTTCATCGGCTGCTGTTGTCAGTTGGGAGAGTTTGGTCTGCGGTGAGCTTCGGAACGGAAGGAGGCAAACGTTTGATCGATTAACGACGTACTGCTGATTCGTCGCTGGTTGCTTTGGTTTGCTGCAGTTGTGAGAGTAAGTGGCTTGGGCGGCTGTCGCAGTTTTCCAGTTGCGTACGTGTCCAAACGTACCATTTCCCAGTCAGATGCTGAAGATGAGAGAGATGACAATTTGCTGAAAGGTGATTGAGACGATGTTTCCTTTATGTTTCGATGAATAAGGAGCAGTTTCGGGTGAATTGTTGAAAAGATAGAGTAGATAGAGGGGTCTGTGTAGGTGAAGACTGCAGAGACTTTTCCTGTTATTTTCGTGGACCAAAACCTTTTAGTGCGGACCAGCTATCTGCTAACTTCGAGAAGATCATTTCGATTCTTGTTTTTGATTGTATATTTCGGAACGGAATATTTCCAAATACTGATTGGATCATGGCTGTGCTAGTGAACTGCTCAGTGACTTGCAATCCATAGAAAATCCCATCAATTTTTCTTACTTCAAAAACAACGAAGTTATGCCAATTCCTCTGCAACAACATCTTCTGCAAGGGTATAAATGCCATTAGTGAAGGATAAAAAAAAAATTGAAGTACCTGCTACTGAAAAGAAATGATGAGTCAAAAGAAAATGATTCAGAAGAATCAAGCATTGTAACTTCTGAAACATTCATTTTGAAAAAATGCATGCAGTTCAAAAATGTTGAATATTATCCTATCACTGTAGACAACAGTCCACGATGTGACAAACTGCATGACTTCGCTTGCTAGCCGTAGAATTAAACATTTTCTGTATGCATCCGATCCGTCAAGCTAATTTTGTCCTTTTTAAATAATTAAATATGTATTCGATTCTATATTAATTAAACGTTAATTTAGAGCTAAACAAAATAAATTTAGAAAATATGGTTTTCAAGCTTAACAAAAAAGTTTTGTTTATCTCAATGGCTCACGCGACAATGAATGAAACTAATAATCTAACAAGAAATTTACAATAATTACAATCGCATCATTTCTGTTATAATTTTGTTTTAATATTAAGTTATAATCCGATATCTAAAATAGTGAATATCAGTGCATTTGAACTCTCTTTACGAAATATATTTAAAACAAATCGTGCCACTGAAATTTTGAAAAGCGTTGGTAGATCTAGAAACCTGCCACCGAGAGTGCAACAGGGATGGCTGACGGCTATTGCACTTTAAGAAGCGGGAAACTGAGCGTCCGCGATACAAATGGACATCCTCTGGGCAAACATTTGACAAAGCAATGAACCTTGGAAAAACTGGAAATGAGTGAGCCAGTACACCGCACGACGCAAGCATAAGGAGTGTTAAAAATCATGCTCGATTTTTGGCATCGGCATCGGGGGCAATGAGTCTGCAGGCTTGTTTGGAGTAGGTAAAATACCAGCAGGTACCATCCAAATGCGTAGAGTGCGCAGCAACTTCCATGGACCGCTTAGAAACCAGAGAACTGCATAGAGTATGATTATGTATGATATACTCACCCATGACCAAAACAGAATCAAAACAAATCACATCACTAGTCGCAACGATTCAAATCCCTTCAAGTACTACCCAACTTTAACTCACTTGATGTGAATTGTATCGTATAGTCTGGGTCGGTTCGAGTCCAATCGTTTCGAACCAACCATACAGTATACTTCACTCAGCCTGCTGCAAACTTTTGGTTGTGGGTATGCTACGATCTAAGGAAATAATTTGAATCATTGAGACATACTCGTGTAAAAATGTTCGGTTGAAACGTCTGAAGCAGGCTGAAAAGATAGAAGTGGTTAAAAATGGAGAACGTTATGCTAAAAATCTAAAGCTACACTTATTTTTGGAAGTTAAATTGTTATTTTTGAATAATTGCTCGGTGCCATAATATCGGTCTTCAGATTTTCTAAGTCAAAAAAATTATATTTATTCATCTATTTTTACAATCCATGTCTAGGGCTTGGTCCCACATATGGGCGTGCCAAAAATGCAATGGTTATAAAATGATCATTTTTGTATACACCTTTTCACCTTTTTTTATTAGTTTGGATAATTTTCGGCTACTGCTTCACAACCAACAAATCACTCCCAAGAAATTCGTAAGTGATTCAAACTTGCTCCTCGGATCGAAAGTTTAATATGAATTGAGTGGACTGCAGAGACGAAAATAAATGAAAGAGTGGGGGTGAGTAGTTCTGACTCATATATTTTATTGTGTTTTATTTTTTAAAGATATTTATTTTAAATTAGAATAAACAAGAAAGGAAAACCAACTTCGGGCGGAGACGAAGTAAATATACCCTTGCCGTGGTAGTCCGCTAGGTGGCGACACGCATCTTATATCTTTTGCGTAGAAACAGACAGACAGACGGACAGACAGTATATATGTCGGAACGGCCGGGATCGGTCGATTATATCGTATAGGCGATGATTCGGCTCCCCCCGAAGTTAGTTTTCCTTTCTTATTGTCATTATTTTTGTGCAATAATAGTCGGAACTGATTCGGAAAAAATGGGTCAATAGGAAAATTGGGCCTTCTAGCCCAAAGATGCGCATTACGCACCTATTTTCGATGTTGCTGGAACAGTGAATAGAGCTAATAGAGAAGGGGTCTTCATTTCTTAGCTCCTTTACGGGTTTTTTTGCAGCCCCGTGTCGACGAGGATATTTGTCGCTCGACGAACGACAGTCGGGAGCGCTCCCTAAAATATTAAGAAGGTGGTTAAGTTCGGCAGTGTCACTGTCTTCCTCAATGTTGACAATTTCCTCCTGCCTCCTGCCTCAATATTGACAATTTCCTCCTGCCTCCTCTTGTTCCTCTGCCTTTAGTAATTATTATTACTTTGTGGCTTCTACTAGCTTATTTCCTGCCTTAATTTAGACGTTGCCTCCATGGGTTTAACTTTATTTGGGTCTGCAGTCTCAGAATCCCTGCGCTTCGGCCAGGAGTTGCCCTCATGAGGCCTGCCTTGGCTCTGCCTAGGAATGAAGTGCGGATTTTTATCATCACAATTCCTTTGCTTTCCCTGACCCTTACTTTTGCGTCTATTGCCATCATTAAAAAGGGATTTGTCATCGTAAGATGTCGTAAGATTCTGCGAACGCACTTCTTTCAATGCTGTTCTCGGCTGCCCACGCTAGCGCTAGTGCAGACGGGAGATCTTTGGGTTGTGCGGCACCACATGTGATTTAACTGGTCTTGAATGAATGCATGAATGGCGTCGTCCCTAACCACCTTATTAACTATCTTGTCGGGCACGAGCGTGAGTTTTCTCTCTCAAGTCGGCATCTCCTTGCCGAACCGTTTCCAAATTTTGCCGTAGCATTTTTGCCCGCGTATGTGCAATCTAGCCTGGCTAGAATTGCATCGAAATTCATTATGGTGTTGTAGGAGTGACCTAGCGGAATCGCAAATTTTGTTTTTAAGAAAAACAATGACGTCGTAGTGGCTTTCGCTGCCGTCGTCTTTTTTAAATACTTCGTATGAATCTGATGCAGCCTGCCTCCACAAAACGTCTTCATCATGGCATCCATTGAGCGTTGGCAGAGATTTTACTATGTTTAACTTAAACTTGTACTTTATTTCAGGGTTCGGTGCCACCCTTTTGTATACCTCAACTTGCGGCGCTTGCACCGTAAGCGCATTAATCTTTTTTAAGCTAACGGATTTTAGCTCTAGGGCGCTAGTTAAATGCTTTTCTTGGGCGGCAAGAGCGATGCTGACCGCATTTGCGACAATCGCTTGGACCATTACCGCGTTAATCTCTGGTTGATCTATGTTCCTTACTTTTGGGCAGAATCCTATTTCTTCGCTGTCGTCAACGTCAACTCTAAAGCCACAAAAATTAGAGAAAAATATTGAAGCGTCACCTTAAACACAAAAAAGTCGGATTAATTTGTCCCTAAAACAACTCAAAATACAGAACGATAAGGGGGCGAGAAAACAGGTATTGGTCGGTTTGACTGGGTTTATTAATAACATAGATACATTGCATTGAACAAATGCATTGAACCTCATATGAATTATATATATATATATGTATATATTTTAAATGAGCTATCCAGGTCCGTACAGGAAAAATAAAAGGGAACTCAGTTTCTCCAATTCAGTGCCTGAGGACCTGCAGTTCCTTGACTGCGACAACGTAAACGTTACCAAAATAGTTGTTCCAGAGTAATTAAAAAAGGAATTAATCGTAATGATGAAAAAAAGATCTAAAGTCTTCTCCGATGCAACTCAAACCTTGCCGTATAACACAAATATTGTGGGAACTACTGGGACTGAGGATAACATCCCAGTATTCGAAAACGTAGCCACACCCAATATGCGTCGCAGAGTTTGTTAATAAAGAAATCAAAGACATATTAAAAGCTAATATTATTACCCCGTCGATATTATTAACAATCCAACTTGGGTGGTCCATAAAAACGGATTAGATGAAACAGGTATTAGGAAAAATTATTTGGTAATCGACTTCAGGAAACTGAACGAAAAAACTATTCCCGATAAATATCCTTTATCAAGTATCGAGTAAATACGGGGTAACCTTGGCAAAGACAAATACTTATCAACTCGCGGAGCAAGATCGTGAAAAAACCTCATTTTCAGTTATCGGAGGAAAGTATAAATTCTACCGTCTGCCCGTCGAATTAAAAAATGCTGGTAGCATATATCAAAGGACAATCGACGATGTCTTGAGGGAGAATAAAAGAATATCATGTTATATCTATGTCGACGATTTAATTATCGTTTCGGAAAACGAAAAAGAGAATGTCAAACACATCGACTAGGTCGTGTAAAAATTAAACCAAGCCAACATGACCATCTCACAAGAGAAATCCCATTTGTATAAAGAGAGTGTCCAATACCTCGTCTTCATAGTTACCCGAAACGGGGCTACAACTGACACTGAAAAGGTAGCAGCCATTAAAGAATACCCAGAACCGACATGCTTATTCTCGCTATGATCATTTTTAAGACCTAGGAGCATTCTTAGTTTCATAAAAGATTTCGCTACAATAGCCAGGCCACTTACCAATCTCCTTAAGGGAGAAAACGGTTCTGTAAGTAACCTCATACCTAGGGAAATACCAATAAATTTTAATGATCAATAAAGAGACACATTAAATTAACATCGGACCATATTGGCATCAGAAGATGTCACTCTCAGATACACAGACATTCGATCTGACAACCGATGCGTCAGCTCACGGCTGTTCTGTCGCAAGAACCCGTTACGCAACTAACGAAAGAGATTTGCTCGCTACGTCTGGGCTTTAAGAAAATTAAGGCAATATTTGTATGGCACTCGTGACATAAGAGTTTACACTGACCATAAGCCGCTAACGTTTCATGTCTCGGAGAAGAACCCATATGACAAACTAAAGCGTTGTAAGGCATTTATAGACGACTACGTCGCAAAAGTCATGTACACTCCAGGCAAAGAAAAGTATGATGCCAACCGCCTTTCGCGACAAAACATCAATGCCCTTCGAAATGAACCCGAATCTGATTGTACAACAATTCACAGTGACGACTCTAGTACTTACGCGATTGAAAAAACTTTAAAACCTTTAATATGTTTCAGAAATCATTTTATTCTTTTTATTTTTCGGAAATAAATCCCGCCACATTATACATTTCACAGAAAAATCCACCCTTTTAGATGCATTAAGACCAATCATGAACAAATCAAGACAAAATTGAATATTTGAAGTAGAAGAAAAAGTCTTTGTTCAGTTACCGAGCGTTTTCGGGAGCTTTAAATTTGTGTTCAAAATATTATATATATAACAGTATAAAACAAGCACCGTTCGATTTAAAGATATTGATACAATTTATTTAATTGCTTTGGGGTTTCTACAAATGATATATGTACATATGTGACTGAATGGGTTGACGACCGAATTAGAATAATGACGCGGGAGCGCGGCTCAACGCCTGATGCAGCGGAGCGATCGAGAGATCCCACGAATGTGAGACAAATGCTTGCGCATAATGGCAAATGCAGGTGGCCAATCGAATGCACGAGAGTGGGCGACAAGAATAGAGCGAGAGACGCGAACATATATATAAAAGAAAATGACGTCACGAATTCAATAAATTATTGCCGGCCTAACTCTTTCCGGCGGCTGCTTGACCCGACAGCTTGACCCGACATAAAGAACAATCGAAGACTGAGCAACAAATTAACCAACTGTCCTCATTGAAGGGACAAGGACAACCACAAATTACTGACAAACTACACTCACGCCCGGTACATCCCCATAACCGACGGAGTTGCGTTGGTGTGGTAACATATGAATTACTTTAGACATTCAAGCAACTTACGCAGTTCCTAATCATGATAGACAAAACAACTAGATTGTCCGCGATATTCCCACAATCACACATGCGAATATTGTTAGACGTTCGTACTGATCATATTAAAAATATTTTGTCCGTATTGAAGGCGCACCACTGGATGGACAGAAGCCTAGACTTTTTTGGAACCCCGTTAACAGTGGTATCGGGCACTCCAGATAATGCCGACTTCGAAATATTTTAAAATGACTTAGACCCGGTTAATTGAACAATTAACAATAGACAAGTAGTCATTAACACCGAAACGCAAAGGCAGATCAACAAATGAATTAATGCTTTTAACGATATTTTTTAGGCATGTGAGAAGATTAAATCTCCCTCACGCCAAGACAGGTGGCAAGGGGGGCAAGAGCGGGGCAGCAGCGGCCCAAAGCGGCCCACGACAGCGCAGCTGTGTTTAGAAAATGTAGAAACGCAGAAATGCATTGCGAATGCCCAAAGGGGCGGAGGGCAAGATCAAGCGGGGCAATGAGGGGGGCAACAAAGAGATCCTGCCAATGGAAATGCGACAGGAATTGGAGAATGGATTCACGGTGAGAATAGAGGAATGAAGTATTAACGGCGTGTCGCAAGATTGGCGAGGATTAACGGGCGCCTCAGGCGGTATTTAAGGAGGGCCACTGGAGCGAATCGTGGCCGAGTCTTCTAGAGAAGCTGGATGAGTTGTGTGAAAGACCCCCCGTGGGTAAGTCTAACATTCATGCGAGAAAGTTTCCTTGGGGGAATTAGGAGTATAGGCTAAAGCCGTGGGTATGTCCGACAGTTTCAAGTTCGATTCCTGACCGTCACAACCAGGTGTGATCCTGTAAAGCGAAGGTAACCAGCTCGTGAACTCAAGCCCAACAACAACACCCATGAGGGACATCCCGGTCAGCTCAAGAGACTCCTGATACAGGCGCTGGGGCGTACGCACAACCTCTGGTCAGCCATAGATCCTGCGGAGCGTAGGCATGCAGGTGTTTGGAGGCGAGTGGCGAACGCAACCGGCGGGGTGTCCTGTGGGTAGGTAGGCCCCTCGTGCCCTGATCCGCCCGCCAGGCACCAAGAAGCGTATCCTGCCCGGCGTATGCCTGGAAGGTGAGCCTATTGGTCTGCTATCACGAATTAGGTGCCGGCCAAAGGGCATTCCCAGTAAGCCAAGGATATCGACGGTCCACAGGTCCCATAGAAGAGGAGCCGCGACCCCAGGAGCAACGACCACATGAGCAGCAACAACCACAGGAGCAGCAACGACGACAGGAGAGCGACACCGGGATCAGCGGCCGGATATGGGAACAATAGGCCTTGTATATGGAGCACGTGAGTCCGAAAGGACTCCAAGGCCGTACTTCCTGCTGGGCGAAAGCTTCGGGAGACCGGTGAACGAGGGGTGGACGGTCGGTCGGAGCAGCCGGTGAGGTACAAACTTTTGTAAATATTGTAAGAATAAAAGATACTTTTGGAAAAACGAAGCACCCTGTGTAATTTCTGGGCTCGGGCTATGACGTCGAATCTATAAATTCGGTGGAACGATTCATAACCTCTGTGAGCTAGCCGCGGCATTTGTTGTGAGCACCAATCGGCCAAAACAGTTCGTTATAGGCAAAAAAGAAGGACCTGGTTGACACAATTCTACGAATTTCTTTTGGCCAGAAAAAGAATACTAATTACAGAGATACAGAACTTAATGCTCACGGTCACACTTGCAAAGTCAAATACCATAAACCCGGCCATTTTTAACAAAGAAGACCTGAAGTACGTTTTAGTTAATAACCTAATAGAGGCCTTCAGTCCTAAAGTTCTTCAGTCCGATAATATTATTCACGTGCTCATTGCGTCCCTAATATAAAATTTACATGTAAAATCGTCACCGTCTTTCTCGTTTCTCACCAACACACCACTCTCCAACTACGGGAAAACGTAGTAGCTGAATGCAACCAGGAAATGCAGGGGTCTTCAAGCAAAGGTCACGGCGCATTGCGAAACGCAGACCAGTCATATAGGCCACATACCGCTGGTAGACGAGTCAGCACGGATGACGGCCTTAATATCGGAACAAATGGGACGCATCTAATAACATTTGAGCGACTAGCCTTTGTAAATGGCACCAAATACTTGAACCAGTGTGAAACATAAGAAAGACTGCTGGCGTGGCGGCCTGGCCCTTGCTAAACATTACCTGGCATAGCCACGCGCTAAGTATGCCAATGCTTCAGAGGATGAACAATTTAAAACTGGAAATATCCAAACCCTTTAAAATGAAGTAAAGTCGGCTGGATCAACGGATACCTGGATCGCTGACGGCATGGGAGTAAGCTTTCTAATCATCAGTTTCATTCTGCTCCATGTCGTATGGAGGAGAAGACGAGACGCTCGGGAAATACGACAGGTTGCCGAAACATTCAAGGCGACCGAGGGCGGTCTTAATTCTAAGGGAGTAGTTAACATCTTTGAGGGGTAACAACCAGGCGGTAAAAATCTTGGATGATTATTGGATCACCCTAGTGTTTCTATATGCCGACTCAGCATACGCGCCTTTGGGAGCCGTGCCATGGTCATTTTGGTACCATCAGCATTTTCCACTGTCACGAGGCAGGTCTACCGACCAAGCTAGCGTTTTCGTACAGATAAGTCTTTCAATTCTATTTTACATTTATTTGAAAAAAAGAGCACTTAGCTCATAAACTTTACTCCGCCCATCGCCGTTATTTTATTTGCATTCGCCCACTGATCTTAAGGCTAGGGGAAAAGGGGGGCAGTCACCCTCTTACCGTAAATCTCAATTGACACATCAGCACCATACCAGAGCCATATCATCGGTAGCCATCTAGGAGCAGTCCTGTTACCAGCTGCCAACTGCCAACCAATCATTTGGACAGCAGCCACGATACCCAACAAGCATCCCAACATTGCCACGTTGTCATCGGCCCGTCCAGGAACAGCACCAACACTGGGCCACTTATTATAATAAAACTAATAGGAACCGACAGTATTCAAATACAATACTGCTATAGTGGGTTGAGGCAAGTGGCCCTAGAATCTTGAATGGTGGCCCGTTGGCCGTGGCATCGACTGCAGAAATATGTCGATAAGGATGAGAGGGTAACAGCCCACTATTCTCCCGCTGGCCTTGAGACACACTCAGGGTATAAAATAAATAAATCATTAACGGCGATTGCCGGAGCTACATTTATCGAGCCTTGGCTCTTTATTCTTTGGGAACATAAAGTGAACTGAACTAAGTTGAGAAAAAGTTAAACGTACGATCGGTGTTCGTAAACTTCACATTTTGCGCTCACCCCTTTGGAATTTTTTCAAGTATTTCTAACTGTTAGGGATTATCTCTAATTTTAACAACGGTCTTTTCAGGAAAATTTGAAAACATCCAGCTAATAAACTTAACTATACTTAATGTCATGGCTAGAAAATATGGAAACTACGAACTAAGGACACATTTTTAATTTGCTTCTACTAGAAAGTAGGCCTTTACTAAAGCTTTCAAGAATACGTCACAAACTATCATAATATGACACGCAGTTCACACATCATTATTAAAAGTTATGATGGAGACAATCCTGGGACTAAGAGGCAGTGATTTCGTTATGCTAACCTCAGACACTGTTAGGACAAAGAAGATCATGGTGCTGAATGATGGTATGTAGAGTTTTTATTTTTTTGTTAGGTTTAATTATTAAACTTCTTGAAGAAAAGTCAAAAATCCAACGGCTTACCAATTTCGCGATGATGGCAGCAGCGGGCGATGCCAGTGACTCATTGCAGTTTACAGACTTTATTGTTCGGAACCTACACCTATACAAGATCATCAACGGTTACCATATGAGCACGCCAGCGGCGGTGCACTTCACCCGCACCCATCTGGCAGCCTTTCTGCGATGTGATTCCCAACGTCAGTTAACCCTACTGCTGGGAGGGTTTGATCCATGGACTGGCCCGGAATTGCACTACATCGATCGCTTTGGTTCGTCTACAGCGATCCTTTTCGGTGGCCACGGTTCCGGCATCAAATTTTGTGGGCCTATTTTCGACACGTTCCACACGCTTTATATGAATCAAAGGGAAGCCTATTGCATCTTGGAGAAGTGCGTGGCCGAAATACAAAGGCGACTGTGGAACCAGAAAAATTTTGATGTATTCGTGATAGATAAGCAGGGTATCACCCAGTGGGAAACTATCAAGCTGGAGTCCTTAAAAAAAGAACTGCTACTTAAAGATCCCCTTAAAGTGAATTCTTACACATAGTTTTTATTCAGAGTAGATTATGTATGTAGCTTACCACAAAATTATTTAAGTTAATAATTACATGTATGACCACTAGAAACGGAGATATCCTAGATAATTCCATGATTGTCCTTGCAGATTTAAATTGGTCATTTTACAGAGTTCTAATATTTAGTAGAGTATAATCAACAAATAGGGAACATCGCTTTCAAATTAAAAAAAAAAAAGTTGATTTTACATCCAACAATATAGTAAAAGAAATTGGTCACAAAAAATATTATTAAATCCACTGATAGCTAAGGTTTTGGAAGTTTTAATTTTCTAGTAACGATTCGTGGCTATGCAGAAAACTTTAAATATCTTGCTGGTTATAGGCAAAAGCATCTTGAGCAATTGGTTCCTCCACACTAACGTTTCTTTTCGATATCATTTTAGAACTGATTTATTCAGTTGTTTCTAACTTACGCTGGGGAGAGTTTTCAATAGATAAAGAGAGCAAAGTTAACTAAAAAAGAGAAAGATTCTGGAATACAATAGGATGTAATATATAGCATGTAAGCTATAGTACCCAAATGATATGTTTATACATCGGCCACGTGGGCAGCACATAGGCTTTAAAATTATTAGAAATAGGTTTGAGATGATAAATATACACTTTCTGAAAACCAGTTTTTATTTTTAAAACTGCCAGACGATCTTTTTAATGTTAAGTTATGAGCATTTAATACTAAGTCCGAAGAATACACGACAAAAGCACATGCGCCATAAATACATAATAAAGAAAATATTAGGTCATAGCTTTCATAAAAAACCAAACACTACACATACACCAAACTGAAACGACAACATAAACTGCTGACATCCCAGTTTAATGCCATCGTCAAGATATTGCTAAATATTACACTTTTGAATTTTTAATTTAACATTATGTTTTTGCTATATTTTCATTAATTTACCACCTAATCATTATCCATGTATCTAGTTAGCTATAAATATGAAACTTTTATATTAATAAAGTCAGTCTCAGACAAACCTATTCTGAACTCATTTATTTCTCCACGTCTCAAGTGCAATGTGCGAAGAATCCTGCTAAGAAAGTAATAGGATCAGCAGAGCAGTGTGTCGCTGCCTCGCTAATGGGCACTGATATATATATGAATCATGAATATATGAATCCTGATCATGAATATATATACTTTATAGGGTGGGTGATGTCTCCTACACTGCGTTGCACACTTTTGACCAAAATTATAATACCCTAAGCATGGGTATAAATATTGCTTGTGCGCCCAGTACGTCAGAAAGACAATCATTTTGCTACTTTTGCAAGGCTCCAAATCATGCCTTATATAAATGTGAGAAGTTTCGCGCAAAAAGAGTATCTGTAAGATTAAATTGGGTACAAAAACAAAAAATTGGTCTCAATGACAAATCAAAGAAATGGAACATCACACTTTGTTGCACTTAAAAATCTGCAAAGCACGAAACTTGGATGGATTATAGTAGGTACAATTGTATCAGGTAGAACCCAAAACTCAATCAGCCATAGCGTGTGTCGGCATCGTTGAAGAAACTGACGCATTGATTGAACAATTTTGGAGGATAAACAATTTGGGCAACCAAACGAAACATCGATCTTCGTCAGAGGTACATTGTGGGAAACTTTTTGTAGACACTCTGAAATGAGCAGAAGACGGAAGATTTATTGTGAAACTGCCTTTCGCCGAAGGAATTCCGGATGAATTCCGGATGAATCTTGAATTGAATAAAATTGGATGGATGAATGATTGAATCTTCATTTATTGAGCAACCTCGTGATAGTTGGTAGATGATGCCACAAAACAGTCGGAGTAATTTCCAGTAATTCGATTTGTCACAAATAAATTAAACCCAGAGGATGAGTTTGAAACCAACGAAGCGTGACTTCTGAATCTGACCACTTAATGGATTTTTCCACTATCTATTAATCATGTTTGGCTAGCAAATGAGTCACTCACAACTCCAATCGATATTTGCATGTAGCCGTACAACAACTTTATTTTCCTGGACAATTCAAGAATATTGGCACCTAGTGCCACGATCTAATAACCCAGCTCCAATAGACGGAGCCAGATATCACTGAAATCGGATCAAAAACCGAAATAAGCAGTATCTGCGGTAAGAATGTCTGACTGACCGGAGCGAGCAAAACCGGCGAGGTCAGAAGAAACCCAATACCAAGAGATCTAAGCCAGAATACACAGAACTAGTACATAGAACGTACTTTCTTTAACCTTGACCTTACCACCTTACTATAGTTAAGCCACAACATTTGTAGTTATCTGATCTTATAAAAGATCACCTGGTCCAAAATAAAGACAGTTGCTAACACATGAATCGTCTCGTTACTCCGTGCTAAGTTACGTCACTTACAACTAACCTTAATGCAATGTTTATATCTTCACATACCAGTTGATCGGCCTATTAAAATTCCATAAACTTACTTTAAGTTTCATAAAGTCAGCCTTGCGAAAGAAATCAACTATATAAAATTTAAGTGTTGTCTTAAGGCACTAAACATACAACATATAGACTACTCATTTAGTACAACGAAAATGGACGAAACATTTCTTGCGAGAGGTCCCAGCAGGTCCCAGAGAGCATCTTACTCTCATACTTTCGCTCATAATCTCATTGAACCTTTTTGAAATTTTAGATTTCATGTTACTTTCCAGACTTGCTACCCTAAAAATGGGAGTACTCATTGTTGGGTTAATGACGAAAAAATGTTCGTGGCGGCATTGAGAATCTGTTGGCATGAGATTATTTGTGGCACTCATGGGCCCGAAATCTTCATATTTATCCACTAATTTTTTCCACTTTGTAGTTCCAGAAACCGTCTCCGTGTCAAATGAGGAACCAAGAATCCAAAGACTCGATTGGAATGGAAGTGACTCTCCCAGACGGCCTGAAGGTAGGCGAACAATGTTTACAACGAATGTCCTTTCACAGAGCCCAGAATTTGTTTCTTGCCTTGAATCAATTGTATAATATATAATAATAATAAAATTTCCCTTTGAGTTTTTTTCAACAGTATACTTTATTTAAGTTCGTCAGTTATAAGGTTGATCTGTGATCCGGAATCTAAAGAACTCTCGCCATTTGATGCTAACCACTGGATCCTTTTACCTTAATAATTAATGTTGCCAAACCTGTTTTTAGAGTAGTACAACTGGTATAGCAGATTCATGTGTGAATCGATGCAACAAAGTGTAATGAGGCTTACCAGGTTTAGGTGGGAAGATTTTCAACAGAATAATCTGCCTGTGAAACTCCTGCTACCGAAGCAGAAGTTCTTACAACCTGTACCGCGGGATTAACAAGCTACATAATTGAATCTGCTGCTACTGAAGTCGTAGAAACAAGTCGGATCAAATAACTTAATTGGCTCTCATTGGCAAAATACGACAGCGATAAAATTAGGGAACCATGTGTAATCAGCTGAGCAACAATCAACTGTAGGACAACAGAATCTGTTATCCAAATGATAGAATAGTAGAACGAGTCTGTTAACAGAAGCCGCGAGTAGTTAGTCTTAAACAAGAGAAAGAGCAGAATCGACGCTAAGTTAAGACCAAATCTTTATTATGTAAAATACACTATATCTAGCATACCCACACATTAAATAAATCTATGAGACTACTAAGAAAATTATCCTCTCACAGTTCCGAAGTGGGATACTGATGTGTTGGGGCAGTGCAGTGGAGATATAGATATTGGAACTGAATCGTCGGGGTGGAAAGTTGGTAGTGGGAAGCAGCCCCAAAGATTACTTGATACTTGTGCGTGGGCGACGGATTCAAAAACGACAGTATAAGCACGAAGGTATTGTGTGTATATGGGCGTCGAGGGAAAATTCGAATTGGAAAAGACATTTTTGAAAAGAATTCATGAAAATGGTCAATCTCACGCCATAGGAACTGGTCATAGGAACGCCTTAGAAAGTTTAACTCAGGTTAACGATCTGAGAGTCCTATTAGATTTGAAACTTAAATTTACCGACCATATATCGATCATGGTTAATAAAGCTATGGGTGTGCTTGGTTTTATTAAAAGATGGTCAATAGAATTCAAGGACGCTTACATTACTAAAACTGTATACACATCATTGGTCCGTCCGATTCATGAGATACGGAGTACACCGAGATCACATTGAATCTGTATAAAAAAACTTCCTTATTTTCGCACTTAGGGGACTTAATTGGGATGCAAGTCTTCACCTTCCCTCCTATCATAGTAGACTTTTATTAATCAACTTACCATCATTAACATATCGTAGAACGATGCTCGGTGTCATGTTTCTATTTAATCTTATTAATGGTAATGTAGAAAGTCAGCATCAGTCCTTCAGTAGAAGGACTAGAAACTTTCGTCCTCTACTCCGTATCATTTGTAGTTCGACATATGCCCAACACGATCCAATCAGGGTACTGTGTTCGGACTTCAATAGTCTCTACCACACTTTGTCACTTTGCTCTAATAACAATCTTAAATCCTTACTAAACGCCTAATCTCTGCAACACTATTTCTCGTGTTTTCTTACTCTTATTCTTCTCGATTACTTTCTCGGATCTATCCCCACGATTCGACGTACGTTATGCGGCAGCATCCCTCGGTCGGGAAGCAATGGGAAGTTCTGGTCAACGAAAGGAAGCGGTGACGTCACAAGCGGCAGCTTTCACAGCTGCAGCGTGGAATGACCTAGCTGAACAATATGTTGGCGCAGTTGGTGAGCAATCAGAGGCCAAATGCAGATGATGGAATTAATAGGCAGCAAAGCACAGAGGAAATCAGGCGGAATATTACAGGAGATATTCCGAATCTACAAGCTACAATCAACGTGAGACAAGCGTCGGTAAACGAAATCGCAGACACCTTGCCAGAGTTTGATCCAGGATCGTCTCCACGCTATATCAGTGATCCAGTTCATCGATCGTGTCAACAAAGTTATTGGTACGTATCGATGGAACGAGACGTTTTTATTACTGGCAATTTACACAAAGATGAAAGGACCTGACAAGATGTGGTTCGATTCTTCACCAGTGGTCCACATTACATGAAAGCTATGAGGGATGAGTTTGGAGGAAGCCTATACGAGCGGAAGTGCATTTCAACATGACTAATGCAACGAGACGCGCTTACGAAACAGTGAAGGAGTATTGTTACCGAATGTACCGGTAATAAGATATGTTCGCGCAAGTTTGCAGCACCGAGAGTTGCAAAACAGCATTGCAGCAATACATTTTTCAACAATGAAGCAGCTAAGAGATGCAGCCAAATCTTATTTCGTAAACAGAGGTCGGACAGTAACAAACAAAAAGGAGTCGTGCCTAAATACAACAATCTCTAGATGAAATAGGACAGCGACGTAAAGACAGCCAAGATTTGAAGACATGTTTCAAGTGTGGACACTTCGAGCCAAAGAAAGGAGTAGATGTCCCGCTGTGTATAGGATAACCAAATGCAATACTTTCCATTCAATCACGGAAGGGTGCCAAACTGCAAAGGTGACGAAGTCACTGGACGCCGAAGTCAAGCGAGCGTTGCACAACCGGAAGCCATTGCAAGCAAAATTGGTACTCATAAGCTTCTTGTTAATATGCAAATCGATGAGGAAAAAGTCAACTGCGTCAGTTGTTGAGCTAGTTCGAAAATGTTTCTCTACAGGATTGCAATGAATAGAAAAAACAAACATCATCCAAACCAAAATAGATGTTAAGAGCAACCAAGTAGTTTCCCATCCACCATACCGAATTCCCGAATCAAAGAAGGAAGTTCGAAAGATTCCGCCTTCGAAAGATTTCAAAAAATATTTCAAGTCAAAAAACGTCAAGCGTGGACAACGAGAAGCAACGGTCACGCAGAACAAACCAACCGGATCATTTTATCCATGCTACTGCCTTCGAACGAGAACGAAAAGCGATGGGACGAAATGCTACGATCTATCCAGTGTAGGTAATTCCATGATAAATAGCACAATTCAGTGTTTCCCATTTCAGCTTCTGTATGGATACGAGCCAAGAGATATCCTAAAGAACGCCCTGACCAGCGTGATCCAAGTCAAGAGCAGAGTTTGATGACAGATGTCGAGTTGGAGAAGCTACGCTGCAACTAGGGTTGATGATCAGAGAGCTGCCGACCAAATCATTATTATGTAATATACACTATATCTAGCATACCGACACATTAATTGAAACCTATTGGACCACTAAGAAAACCATCCTCACACACTTGTAAGTGAGCAAATCCCTTCACCATTCCCCTAAATCTGTATTCGTTTTGTAAAAATTCATATACACTGCCAGAAAATCTTTTGCAGCTCCATTTTAATACTTCATATTAATACTTAAGACGCAATTAAAAAACTCAATATTAATTATAAAACTTCTTGATCCAAAAAAAGTGACAAACGTGCACGCATCACCAAAAATATCTGATATTAAATAAAAAACGGTGGCAAAATGTCGAATTGGACTTTCTTAAACTGAAAGAGAGAACAGTACCCGACAGATTCCCCATGCCGGAAATCTTGATGATATTAGGAAACTCAGACAAAGCCAAGTATTTCACAACTCTGCACTTGAAGTCCGGTAAACATCAAAGGAGTTCTATGTCAACAAACTGTTGTGGTTTTACCATTCAGAAGCTAATTTGGAGTCCCCCTTTTTACAGTATTCATTCACGTCTCAGTATTCATTCAGTCTAAAAGTAATGTAATTACTTCGAAAAACATCGGAGCCTAACATTCTGGCTTTTACATTGTGGCATATAATATTGTGGCATCATTGGATTTGAAAAAGAATTTGTCTTAAGATTAACTGCTGTAAAATGGCCTTTTACCACGTGTCTGTATTGTAATAATGTATAATGTCTTACACCTATATTGGGTTTATTTCGTAACATAATGGATATCAGACATTTTTTTCCTTGCATGCATTTTCACCACCGTTGTTTTACCTCGTCAGGAGGTTTTTATTTGATATCAGTGCTTTTTTGTATGATAAAAAGTTGTCTTTATATGTTTGGATCACATTCAAACTCGGAGCACCTACTCTGACTGAGCACATTCTGACTTTTAATCTTAGCTCATCGCCGCCAGCAGTTGTACAGACAGTGTAGCATCATTAAGTAATGCAATACAGGGATTTTTACCAACCAAAATACAATTTAAAGGTTAATTAGCCTCTTAAACTGAACAAACAAAATTCTTTTGAGTATAAAAAAATATGTAAATATCCTTGCTATTACGGGGCCACAATATATAATATTGTGGCATCATTGGATTTGAAAAAGAATTTGTCTTAAGATTAACTGCTGTAAAATGGCCTTCATTAAGTCCGTGCCTGATAAAATATGCTGCTGGATAAAATATACCCTTTTCCATTAAATTATACGCTTGCAGAGGGTATTATAATTTTGGTCAAAAGTGTGCAACGCATTGAAGGAGACATATCCGACACAATAAAGTATATATATTCTTGATTAGGATCACCTCCTTAGTCGATATAAGCATTTCCATCTGTCCGTCTGTATCTAAGCAATCTCGTCTATCAGTTTTAAAGCTATCGACTTGAAACTTTGCACACATTCTTCGTTCCTTTGCAGGCAGTAAATGAATCGGTACTGCCGGGATCGGTCGATTATATCCTATAGCTGCCATTCAACTTAGTGATCGGTAATGCCATAATATTATTGTTTTTGAAGAAAGAAGGATGGGACGACATTCTACGGATTCCACTTTGGGCAAACTTATCTGATCTGCAAAATTTTATAATTATCGGCCGACTATATACGATCCGATATATATCTTATTAAAAGCTGTCACTTAACTGCGAGGTTATATAAACTTCGGCTCCGCCGAAGGTAAGGTTTGCTTACAAGTTTTACATTTGTGAAATTTAAAATTAGTGTTTTTGTATTTATTTCATCAACTAATAATTGGGATTGGTATATAATTATTGGGATATGACGTTTTTTGATTTTTTTATTATATTGATCATCAAAATTTGGCATTTAATATTTTCTACTTAATAATGTTTAAAAATTAGAAAGCTTTTTGTTCGTAAAGTTCTGAATTTCTGAGTCTTCTCATTCATGGGAACTGAAACACTAAGCAGAATTACATCAAAATTTCCCATCAAATAACGAAGGTTGAGGTTAGTCGGGTGGAGAGCGTAGCTGTTTCTGATACGGAGGGTCCGCAGTTCTATTCGTATTTGAGCCAATGTTTTCTTTTTATTAGGCCCTTTATTAATTGCATTTTATTTATTTAAATAATAAATGCTGAAAAGATATACTCGATATTTTCTAAGGTATTGCAAAAATATATGCACAGACTCCAAAACCCAAAGATGACAATCAAATACACACAAATGGGCACGTAATGGCTGTACAAAATTGGCAGCGCCACTTATTGGACAATATTTTGAGTTTTCGAATTTTGCTAGATATAATATTGCTAGATTATGTTTTAAATTTATTTCTGATGTCATACTATTGATTATTATGGTTTTGATATCTTTCTTGATTATGAAATTATAAATTTTTTTGTTAAGAAAAATTTTTTTTTCAATGTAAGCTTAACGTATTTTAAAAAGTTGTAGACAAAAGATGTTCATATCTTAGTAACAAACATATCCAATTTTTCCAAACAAGGCGTAAAAATAGAATTTCTTGAATAACTTTTCTACGCATATCGTATCGGCTCGGTTGAGGCACCAATCGACGCGTCTTTAGAATTACAATACGAATAAAGAAAAATATTCTGTCTGGAGAATAAAATGTCTGGGAAAAAAATTGTAATATTCCCGCATTTAGTGATTCAATATTATTTTACTTTCATCGTAATTTCTCCCAAACCAAACGACTTTTGGAAAATGTTTGGACATAGTCTAATTTAAATAATACCTTTCGATTGGTATATAATTTACTCAGATTAGATGCACACAGAAAATGTTTCATTCTTGAACGTGTGAGAGTACGAAGATATCGTCACTACGAAACATAAACAAAAAAAGATAAATTCTAACAATGTAAACAAACTTTAGTCGATAGATAGAAGTCGATAAAAAAAGGACGATTACAGAGCGCTGTAACAGCCCTTTTAAAGCTGTTAAGTCGAACCTGCAACTCCGTATTCTGACAACCGAATTTCCGCTCAATTTCCTCTGAACATTGGAGAACCCCGACGCAATTGAGCTTAGGAAAATAATTTTTTAAACTTCCGTTGAAATTTGAGCTGCGCGGCTTTAAATATATAAACATAAATAAATAAACAAATTAAAGAACATTTTCCGGTTTGTGATTCTTGCGCGAAATATTAGAATCTGTTGACATACATACATACGCTGTTTGCAGAGTGCTACAATCGCTCATACATATTTTACTTAGTTATATAGAAGCTGCACAGTGGGTCGAAATGAGACAATAAATAAACGAACTAAAATACATTTTTTGTTTCTAAAATGAATCCGTTTTTCGATTGTGCCTCTCGATGTTAAATGTGCGGCTCAGCGAATTGGAGGGAATCGTTGCTGATTTCAAGGAGCTGTCCGAGATGGATGTTGCAGAACTCAGGAACGATCTGCGCGTCAACTTCAGCGATGCTGCGAGCGAGGCACGATTCATCCTGGATCCAGATATTATGCGGCGCTCCAGTTTATTGCCGGCAAGTTCGACGCTGAACAACGCATCGTTTGCCACCAATTGCGATCCGTCGTTTGGCAGAACTTTTTTCAGGCGTTGCTTCCGTTGCCACTTCCCACTTTTATTGGAGGTTATGCGGAGTGGCTTGAGTTTCGCTCACTGTTCTCGACCATAGTGGACACAAATCCATTCAACAGTCGGGTCGAGAAGCTTCAACGGTTGCGGTCCTGCCTTTATGAATCTGCCTTGGAGACTGTTCGATCGTTGGAGCTCACGGACAAAAACTATGACGTGGCATCGTCAAAGTGGAAGGAACTGCAAGCTGACTCGGATTCTTTAGATTCCATTCCAACGTGGGAGACCATCGCCAGTTTTCTTGAGCAGAGATGCTGGACTTTGGAGAAAACCTTGCGGTAGGACGGCGTATAGCACTCTCTGCATTTGTGCATTTGTAATTACTAACTCTTCCGCATGCATGATTTTTGATGGCTATTTTCACATAATAATCTCCTGCCCAAGGTTTTTAAGCTTGTCGCCTGAGGATCTTTTAGGCGAAGTTAGGCGATTGAATTTATGCCGTAAGTGCCTTGGATCTGAGCACCTATCTCGGCATTGCAATTCGTCAAGCTGCAGTGCTTGTGGACGAAGGCATAATAGCTTGCTGCATTTTGGTGGCAATTCGACAGCTCAAGGCCAACAGCCCTGTCCCGAGGTTTCCGCATCTAGCAACGCTGTTTCTCGGTCAGCGTCCGCTCCTGTCAATTCTTTTGTCGCCAAGGATCGTTTTGGTGATGTGGTGCTGCTAGCCACTGCCAATATTTTGGTCAGGAACCGCTCTGGAGTTCTACTGCCCTGCCGAGCGCTGCTGCTGGTTGGGAGGTGCATCTAGTCACCTCAATGCTGGCAAACCAGCTGCAGCTGCGGTAGATAAGGTCTCCGGTTTCTGTGTCCAATATAGGTATATGCAATGCTCTGTCTACTCGGCGCAAGTAACTGCGACAACATCACTGACCTTCACCCAATTTTGGACGTCAGCTCTTTTAAAATTCCCGCCAATGTAAAGCTAGCAGATCCTCATTTTCACCAGCCGCATCGAGTTGATTTTCTAATTGGAGCTGGATTATTTTACAAGCTGTTTTGTGTTGGTCAAATTCATGTGTCCCCTGGTTTGCCCTCAATCCAAATAACTCGGCTCGATTGGGTTTTTTGTGGCCAATGGCAAGATTCTCATGGCTGCTGAGCAGTCGGGACTGTCACGATATTAAAAACTTTGTGCAGTTAGAAGGTGGTGCCTATACAGTCAGGGTGATTCGTACTCACAGGCTCTACGTCGTTTCCAGTCGTTGGAGAGGAAACTGTCTCATCAGCCCTAACTGCGCGCTCAGTATTCGGCCTTTATAAAGGAGAATCTTAACCTAGGTTATATGTCCCTGGTTCCGCCGGAGCTAAAGAAGGACAACACCACGACGAAACTTAGAGTGGTGTTCGACGTACATTTGTAAAATGTACCGTTGTGTATCGATGTTCCATTGTGTGGGGAGATTCCCCTCTTGAGGAGCTACAAACATATAAATTGGACACTGTTACATATGTAAAAAAGCCTGCATCCTATCTATCTGTGCGAGCGATGCACCAATTGGATAAGGACGAGGTGGAAGACTTTCCAGTGGGATCCGAAATCTTGCTTCGAGATTTTTACGTCGATGATCTTATTTCTGGTTGCAGCTCCAAGGAGGAGGTTGTTGGCATTTTAGGCCAGATTTCAGCGCTTTTGTCCAAGGGCGAATTTCAGCTGCGGAAATGGTGCTCCCATATCCCTAGCGTGTTGGACGGCGTGCGTAAGGACGATCGGGAGTATTATCTAACTTTTGATGACGGCAGCAACTTCACGAAAATGTTAGAATTGGCTTGGGATCCTTCCACTGATCAGCTGCTGCTTTTGTTTTCTGCTCTTCAGTCCTATCATTAATAGCGCGGTTCTACGATCCGCTGGGCCTTGTTGGTCCAGTTGTTTCTTAAGCAAAAATATTCTTGGAGAAGCTGTGCCGAGAGCATCTTTCTTGGGCTGAAAGCTTACCTCAGGGTTTTTACCCGAGTGGCAGGAGATCTGCCGGAGCTTCAGTCACACCCAACGTGACGAATTTCCTCGGCTGGCGCTTACGTCTGGAGCACTTGTGGGGATTCATGGATTTTGTGACGCCAGCATCGAAGCCTACGGAGCATGTGTCTACATAGTTTCCAGGTCGCCAGGGGCTGAGAGCCGATATGTGCCTACGTTGGAAAATCCAGCAGATATCTTCCAGCGTGCTCTCGTGGAGCACTTCCTACTGAGTTGATCGGATCCAGGATATGGTGTCAGGGGCCGCCCTATCTGTTGAAGACACATAAGCACTAGCCTGCGACGATAGTAGTCGAGAAGCCAGCTTTAGAGCTTCGCCCTTCAATTTTATTGGTGAAGTCGCCATATACAGACCTCGTGGTTACATGCAAATACATGCAATACTCCTTTCCAGCTCTTCAGAGAGTATTTGCGTACGACTATAAGTTTGGCAGACGGGTTCAGTATAAAGGAATTACGGTCCATGACCTCAAGGCGGAGACGCGCATGGTTTTGTGGGCAGTTCAGCGATCTCATTTGGGTGATGAAATAAGGACGTTGCAGACAAAGGGAATTGTTGCCTATTCCAGTTCGCTGCCTTCGTTATCCCCCTTTTTGGATCAGTTTGGATTGCTTCGAGTGGACGGGCGTCTCAAGAATTCATCCTTGGATTACTATGGTCGTCACCCAGTAATTTTGCCCAGGCGCCATCCGGTAACGCGAAGCATAATCATTAGCTTTCATGAGCACAACCTGCACGCTGGACCTCGATCGTTATTGGCGATGATAGGTTTGCAGTATTGGCCGATTGGGGGGATAAAAACTGTGTGAGATGCTTTCGGACGAAACCTCGTTTGTTGGAGCATGTGATGGGCGATCTTCCAAACGAGAGAGTGGAAGGTCTTCGATGTAACCGGTATCGATTTTTGCGGTCCATTCTTCCATAAGTCGGAGGTTCGCAATTAGGCTCCCATAAAATTTATTTCTATCAGGAAGAAGCCTCGACAGGTCTGGTCCTACAACGCCACTAATATCGTTGGAGCCAAAAATCAGTTTAGCGAATTAAAGAGACTATATCTTTGCGACGAGCACCAGAGAGCTGTCTTGGATTTTTGCCTTCCAGAGTCTCCCCACTTTGGCGGCTTTTTGGAAAGCTGCTGTTAGGACCGCCAAATATCATTTTTACAAGGTCGTGGGCTCGGCTGTTTTAAAGGGCGATGATTTGCAGACGCTGGTGTACAATATTGCTGCAGTGATTAATTCGAGGCCATTAGTCCCTCTCTCTGAAAGCTCTGCTGATCTGGATGTCCTGACTATCCTAATCATTTTTTTCACGGAGGGCCTCCTTGTAGTGTCAGTGAGCCAGACCTGACTAAGCTCAACATATATCGGCTAGATGCTTGGCAACGCGTCGTCTTTCTTCAACAGTGTTTCTGGTCCAGATGGAAGGAAGAGTATTTAACCCTGTTGCAGCAACGATCCAAATGGCGCGTCCCTGGTCAAGGCAAAGCAATAAATGACATCGTGCTGGTGAAGGACAAAAACGACGAGGGTGACGGAAATGGTCGTCGGAGATGATAGAGTGTGTCGGGTGGCGCTGCTGAGGACGGCGTCCGGAGCTACAAGGCGGGCAGTCAACAAATTGTGCCTGCTGCCCCTTCATGATGCTGTTGAAAGCCCATCTTCCAACGGGGGTAGTATGTCGGGTCAAGCAGCTGCCGGAAAGAAGTTTGGCCGGCAATAATTTATTGAATTCGTGACTTCATTTTCTTTTATATATATGCCACCTTCATTTGCCGACATGCGCTAGTGATTGTCTCACTCCCTCGCGGGATCTGACGATCGCTCCGCTGCATTAGGCGTTGAGCCGCGCTCCCGCGTCATTCTCTAATTCGGTCGACAACCCTAATCAGTACATATATCAGTTGTAGAAAAAAAATAAATTGTTCCAATATCTAGAAAACAAACTGGGCTTGTTTTATTAAAGCTCCTGAAAACGCTCGCTAATTGAACAAGGATAATAATAAAAGTATTTTAGATAGTGCTTAAATTAAGTACACGACGGAGCCACCGAGTGTCTTATTGTTCAGGCGTCCTGGGAAAAGCTTTCCTCGATCAGCCCCTAAACGTGCGCGAAACCGGACCAGACTCAAGTCACGATAGGCGAGCAGATCTGTGATTACCGGAGACGTGTGCGTGATTGGGGCAGCAGTGGACAGGAGCGGTACTGTAACCTGGCTAATTAGGAATTTGGATGTGAACATAACCTCACTTTCCGGCGTTGAACCTCATGTTCATATAATCTGACCTCGGTCATGTAATGGGCTAGCTCGACGAGGTGCTCATTATGTAAGCCCTAAGTCAGCAGAATCTAATATATTGAGACTTATTTCTCAAACTAATAATCAAAATCTTATAATCTAAATATCTCAAACAAATAATCTAATATCTCAAAACTTTTACCTGATCTGCTGAGTGTGCACCAGTAATAATGTCATCAATGTCGAATACAGTTGATAGCTAACCAGCAGGATGCGATTAAGCGTAATTGAGGTTCCAGCGTGGCTATTTGAAATTTCGGTGGCGGATCTGTAATCTGTAAAAGAAATAATAATATTATATTAATTGCAAAAGCATAATCAAAATAAAGAATAATATGTAAAATTTTCTTGATAGCATCCGTATCGCTTCAAAGCTCGTCAGTTAATTTATAAGCTTCCTGTGCAAATCTAGCCCTAACTATTCTAGAAAAAAAGCTTTTACATAACTGCACTCTTATCTCGATATGCTAAATCATAGATAAGAATCGCGTGATGTTTCGTTCACTTATCCAAGGTGACTTAATACTCCAAAAATCTTATTAGCAGGGGTCATTAACTGAAATCACTAATATCTACTAATTTTTATTTTATTTTACTACTTGTATGTCCTTTAAGTGGTAGGTTCCTAAAATTTTCCTGAATTATTCACAAGTTCATAATAAGAACGTCCTACTATATTTTACACTTAAGCCTTTATAAAGAGAGGTGCTAATTTAGAGTAAAAAGTCATGCTGGCATGACTTTGCGCGAAATTGGGGGCCAAGACTTTCTCCCCATTTTTAAATTCTACTGATCTAGTTCTTAAGTTATATTAAGCTTGTTTTTTTTAGCGCGGTTCCCACAGCAAACGTACAGCCCACCTCCCGTCCATCCGAACGAGGGACGCAGCCGCATAATGTCAGCTCGAATCGCTGGGATAGATCCTAGAAAGTAAACGAGAAGAATAAGAGTATGAAATCACGAGGAAGAATGTTTCAGAGATAAGGCGTTTAGTATATAGGATTTAAGATTGTTAGTAGAGCAATATGACAACGTGTGGTAGAGACCATTGTAGTCCGAACATAGTACCCTGAACGAATCGTGTTGGGCATATGTCGAACTACAATGACTAAAGAGTAGAAGACAAAAGTTTTTAGTTCTTCTACTAGGAACGTTAAAATTTATGCGTGTTTGTAAATGGTGACTGTCTACATTACCATTAATAGGATTAAATAGAAACATGACACATATCATCGTTTTACGATTTGTTAATGATGGTAAGTTGATTAATAAAAGTCAATATGATAGGAGGGAAGGTGAAAACTTGCATCCCAATTAAGTCCCCTACGTGCGAAAATAAAGAATTTTTTTGTACAGATTTTATGTGATCTCGGTGTACTCCGTATTGAGGACTCCAGACACATGATTCATACTCAATATTCGGTCGGACCAATGATGTGTTTACAGTTTTAGTAATGTAAGGGTCGTTGAATTCTTTTGACCATCTTTTAATAAAACCAAGCACACATATAGCTCTATTAACCATGGTGTTTATATGGTCGGTAAATTTAAGTTTCAAATATATAAGGACTCCCAGATCGTTAACCTGAGTTAAACTTTCTAATAGAGAACGCCTGGAGTACGTAGCCTGATGAGGGCTAGATCGAAAAAATGACATGAGTTTACATTTCGATCCATTAAGCTTTGGTCATTTGCTAAGCACCAATTTTGAAATTTTTCCAAATCGGATTGAAGTCTAGATTGGGCGCTAGTAAATCTATATTGAAGACAAAGCTTAACATCGTCAGCGTAAAAAAGTACTAGTGAGTCAGTTAAGGCATGGGGCAAGTCATTAATAGACAAAGTAAAAAGTAAGGGTCCAAGATGGCTTCCTTGAGGCACCCCAGATGTGACGCGGACTCTACGCGAGGTAACATCTTTAAAGAGACGCGTTGGATTCTTCCCTATAAGTAACTCGAAATCCAGATAAGGAGATCAGGAATCCCAAAGGACTGAGTTTATTTAAAATCGAATGGTTAACTGAGTTAAATGCTTTACTGAAGTCAGTGTAAATGACGTCTGTCTGTAAGCCATTCCGGAACTCACCGGTGACAAAAGATGTTAGCTCCAATAAGTTGGTGGTGGTGGAGCGGCGCTTCATAAAGCCATGTTGGCACGGGGATATTATTGAACTACATAGGTGTTGCAAGTGCGGAGTGATATGGTTCATATGATATATGAAACAACGTATGGAGCCGTGGCATATCTATGCGCGAGTAGTAATACAGACGGGTAGCTCCCATCATGGAGCAGACATTGCCACGGTTAGAACCTTGTGCAGCAGTTTGACCCCTAGAAGTAAGACTACACCTATGGTCAGACTCAGAGATAGTACTAAAATGATTTGATGCCACCGCAACCTCGTTCCATACGTTTGTGGCAAATCGAGTCGCTCAAAACCTGGAAATGACAGAACGAATCTCATGGATGCATGTAGCATCCGTAAACAACCCGCCAGACATTTTCTCCAGAGGATGCACGGCAGGTCAATTACGAGATTATAATCTCTGGTCTTCTGGGCCACCGTTCCTAGCACAAGGGCCAGAGTCCTGGCCGAAGTGCCAACTAACAGGAACAATTGCTGATGATCAAGAAAAAAGGAAGGAACTAATCTGTAACAAGGCCATCATTGTAGAAGATTGGATCGAAACCATCAACCATCGTGGATCTTTTGGCACAACCCTGCAAGTAATTGGGAGAATGAGCGGTTTTGTTTCAATTGCCGGAATCAAAAGGGGAGAAGGTCAGGACCATTGTCGCCAGCGGAACTAGATCACGCTCTCGGAATTATAATAAAAAATATACAAGCCAAGCATTTCATGTCATCCATCTTGCAACTCAAGAAAACAAAGAGTCTCGGACCGAACGATCCACTACGAACATTAGACCCATTTTTAGACACAGAGGGATTCGAGTTGGAGGAAGATTGCAAAACGCATCGTTATCATATGACGCCACGCTCCCTATACTGTTGACGCCAAGGGATCCACTAACAAAACTTCTATTTTAATGGAAACATCAACAGTTGGAACATTGTGGACCACAGGCATTATTGTGTAACTTGATGAAACGAATTTGGGCATTAAGAGGAAGGGAACTGGCTCAACAGACAGTTCAGCGGTGTATCAGATGCTGCCGAGTGCGACCAAGGTTATTAAATCAAATAATGAGCCCGCTACCAGCGGACCGGGTTCACCAGTAAAAACGGCGGGGACTCCCAGCGAAAATTTATTATGACAACGCGACTAACTTCGTCGGAGCTTGCAACGAGTTAACAAAATTAAGAGAAGCAATCTTCGCAAATGAAGCAAAAAATGTGATATACAAGACCTGTGCAAATCTAAGCATAGAATTCAAATTTATACCACCTGAGGCCGCAGTAAATGTTATGACGAACTTGACACGATAGTGATTGACATCGAAGGCACCAAGCCCAGGGCACTTTCTCATAGGGGAACCATTTACGACATCTCCAGACATTCAGCAATCGAAGCGACGTCTAGGATTAATCACGCGGTGGAAGGTAGTGGAGCAATTGCGCAAGGATTTTTGGAAGCGGTGGACCCACGAATATTTGCATGAACTTCAGAATTGCTCGAAGTGGAAACGAAGTTGCAAGACGGTAAAAATCGGGGACCTGGTCGTAATAAAAGAGGACAATTTACCTTCATTGAAGTGGCCCCTTGGACGCATAATAATAATAGTATGGACCACACCTGTGCTGGCTCTACCAATGGCAGCGCTACCGGAAAGGCCGGAGATTACTCCGGTGGTCATCACCCCAATAAGCAAAGTAACAGGAACCATTATCGAGGTCACCGATCGGGTGTCCCTTAAATCCGCCGAATGGAAACTCATTACATTCTTCGATCTCAGTCACTTGGCCAAGGAGATAGAGACAGTCAAGCAGGGCATCCAAGCAATAAAACAATAGTGCCCAACAGCGTATGAGGCGTGTTCGACAATCATCTCCACGTTGGAACAGGAGATAGCAGAACGATTTCACTATATATGGGCAAGGGCACTTTACAGGTAGGGCCAAGCGGAAGAACCTCACCACTTAAGTTCTTCAATAGCAAGGTTTCCTGTCTCGAAGTCATATCCATCCAAAGAACTGTACCCCCTTTCAAACTCTGTCTACAAATTTTTATTGTGTGGCGGTTATGCCGATTTGGAAGTTACCGAACCTCTTGCCTCTTCCCTGAGTTAGGCCGTTCCCGTAGGCAGAGTATGCAACCAATCGGTATCCACCGTGTTCGTGCCAGAATAAAATGGCGCCCAACGTGGGGATAGCAAAACGTCTAGCTAAGCAACAAACAAATCCCCAAATACAAGAAAAACTAAACAGCGCAGCACCTGCTCTTACCATCCAACCTATCGTAACAGTCAGCCTTCCAAACAAGTTTCTTTAGTTTCAGAATACCCTGTATATATTTTCTTCTAGGATTGCTGTGTTTTGGGAAAATCCTCAGAACCAGACCAAGGAATAAGTTAAAGGATTATGAAATATGTTTCACTAGCAATATTTTTTTTATATATATTTAAGGAATAAGAAGTCGAGACTGTATTGGCGAGAATATTTCAGCAATAACTCCTTCTTACCCCCTTGATCAACTCATCAAGCCATAAACATTCATAAATTCGAGAATTGTAGTTTTTGGAAAATTCAGCAATACCTCATTTTCGAATAATTTGGCTTCAATTTTGTACCTCCATTATTGTCAGTAAGTTGCTTAAATGAAATTGAGAATTATATTGGTTGGAATATTCAGCAGTATACTTGTTTTAGATTCAATAAAGACTTGAAAATATAGACTGAAAGCCTTGTAATATATTAAATGAAATCGATACAGCAAAGAATTATATTGGTTGGAATATTCAGCAGTATACTCTTTCATTTAACGTAATAAGCACATCAGGTTGTTTTAGATTCAATAGAGATATGAAAATACAGACAGAAACCCTTGTAATATATTAAATGAAATAGATACAGCAAATTCAGGTTTCCGAAATTAAATAGTGAAAATAATAGAGTTATTATGAATCAACTGTCTTTATCTTTCTGTTGTTGTTGAATATCGAAATCAAATAATGTCAGTCCGGCGTAGTCCTGAAAATAGTTCAAGATTGGCCGTTGCGTCGGTGCAAATCTGCAATGATACAAACGCCGAGAATTGCCGAAACTCCATGTCAACACCGCTTCCATCGAACGTGCGTAACTGCGTGGTTACTGCAAAATAAAACGTGTCCAAAGTAACGTGTCCTCCAGTAATAATGTCATCAATGTCGAATACAGTTGATAGCTAACCAGCTGGATGTGATTGAGCGTAATTGAGGTTCCAGCATGGCTATTTGAAATTTTGGTGGCGGATCTGTAATCTGTAAAAGAAATAATAATATTATATTATTTGCAAAAGCATAATCAAAATAAAGAATTATACGTAAAATTACCTTGATAGCATCCGTATCGCTTCAAAGCTCGTCAGTTAATTTATAACCATTTATAACCAACCACCATTTTATCCATGGTGGATATATGCTCTATAAATTTGAGTTTCAAATCTAATTGGACTCCCAGATCGTTAACCTGAGTTAAACTTTCTAAGGCGTTCCCATAGAGAAAGTACGTAGCCTGGCTTGTCTTCTTGTCTTGAAGCTTGTCTTCTCAAAGACAATCACTTGAGTGGGATTCGGAATTACCGACAGCCGACCCATTGCAAAGATAGTTTTTCGATAATCATGTGTCAGGTAACCATAACATATCCGTAGAGACAATCACACCATCCGACCTAACCAAATTTCAAGCTTAATTGTTCACTGGAGGCTACAATTTTACGGCTCACCAAAAGATATTTCCGTAAAATATTTCATATATCGAGTGAATACTTTAACACATCGCTCATTAAATGGAAACTTTGATCTTCTGTATCAGTACGCGAATTTGTTGTTTGTAGGCCCAGCTTTTACCTTCTTTTGGCGATGCCATAAGAGATCAGAGCTGATGAAATGGCGATTACTCTGTTCAATTTTCTTGACTCCATCCTAGCCATCGCCGATGCGCTATTTGAACCCATATCAGACTCAGAGTTGGCTCAGACAATAAGAAACAACCTAAGATGTGACCTAGAACTTGACCTTCTACATATAGAAAACCCAACTATAGCTGCTTTACGCAAGCACTGTCACCGTCATAAAGAGTTCTTTAACAATCTAAGAGCTAAAAATACTTACTTCACGTATCCCACCAGTAAGGCAACAAACGTCCGATCGCATACATGTCCTAAAAATTGAATGGAGCTCAACGTACTATACATTTACCGAATTAGAGTGTCTGGCCGTGGTGTTTGCCATCAATAAGTTTGGCATGTATGTAGAGGGGCATTATTTTACAGTTGTTACCGATCATTCAGCCCTGCGATGGCTGATGACTAATACCGACCTCAGCGGGAGACTTGCCCGGTGGGCGATTAAGCTACAAGGCTTTGTGTTTAAAATCGAACATCGCAAGGGGAGTCAAGACGTCGTTCTGGATGCCCTATCACGATCGTTTGAGGAGCTAACCGAGATAATTGCGATAGAAATAGATGTGATTCCAGAGAAGAAGATTCCAGAAGGAAAAATTAATTCTGCCTTGGGAAATAATATTCACCAATCCTTTGGAGAATCCTCCTACTATGTAATCTTTGCCCAGTTCATGCTAACTCATGGAAAAGATTATAAGTTGTTGAGAAATATCCAGATGATGTCAGAAGGATCCGTAAAGGTGCCTAGAGCAGTCGAATTCCCGAGAATCCGTGCTGATATCGCAAAGAGATTAACAAAAGCATACGAGAAAAAGCGATACGACTAAGACTTCCGTTCTCGACACCGATCATTCGAAGTGGGTCAGAAAGTTATAAAAAGAAATTTTGTTTTAAGCAACCAGGCTATGCATATAAATGCAAAATTAGCACCTGTGTGAATCACGGCTCAAATAAAGCGAAGGCAGTCGTTATATTTGCTCGGTAACAACAATGGATAGAAGTTAGGAGTTTTTCATGCCAAAGACCTTTGGAGAAGTACCATTATTCAGCTTTCATCTCCTTTTATTATAATTCAATTAAACCTGAGGGTACGACGATATGGTCACCAAGAAACATAAACAAAATAAGATGAATTCTAATAATGTAAACAAACTTTAGTCGATAGATAGTAGTCGATAAATATTAGTCGAAAAAAAAGCCGATAACAGAGCGCTGTAACAGCCCTTTTAAAGCTGTTAAGTCGAACAATCTGGCAATTCCGTATTCTGACAACCGAATTTCCGCTCAATCCTGTAGTATGCACATATATTGAATACCCACTGTACCGAAAATACTTAAAGGTTACGCACTGTAACACTTTGTTGCTGTGTATACATATTTCAAAGTCCCGGTCATAAACCCTAAGTGGCCGAAATATGAACCGATCGTTATGGCTTAGCCCACACACGCGAAGTGCTAGCGTCGGCATAACTGCACAAACGGACAGCATATGGATACCCCTCGCGCCACCACTTGACAGCGCATAGCAATATACATAAGTATATAGATACATAGCCGTCTCTCTGCCGCCGCATGCGAGCAGCGCAGCTATGAGACTTAGCCTTAATTAGACTTAAAGAATATTGTAAAAATCAGAGACATTTCGATCGTTGGAGCGGCACCATTGCTACTCCAACCAAATAAAATACAAATATACAAATCTAAACTGAAAAATGAAATTACTTAAATTTACCCAAATACAACGACAAGGATCAACGAGGAATATACATCATGGCGACCGTGACGTGAGTCCTGGAGGACTTAGGAATCTGATGATATTTGGCTAAAAGGATCCAAAGGATGGAAAAATTCAAAAGGATTTAAAGGAAAATATATCATTGCAAAGGATGATAAAATATACAAGCAAAAGGCAGCTGTGGAGAAAAGTCTGAGTGGTAAAAAAAAAAAATTTATATATATATACATATATATATATATATATATAAAATAAAAAAAAAAATAATAGCACACATTAAGTGGCTATTATATATTCAGAATACGCCACCCACATGGGCAACGGCACAAAAGCTTATGGAAGAGCTTTATTTTTTTGGTGCACGAAAGCCTCCATTTAAGAAGCCTAACTCTGAAACTCGCTCAGCAAATATTAAAACCATAAATGATTTATAATTATAATTTATAATTCACCATAAAACCCACCATCCCCAATGCCTTGGCCAAGGAAGCCAGAAAACTATCCCAAGGATTGCCCTGGTCCAATGTACTCAGCATAACCAGCATAAAATAACCTGTGCAATAACCAGCACCGGTGCCCCAACTAGAAGCAGCAGCCTGTGCAGCCAGCACCGGCACCGTCTGCCGTTCCAAGTCAAACCCGGAGCAGTGAGCCGACAGCGCTACAAAGAGCGCACAACAACACTATTATTTTTTTTTTCCATGCACTGCGCTGCATAATTTTTTTTGTTTGTCAAGGGAACCTTTTCTGCCCGATTAGACGTGTAGCCTGTAAAGCTACGCAAACAACTAGGTAGGAAGTTTGTTAACTTAAATGCGCAGTAATGCGATAAGTAAATTGTCAGTAGAAGATCTTTATAAATTTAATGAAATACATATAAAAGTATATGCAAAACCCACCAAAATGACGTTGGACATAAAAACAGTGGATTCCACTGCCAATGTCATCAACAAGGTAGAAACTATCAACGTTGATCTATATTGGGTACATGTACTTTTGACAATCATTGTCGTTATCATGAGTGCAACTGTTTTTTATAAGATTTACAAGCTGCATAATAATTGTCTGAAAAAAAGGTATATGAGCCGGGGAAATGACCTGGATAAAATATAAGCAGCAAAATAAATAAAAATAAGAAAAAATATATATAGCACAAACAACAGATTAAACATAAATGTTAACACCTCAAATCTAAGAAAATGAAATAAAAAAAAAAATAAATAAATAAAATAATAAATATAAATATTTTACTCAATATATTCAAAGTATGGCCAAACTAAAGGCATAGAATGGAACAAATTGTACACAGAATTGTCAAACATTAAAACTAATTTTGACAGATCATATAAGTCACTAACCCAGAATAGACCTATCCAAAAGAACACGGTTAGGAAGCATGTTGAAATATTAGTAGAGTGCTACAATGAAGCACGAATGCTAATACATAATCACAGGGAAAGGTTAAATCAAGATCATTGGTCACAGGTATCGAATCTTTTGATACGACTACGATCTAATTGAATATTTGTTAAACAAAAGTTCAGTTTAGAAATATTGGTACCAACCGTTCTAAACACCACAATAGCAGTTGACACTGCTCCTGACCCAGAATCAACAGAAGCGAATGAATCAGAGTTAGAAGAGCTTCCCAAGGTAAACCTCAAAATAGAGGATGAAGATTTGAATAATCTTACTATTCCAGCGGTATACACTGATCTGGACAATTCAACAGATTCAGATACTTTCAATGTAATAGAAAACAAAATAATTAACTCTGTCACAATGGCACAATCAAATATTGATTTTATTAATACAGCCTCCAAATTAACAAGTTTTATTGATGCTTTACAAATAATAGAATCAATAAAAGCACGAAGAATTAGCTGTATCCATTATTAAAACAAAGCTAAAAGGTGTCCAAGAAATCTAATCGGTAATGAAACATCAATTACTGAAGTGATTTCTAAACTAAGAGGCAACGTCAAGGGCGAAACTGTTGAAGTATTATCAGCGAAGCTGATGAACCTACAGCAGCGCAATAAAACTGCTAACCAATATACACAAGAAATTAAGCAGATGACGAAAGCCTTAGAAGGTGCATACATAACGGATGGTTTACCTTTAGAGCTAGCCAGAAGTTATTCCACGCAGCATGCAGTCCCAAGATCCCAAGTTATTCGGAAAATTGAGCTTAACTCAAAATAAGACAGTGTATTTATTCCAAATCAGGAAATTCAGCATGGCATTTATATTGCAAATACCATAGCAATAATGCCTTCATAAGACTACTAAACACAACAAAACACTAAACACAACAATAATTTTTTTTTGATTGCACTGCGATGCATATTTTTTTATATCTATAATATAATATTTTGTAAAATTGAGCGGAACCTTTTCTGCTCCATTAGACGTGTAGCCTGTAAAGGTACGCAAACAACTATGTAGGAAGTTTGTTAACTTAAATGCGCAGTAATGCGATAAGTAAATTGTCAGTAGATGATCTTTATAAATTTAATGAAATACAAATAAAAGTATAAGTAAAAGTAGTAGCAAAACCCACCAAAATGACGTTGGACATAAAAACAGTGGATTCCACTGCCAATGTCATCAACAAGGTAGAAACTATCAACGTTGATCTATATTGGGTACATGTACTTTTGACAATCATTGTCGTTATCATGAGTGCAACTGTTTTTTATAAGATTTACAAGCTGCATAATAATTGTCTGAAAAAAAGGTATATGAGCCGGGGAAATGACCTGGATAAAATATAAGCAGCAAAATAAATAAAAATAAGAAAAAATATATATAGCACAAACAACAGATTAAACATAAATGTTAACACCTCAAATCTAAGAAAATGAAATAAAAAAAAAAATAAATAAATAAAATAATAAATATAAATATTTTACTCAATATATTCAAAGTATGGCCAAACTAAAGGCATAGAATGGAACAAATTGTACACAGAATTGTCAAACATTAAAACTAATTTTGACAGATCATATAAGTCACTAACCCAGAATAGACCTATCCAAAAGAACACGGTTAGGAAGCATGTTGAAATATTAGTAGAGTGCTTCAATGAAGCACGAATGCTAATACATAATCACAGGGAAAGGTTAAATCAAGATCATTGGTCACAGGTATCGAATCTTTTGATACGACTACGATCTAATTGAATATTTGTTAAACAAAAGTTCAGTTTAGAAATATTGGTACCAACCGTTCTTAACACCACAATAGCAGTTGACACTGCTCCTGACCCAGAATCAACAGAAGCGAATGAATCAGAGTCAGAAGAGCTTCCCAAGGTAAACCTCAAAATAGAGGATGAAGATTTGAATAATCTTACTATTCCAGCGGTATACACTGATCTGGACAATTCAACAGATTCAGATACTTTCAATGTAATAGAAAACAAAATAATTAACTCTGTCACAATGGCACAATCAAATATTGATTTTATTAATACAGCCTCCAAATTAACAAGTTTTATTGATGCTTTACAAATAATAGAATCAATAAAAGCACGAAGAATTAGCTGTATCCATTATTAAAACAAAGCTAAAAGGTGTCCAAGAAATCTAATCGGTAATGAAACATCAATTACTGAAGTGATTTCTAAACTAAGAGGCAACGTCAAGGGCGAAACTGTTGAAGTATTATCAGCGAAGCTGATGAACCTACAGCAGCGCAATAAAACTGCTATCCAATATACACAAGAAATTGAGCAGATGACGAAAGCCTTAGAAGGTGCATACATAACGGATGGTTTACCTTTAGAGCTAGCCAGAAGTTATTCTACGCAGCATCCAGTCCCAAGATCCCAAGTTATTCGGAAAATTGAGCTTAACTCAAAATAAGACAATGTATTTATTCCAAATCAGGAAATTCAGCATGGCATTTATATTGCAAATACCATAGCAATAATGCCTTCATAAGACTACTAAACACAACAAATACCGACCAAGTAGTCAGTACAGATAACCTAACATATGAATCACTTTCGAACTACGATGTAGTCAACACAAATTCAGACAATAGGAAAAAATCCGTACTATCACAACTTTCAAAAAACTACCCTCCACAGTTCAAGTCAGAGCTTTCTAGCTTATGCACCCAGTATAGCGATATATTCGGATTGGAAACCGAATCAATAACCACAAATAATTTTTATAAACAGAAACTGAGATTAAAAGATGATGAACCCGTATATATAAAGATCTATCGGAAGCCCACATAGTCAAGTAAACGAAATACAAAAGCAAGTAGGTAAATTAATCTCTGACGGGATTGTCGAACCGTCAGTATCTGAATACAATAGCCCATTGTTACTTGTTCCTAAGAAATCATCCACCGGGTCAAATGTAAAGAAATGTAAAGTAATTGACTACCGCCAGATAAATAAAAAATTACTATCTGATAAATTCCCATTACCTAGAATTGATGACATTTTAGATCAACTAGGTCCAGCAAAATACTTTTCATGTCTTGACATAATGTCAGCATTCCATCAAATTGAACTAGAAAAAGGTTCAAGAGATATAACGTCTTTTTCAACGAGCAACGCTCATATCGTTTCACGCGATTACCCTTCGGATTAAAAATAGCCCCTAATTCGTTTCAGAGAATGATGACTATTGCGTTCTCTGGTCTAGAACCTTCTCAAGCATTCCTTTATATGGATGACTTAATAGTAATTGGCTGTTCTGAAAAACATATGCTTAAGAACTAAAAAGATGTTTTTGAGAAATGTTGGAAATACAACCTAAAGATACATCCAGAAAAATGTTCATTTTTTATGCATGAAGTGACTTTTCTAGGTCATAAATGCACTGATAAAGGAATACTTCCAGATGACAAGAAATACGATGTCATTATGAACTACCCAGTTCCGCACGACGCAGACAGTGCTAGACGTTTCGTAGCATTCTGTAACTATTATAGACGTTTAATAAAAAATTTCGGCGACTATTCACGGCACATAACAAGATTATGTAAAAAGAATGTTCCTTTTAAATGGACGGATGAGTGTGAAAATGCATTTCAATACCTAAAAACAACACTTATGGAACCTATCTTGCTACAATATCCAGATTTCACTAAAGAATTCTGTATAATAACAGATGCAAGTAAGCAAGCATGTGGAGCGGTTTTAGCTAAAAACCATAATGGTCTCCAACTTCCCATTGCATACGCATCAAAAGCATTTACAAAAGGTGAAAGTATCAAATGTACTACTGAGCAGGAATTAGCTGCTATTCATTGGGCGATATTACATATCAGACCATATATATATATGGAAAACATTGCTTAATAAAAACAGACCATAGACCTTTAATATAGCTTTTCTCAATGATCAATCCCAGTTCTAAACTGACACGTATGAGGCTCGAACTAGAAGAATACGATTTTACAGTCGAATATTTGAAGGGAAAAGATAATTATGTAGCTGATGCTTTATCAAGGATAACCATCAAAGATCTACAAAATATAACTAGAAATATATTGAAAGTCACTACCAGATATCAAAGTAGACAAAAATTCCCCGCGGAAAATCAAAAATAAGAATTGCTTATGCAATCTTTAAATAAAGCTTATTTGTGATTTAACTAAGTATTAAGTTGCCATACCTGTTCCGAATAAAAATGGTAATACTGTCGCAAAAGCAATGTTTGAATCTTTTATCCTGAAGTACGGTCCAATGAAGACATTCATTACGGACATGGGAACAGAATATAAGAATTCAATTATAGACGATTTGTGCAAATATTTAAAGATTGAAAATATTACATCCACAGCACACCACCAGTAGACAATTGGAATAATAGAAAGAAGTTATAGAACTTTCAATGAGTAAATACGATCTTACGTATCGGTTGATAAAACTGATTGGGACGTATGGCTTCAATATTTTGTCTTTTGTTTCAACACGACCCCCTCTATGGCACAATAAATATGGACAATAAATACTTATTGTCCATATGAGCTAGTATTCGGAAAAACAAGTAATTTACCGAAACATTTTAATAGCATAGATAGTATAGAATCACTATATAATATAGCTGGCTATGCTAAGGAGAGTAAGTATAGATTAGAAGTAGCCTATAAAAGAGATAGAGTTATGTTAAAAGCAAATAAGAATGGAAATAAAATTCTATATGATCATAAAGTAAGGGATATAGATATATCAGTAAGTCACCAAGTTTTATTATAAAACGAGACAGGTCACAAGTAAGATCCTAAATATAAGGTCTGTATATAGTAACGAAAATAGGAGATAGAGATAAAATAATAATAACAAATAGCCTATAAAAGAGGACATAGGAAACAAACATGTCATAAGGATAGATTAAAAATCTATATTTCATAAATTGTACTTAGTATGGCCATAAAAAGACACATATACATAAATAAAGAAATAAACATATTCTTTTAATAATTCTATAATTATCCTTTAAGTAAGGGATATAGATATATCAGTAAGTGACCAAGTTTTATTAAAAAACGAGACAGGTCACGAGTAAGATCCGAAATATACAGGTCTGTATATAGTAACGAAAATAGGAGATAGAGATAAAATAATAATAACAAATAGCCTATAAAAGAGGACATAGGAAACAAACAGGTCATAAGGATAGATTAAAAATCTATATTTCATAAATTGTACTTAGTATGGCCATAAAAAGACACACATACATAAATAAAGAAATAAACATATTCTTTTAATAATTTCATTTTCTTTAATTCTAATAAGATAATACAAGAACGATTAAAAAAAAAGAGAATGTATTAATTAGAAATTTTTATTATAAAAATAACTTCATTATATTACGTTATTTTTCAAAAGGAGGGAGATGTAGTATGCACATATATTGAATACCCACTGTACCGAAAATACTAAAAGGGTTCGCACTGTAACACTTTGTTGCAGTGTTTACATATTTCAAAGTCCCGGTCATAAACCCTAAGTTGCCGAAATATGAACCGATCGTTATGGCTAAGCCCACACACGGGAAGTGCTAGCATCGGCATAACTGCAACGAACGGACAGCATATGCATGACGGAGCCACCGAGTGTCTTATTGGTCAGGCGTGCTGGGAAAAGCCTCGATCAGCCCCTAAACGTGCGCGAAACCGGACCAGACTCAAGCCACGATAGGCGAGGATATCACGATATCTGTGATTACCGGAGACGTGTGCGTGATTGGGGCAGCAGTGGATCAGGAGCGGTACTGGAACCTGGCTAATTAGGAATTTGGATGTGAACATAACCTCACTTTCCGGCGTATAACCTCATGTTTATATAATCTGACCTTGACCATGTAATGGGCTAGCTCGACGAGGGGCCCTATGTAAGCCCTAAGTCAGCAGAATCTAATATCTGGACTTTTTTCTCAAACTAATAATCAAAATCGAATAATCTAAATATCTCAAACTAATAATCTAATATCTCAAATCTTTTACCTGATCTGCTGAGTGTGCACCAGTAATAATGTCATCAATGTCGAATACAGTTGATAGCTAACCAGCAGGATGCGATTGAGCGTAATTGAGGTACCAGCATGGCTATTTGAGGTTTCGGTGGCGGATCTGTAATCTGTAAAAGAAATAATAATATTATATTAATTGCAAAAGCATAATCAAAATAAAGAATAATACGTAAAATTTTCTTGATAGCATCCGTATCGCTTCAAAGCTCGTCAGTTAATTTATAAGCTTTCCTATGCAAATCTATCCCTAACTATTCTAGAAAAAAAGCTTTTACATAACTGCACTCTTATCTCGATATGCTAAATCATAGATAAGAATCGCGTGATGTTTCGTTCACTTATCCAAGATGACTAAATACTCCAAAAATCTTATAAGCAGGGATCATTAACTGAAATCACTAATATCTACTAATTTTTATTTTATTTTACTACTTGTATGTCCTTTAAGTGGTAGGTTCCTAAAATTTTCCTGATTTATTCACTAGTTCATAATAAGAACATCCAACTATCTTTTCACTTTAGCCTTTATAAAGAGAGGTTCTAATTTAGAGTAAAACTTCTTGCTGGCATGACTTTGCGCGAAATTGCGAGCAAAGACTTCCACCATTTTTAAATTCTACTGATCTAGTTCTTAAATTATATTAAGCTTGTTTTTTTTCGCGCGGTTCCTACTGCAAACGTACAGATCACCTCCCGTCCAACCGAACGAGGGACGCAGCCGCATAATGTACGATTCGAATCGCTGGGATAGATCCGAGAAAGTAAACGAGAAGAATAAGAGTATGAAATCACGAGGAAGAGTGTTTCAGAGATAAGGCGTTTAGTATATAGGATTTAAGATTGTTAGTAGAGCAAAGTGACAAAGTGTTTTAGAGACCATTGTAGTCCGAACATAGAACCCTGAACGAATCTCGTTGGGCATATGTCGATCTACAATGACTAATGAGTAGAGGACGAAAGTTTTTAGTCCTTCTACTAGGAACGTTAAAATTTAAGCGTGTTTGTAAATGCTGACTGTCTACATTACCATTAATAGGATTAAATAGAAAGAAAGATTTTTTAATGATGGTAAGTTGATTAATAAAAGTCTAATATGATAGGAGGGAAGGTGTAGACTTGCATCCCAATTAAGTCCCCTACGTGCGAAAATAAGAATTTTTTTTTAAACAGATTTTATGTACAGATTTTATACAGATAACCATGGTGGATATATGGTCTATAAATTTAACTTTCAAACCTAATTGGACTCCCAGATCGTTAACCTGAGTTAAACTTTCTAAGGCGTTCCCATAGAGAAAGTACGTTGCCTGGTGAGGGCTGGTGAGGATCCATTAAGCTTTAGGTCATTTGGTAAGCACCAATTTTGAAATTTATCCAAATCGGATTGAAGTCTAGATTGGGCGCTAGTAAATCTATATTGAAGACAAAGCTTAACATCGTCAGCGTACATAAGTACTAGTGAGTCAGTTAAGGCAAGGGGCAAGTCATTAATTAACAAAGTAAAAAGTAAGGGTCCATGATGGCTTCCATGAGGCACCCCAGATGTGACGCGGACTGTACGCGAGATAACATCTTTAAAGAAGACACGTTGGGTTCTTTCAGATAAGTAGCTCGAAATCCAGATAAGGAGATCAGTTGGGAATCCCACAAGACTGAGTTTACTTATAAGATGCGAATGGTTAACTGAGTCAAATGCTTTACTGAAGTCAGTCCAAATGACGTCTGTTTGTAAGCCATTCCGGAACCCATCCGTGACAAAAGATGTTAGCTCCAATAAGTTGGTGGTGGTGGAGCGGCGCTTCATAAAGCCATGTTGGCATGGGGATATTATTGAACTACATATGTGTTGCAAATGTGGTGACAATTTAGAAATGCCTCTATAATTTGAAGCATCAGATTTTGTCCCTTTTTTGTGCAGAGTGATAATGTAAGATTCCTACCACATAAGGGGAAAGAGCTATTCCATCAGGATCAGAAACGAAACACAGTCTAGCAGGAATTTCTAAAGGAATACCTAAGGAACCTAAGGTCTTCCTTAGGAAGACCTAAGGAATTTCTAAAGTGGTTAATTTGCCCGAGTGACATGTCGAACATACCCGCAGGGAAGTCGTGGTGCGAGTTAAGCATTAAGGAAGGTGAATTCTCAACATTGGACCACATAAGATTTGGTATGTTTAAGTCCCCCAGAGCTACCAGCTGGTCCTCGTCAGACAAACGATCCGAAACGAGACGAATAGCGGACAAATGTTGCCAGTATGTGGGCGGTTCCGACGAAGGTGGTATGTAAGAACAGGTAACGTATAAAGATCGACCGGACAGAATGATTTTAACGCAAAGAAATTCTATGTCACCAAACTCTTGTGATTTTACCTCTATAGAAGCGAATTTGGAGTCTACAGAAATTAGCACTCCTCCTCCCCTTCGCACTGTTCTATCACGTCTTAAAGTGGTGTACTTACTTGAACAAAATTTGGAGCTTAAACTCTCCGGCTTTAACCAAGTTTCTGTAAAGACTATAATGTGAGATGCAAAGGAAGAACTATCAGAATACAGTTTGGGATGTTTACTACGTAGCCCTCTAGTATTCTGATAGGTAAGTGTTAGTGAAGAAATTAGTTTTTTTAGGGTGAGGAAGATGAGGTGGAAGGTTGGTCAATGGCTCTAACATGAGGGGAATGAAAGAGGGGAGATCAAAGAGAGCGATTAGTGTGGGTTAGTGAACAGCAAAGAAAAAAGATAAGAATCTCTACTGAGCAATAATAGAAGCAAAACCATAAAAGATGAAGAAGCAGAGCAGTGCTATGTTTGGAAGAAAATTAATAATATTATTATTTTACTTCCAAAAATGTACTTACTGCACTCGCAAAGCGATACGGATGTAAAAGTTTAATTTTAAAAATATAAATAAATAAAAATAAACACCGGATTATTTAGTGTTAATAAACAAAGTTAATAAACCCAGATCGCACAAAAAAAAAAACACGTCCGACCTTGGACCAATACAGTGTTAAAACCCTCGGCCTCATATGGATGCCCAATAAAGATGAACTTTGCGGAGAAGCGCAGCTAGGCGAAGCGTTGGTCATCACAAAACGAGTGGTTTGTTCTGAGTTGTCACAAATCTTTGACCCTATAGGTTTGTTTGATCCAGTTGTAGTAAAGGCAAAGATATTTATGCAACACCTCTGGGAATTGAAATTGGCTTGGGATGAGGAACTGCCTTGGAACTTCAGTCCGATTGGAAAAACTATCGATCTGACATACATGAAATGCAAATTCCAAGACACATATTTGACGGAAAATTACCAGTCACGCAAGAGTTACACACCTTCGTGGACGCCTCAGAAAGAGCATGGCGCAGCAATATACGTACGAGCAACCTATAAAAATAAGCAAACCTCAGTAAGGCTGCTATGTTCCAAATCCAGAGTAGCACCCACAGCGAAGCAATCCTTGCCCAGACTAGAGTTGTGCGCAGCAGTCCTCGGCGCAGAGGTGACGCACAGAGTCAGACAAGATTTACGCTTGTCTGTGGACAAGGTTTCTGGGTTCTTTTGGACTGATTCATCCGTCGTTTTAGGGTGGATCAATGCAACGGCTTCCACTTACCACACGACCTTTGGATAGGTGCCATTATTTAGCATACATCTCCTTTTATTATAAGGTCGATAAAACCCTAGGGTACGAAGAAATGGTCACTACAAAACATTAACAAAAAAAGATGAATTCTAATAATGTAAACAAACTTTATTCGATAGATAGTAGTCGATAAACATAGGTCGAAAAAAAATAGCCGATAACAGAGCGCTGTAACAGCCCTTTTAAAGCTGTTAAGACGAACAATCTGGCAATTCCGTATTCTGACAACCGAATTTCCGCTTAATCCAAAGGTTCTTTTGCGATCAACACTCACAAGTGGACAGTTGGAGTAATACAGTTGGGTAACAAAATCAGACCATATTTCCCACGTGGAAATTTTTGTAGTACCCAATACGGTACCCGAGTGACTTAGAGTAGCAGCGAAACTGTGGCCGTGACTGTGCACAGCTGTTCGCATCTGCACGTATGTTTGTGGTTGTGGCGGAAAACCTCCAGGTGAGCAGACCGATATGTCGCCCATTAGGATAATAATAAAAGTGTTTTAGGTAGTGCTCAAAACCCCTCAATCGTGCGCGTACCGACCGAGTGTCTTATTGGTCAGGCGTCCTTGGAAAAAATTTCCTCGATCAGCCCCTAAACGTGTACGAAACCGGATCAGACTCAAGCCACAACAGGCGAGGAGAGCTGTGATTACCGAAGACGTGTGCGTGATTGGAGCAGCAGTGGATCAAGAGCGGCACTGGAACCTGGCTAACTAGGAATTTGCATGTTCACTAACCCACACTAATCGCTCTCTTTGATCTCCCCTCTTTCTTTTCCCTGGCACAGTGGTTCAAGGTACGTCAATAATATAAACAAAAATATTAATAAAAAAGTTATCATGGAATTTAAACTTGTCTGTGCTTTGAAGTCTTGTAATAAGACAATCTCCTCATCCCAGCCTATCATCCACTGCTGGCTCTGTGAAAACGTTTTGCACGCTAAGTGTGCCGGGTTCACGGCCTCAGTATCGGATGCCATTTCACGTAGGTCTGGCCTCCACTTCTGCTGTGATAGCGTCGTGCTGTTCAGGACGAAATGAGATCGTTCATGAGACAGACTAAAAGTGGATTTAAAGAGTTGATTAGCGGTTTTCGTAAAATCAATGACCAACTCTGTGCGCACGATACGCAGTTTAGTAGTCTTCAACTACTAAATGAGTCTCCAAAGCGTAAGAAATCCGCTATTAGTGATGTGCTTGTGGCGAATAAACTTCAGGCTACTCAGCCGACAATTATTCAGCCGCTAATATCTCTGGCCACCCCAAGGGCTGGAACTGGGAAAAATTCGGTTCCGAATTTCTCAGTATTAATGAGCAATTGTCCGATTTGTCCTCTGTGGCATCACTCCAAGTGATACCACCAGACCCAATAACTCAAACCCCCGTTAAGAGTCACCGAACAGGGTATTCAACCGTCCGGACCCCCGGTACGAACTGATGCTGCAGTATTAGTTACTGCGGCACCAAAACCCTTGCAGGTGATCCCGCCATCGAAACACATATTTGTTTCTCGGCTTGCCCCTGACACTTCTGAGTTAGATATCTCGGCTTATATCAAAGCCAAAACAAAAGCCGATATTACGGTGGCAGATATTAGAAAATTTAAATATTCATACACTAGGCACACGTCATCTTTCAAAATACGTGTGCCAGTGCAGATGTTCAAGGCGATCTGATCCGCCAGCTTTTGGCCAGAGAACATTTTCGTCCAAGAACATCAGCCAAGTACGGTGAAGAAAAAAATTACCAAGCAGTGAAACTCCCACATGTTAGAGCCACTGACCAACCTTCCACCTCATCTTCCTCACCCTCAAAAAACTAATTTCTTCACTAACACTTACCTATCAGAATACTAGAGGGCTACGTAGTAAACTTCCCAAACTGTATTCTGATAGTTCTTCCTTTGTATCTCACATTATAGTCTTTACAGAAACTTGGTTAAAGCTGGAGATTCTAAGCTCCGAAGTTTTTCCAAATAAGTACACTACGTTTAAAAGTGATAGAACACTGCGAAGGGGAGGAGGAGTCCTAATTTCTGTAGACTCCAAATTCGCTTCTGAAGAGGTAAAATCACAAGAGTTTGGTGACATAGAATTTCTTTGCGTTAAAATCATTCTGTCCGGTCAATCTTTATACGTTACCTGTTCTTACATACCACCTTCGTCGGAACCGCCCACATACTGGCAACATTTGTCCGCTATTCGTCTCGTTTTGGACCGTTTGTCTGACGGGGACCAGCTGGTAGCTCTGGGGGACTTCAATGTACCAGATCTTATGTGGTCCAATGTTGAGAATTCACCGTCCTTAATGCTTAACTCGCACCACGACGTCCCTGCGGGTATGTTCGACATGTCACTCGGGCAAATTAACCACGTTAGAAATTCCTTAGGTCGGCTGCTAGACTTGTGTTTCGTTTCTTATCCTGATGGAATTGCTCTTTCTAGAACTTTGCCCCTTTCTAACCCTGAGGATCCGTATCATCCCACTCTTGAAGTTTTAATCGAAAAGAACAGCTTCATTGACCTTAAGTCTAAACTTAAATCTCAAAAAGTACGTTTCTTCCGTAAGGCTGACTTTACTAAACTAAACGAGTTAATTCTTGAATTTGATTGGTCCGATTTACTGGCATGTGAAGATATTTATATTGCCTTAAATAAATTTTATCACACTTTGTATTTATTTTTCGACGCTTGCGTGCCATGGAAATATCCGTCTGGTTAAATTAATTCACCTTGGTATACAAGGCATCTATTAAATTTAAAGAACGTTATGAATAGACTTTTAAATAAACATAAATTATCTGGCTGTACAGTTAGTTATTCAAGATACTTAGTAGCTCGGTCTAATTTCACCGTGCATAACGCCGAATGTTATAGGAGATATATTCGCCGCTGCCGGATTCAGTTTACTCAGAACCCGAAGCAGTTTTATAACTTTGTAAACACTAAGCGCAAATCTGTATCTTTTCCGTCTCTGCTTACGTTTGAGAACTCTTCTGCGAACACTGATCTGGCAATGGCCGATCTCTTTGCAAAGTTTTTTTCAAACATCGTATTCACATAGCACCACTCCAGCTCAGCCTTACACTTATAATATCCAATCAGCCAACCTTATTTTTTGCCCATCTTTTGATCAAAATGGTGTGTTATCGGATCTTCTTGGGGTTAAGCCCGTGTATTCGCCAGGCCCCGATGGCGTACCAGGCTGTGTGCTGAGGAACTGCGCCGTGGCCCTGTGCAAACTCCTTCTTAAACCCTTTAATTTATCGCTGAAGACCTCGATTTTTCCCCTTATGTGGAAGGAATCTTACATTATCAATCTGCATAAAAAAGGGAAAAATTCTGATGCTTCAAATTACAGAGGCATTTCTAAATTGTCAGCATTTCCAAAGCATTTCGAAAAACTTATCACTCCACATTTGCAACACCTATGTAGTTCAATAATATCCCCGTGCCAACATGGCTTTATGAAGCGCCGCTCCACCACCACCAACTTATTGGAGCTAACATCTTTTGTCACGGATGGGTTCCGGAATGGCTTACAAACAGACGTCATTTACACTGACTTCAGTAAAGCATTTGATTCTGTTAACCATTCGCTTCTTATAAGTACACTCAGTCTATTGGGATTCCCTACTGATATCCTTATCTGGATTTCGAGCTACTTATCTGAAAAACACAACGTGTCTTCTTTAAAGATGTTACCTCGCGTACAGTCCGCGTCACATCTGGGGTGCCTCATGGAAGCCATCTTGGACCCTTACTTTTTACTTTGTTTATTAATGACTTGCCCCTTGCCTTAACTGACTCACTAGTACTTATGTACGCTGACGATGTTAAGCTTTGTCTTCAATATAGATCTACTAGCGCCCAATCTAGACTTCAATCCGATTTGGATAAATTTCAAAATTGGTGCTTAGCAAATGACCTAAAGCTTAATGGATCGAAATGTAAACTCATGTCATTTTATCGATCTAGCCCTCACCAGGCTACGTACTTTCTCTATGGAATCGCCTTAGAACGTTTAACTCAGGTTAACGATCTGGGAGTCCCATTAGATTTGAAACTTAAATTTACCAACCATATATCCACCATGGTTAATAAAGCTATGGGTGTGCTTGGTTTTATTAAAAGATGGTCAAAAGAATTCAACGACCCATACATTACAAAAACTTTATACACATCATTGGTCCGTCCGATTCTTGAGTATGGATCGTGTGTCTGGAGTCCACAATACGGAGTGCACCAAGATCACATAGAATCCATACAAAAAAACTTTCTTATTTTCGCACTTAGGGGACTAAATTGGAATGCAAGCCTTCACCTTCCCTCCTATCATAGTAGACTTTTATTAATCAACTTACCACCATTAACAAACCGTAGAACGATGATATGTGTCATGTTTCTATTTAATCCTATTAATGGTAATGTAGACAGTCAGCATTTACAAACACGCATAAATTTTAACGTTCCTAGTAGAAGAACTAAAAACTTTTGTCCTCTACTCTTTAGTCATTGTAGTTCGACATATGCCCAACACGATTCGTTCAGGGTACTATGTTCGGACTACAATGGTCTCTACCACGTTTTGTCCCTTTGCTCTACTAACAATCTTAAATCCAATATACTAAACACCTTATCTTTGCAACACTTTCCTCGTGATTTCATACTCCTATTCCTCTCTTTTACTCTCTCGGATCTATCCCCGCGATTCGAGCCGTACGTTATGCGGCAGCGTCCCTCGGTCGGTTGGACGGGAGGTGGGCTGTACGTATGCAGTGGGAACCGCGCGAAAAAAAAAACATAAACTCACTTTCCGGCGTAGAACCTCATGTTCATATAATCTGACCTCGACCATGTAATGGGCTAGCTCGACGAGGGGCCCTATGTAAGCCCTAAGTCAGCAGAATCTAATATCTGGACTAATTTCTCAAACTAATAATCAAAATCGAATAAACTAAATATCTCAAACTAATAATCTAATATCTCAAATCTTTTACCTGATCTGCTGAGTGTGCACCAGTAATAATGTCATCAATGTCGAATACAGTTGATAGCTAACCAGCAGGATGCGATTGAGCGTAATTGAGGTACCAGCATGGCTATTTGAAGTTTCGGTGGCGGATCTGTAATCTGTAAAAGAAATAATAATATTATATTATTTCGTGCGGTTCCCACTGCACATACAGCCCACCGCCCGTCTAACCGACCGAAGGACGCTGCCGCATAACGTACGGCTCGAATCGCGGTGATAGATCCGAGAGAGTAAAAGAGAGGAATAGGAGTATGAAATCACGAGGAAGAGTGTTGCAAAGATAAGGCGTTTAGTATAATGGATATAAGATTGTTAGTAGAGCAAAGGTACAAAACGTGGTAGAGACCATTGTAGTCCGAACATAATACCCTGAACGGATCGTGTTGGGCATATGTCGAGATACAATGGCTAAGGAGTAGAGGATGGAAGTTTCTAGTACTTCTCTAGGAACGTTGAAATTTAAGCGTGTTAATAAATGCTGGCTGTCTACATTACAATTAATAAGATTAAATAGAAACATGACACCCAGCATCGTTCTTCGGTTTGTCAATAGTGGTAAGTTGATTTATAAAAGCCTACTATGATAGGAGGGAAGCATGCACGCTTGCATCCCAATTTAGTCCCCTAAGTGCGAAAATAAGAAAGTTTTTTGTTCGGATTCTATTTAATTTGGTGCACTCCGTATTGTGGACTCCAGACACACGATCCATACTCAAGAATCGGACGGACCAATGATTTATATAATGATTTGATATGTACGGGTCATTAAATTCTTTTGACCATCTTTTATTAGAACCATGCACAACCATAGCTTCATTAACCATGGTGGACATGTGGTCGGTAAACTTAAGTTTCATATCTAATAGGTCTCCCAGATCGGGAACCTGAGTTAAACGTTCTAAGGCGATCCCATAGCGAAAGTACGTAGCCTGGTGAGGGCTAGATCGAAAAAATGACATGAGTTTACATTTCGATCCATTAAGCTTTAGGTCATTTGCTAAGCACCAATTTTGAAATTTATCCAAATCGGATTGAAGTCTAGATTAGGCGCTAGTAAATCTATATTGAAGACAAAGCTTATCATCGTCAGCGTACATAAGTACTAGTGAGTCAGTTAAGGCAAGGGGCAAGTCATTAATAAACAAAGTAAAAAGTAAGGGTCCAAGATGGCTTCCATGAGGCACCCCAGATGTGACGCGGACTGTACGCGAGGCAACATCTTTAAAGAAGACACGTTGGGTTCTTCCAGATAAGTAGCTCGATATCCAGATAAGGAGATCAGTTGGGAATCCCAAAAGACTGAGTTTACTTATAAGAAGCGAATGGTTAACAGAATCAAATACTTTACTGAAGTCAGTGTAAATGACGTCTGTTTGTAAGCCATTCCGGAACCCATCCGTGACAAAAGATGTTAGCTCCAATAAGTTGGTGGTGGTGGAGCGGCGCTTCATAAAGCCATGTTGGCACGGGGATATTATTGAACTACATAGGTGTTGCAAATGTGGAATGATAATTTTTTCGAAAAGCTTTGGAATTGCTGACAATTTAGAAATGCCTGTATAATTTGAAGCATCAGATTTTGTCCCTTTTTTATGCAGAGGATAATGTAAGATTCCTTCCACATAAGGGGAAAAATCGAGGTCTTCAGCGATAAATTAAAAAGTTTAAGAAGCGTTTTGCACAGGGCCACGGCGCAGTTCCTCAGCACACAGCCTGGTACTCCATCGGGGCCTGGCGAATACACGGACTTAACCCTATGAAGATCCGATAACACACCACTTTGATCAAAAGATGGGCAAAAAATAAGGTTGTCTGATTGGATATTATAAGTGTGCTGAGCTGGAATGGTGCTATTTGAATACGTTATTTGAAAAAACTTTGCAAAGAGATCGGCCATTGCCAGATCACTGTTCGCATTAGAGTTCTCAAACGTCCGTTCGCTATAAGATAAAGAAGAAGTTATATGAAAGATATATTTATTGCAAAAGAATAATAAAAATAAAGAATTATACGTTAAATTTTCTTGAAAGCATCCGTATCGCTTCAAAGCTTGTCAGTTAATTTATAAGCTTTCCTATGCAAATCTAGCCCAAACTATTCTAGAAAAAAAGCATTTACATAACTGCACTCTTATCTCGATATGCTAAATCATAGATAAGAATCGCGTGATGTTTCGTTCACTTATCCAAGGTGACTTAATACTCCAAAAATCTTATTAGCAGGGGTCATTAACTGAAATCACTAATATCTACTAATTTTTATTTTATTTTACTACTTGTATGTCCTTGAAGTGGTAGGTTCCTAAAATTTTCCTGATTTATTGAAATCACGAGGAAGAATGTTTGAGAGATAAGGCGTTTAGTATATAGGATTTAAGATTGTTAGTAGAGCAAAGTGACAAAGTGTGGTAGAGACCATTGTAGTCCGAACATAGTACCCTGAACGAATCGTGTTGGGCATATGCCGAAGTACAATGACTAAAGAGTAGAGGACGAAAGTTTTTAGTTCTTCTACTAGGAACGTTAAAATTTATGCGTGTTTGTAAATGCTGACTGTCTACATTACCATTAATAGGATTAAATAGAAACATGACACATATCATCGTTCTACGATTTGTTAATGATGGTAAGTTGATTAATAAAAGTCAATATGATAGGAGGGAAGGTGAAAACTTGCATCCCAATTAAGTCCCCTACGTGCGAAAATAAGAATTTTTTTTAAACAGATTTTATGTACAGATTTTATACAGATAACCATGGTGGATATATGGTCTATAAATTTAACTTTCAAACCTAATTGGACTCCCAGATCGTTAACCTGAGTTAAACTTTCTAAGGCGTTCCCATAGAGAAAGTACGTTGCCTGGTGAGGGCTGGTGAGGATCCATTAAGCTTTAGGTCATTTGGTAAGCACCAATTTTGAAATTTATCCAAATCGGATTGAAGTCTAGATTGGGCGCTAGTAAATCTATATTGAAGACAAAGCTTAACATCGTCAGCGTAAAAAAGTACTAGTGAGTCAGTTAAGGCATGGGGCAAGTCATTAATAGACAAAGTAAAAAGTAAGGGTCCAAGATGGCTTCCTTGAGGCACCCCAGATGTGACGCGGACTCTACGCGAGGTAACATCTTTAAAAAGACGCGTTGGATTCTTCCCTATAAGTAACTCGAAATCCAGATAAGGAGATCAGGAATCCCAAAGGACTGAGTTTATTTAAAATCGAATGGTTAACTGAGTTAAATGCTTTACTGAAGTCAGTGTAAATGACGTCTGTCGGTAAGCCATTCCGGAACTCACCGGTGACAAAAGATGTTAGCTCCAATAAGTTGGTGGTGGTGGAGCGGCGCTTCATAAAGCCATGTTGGCACGGGGATATTATTGAACTACATAGGTGTTGCAAGTGTGGAGTGATATGGTTCATATGATATATGAAGCAACGTATGGAGCCGTGGCATATGTGTGGAGTGATATGGTTCATATGATATATGAAGCAACGTATGGAGCCGTGGCATATCTATGCCCGAGTAATAATACAAACGGTTAGCTCCCATCATGAAGCAGACATTGCCACGGTTAGAACTTTGTGCAGCAGTGGTAGCCGCTGAAGTTGCAAAAAGGTCAAAACGGCGCTTAACGTAAGACTAGAAGCCTAGAAGTAAGACTACACCTATGGTCAGACTCAGAGATAGTACTAAAATGAATTAATGCCATCGCAACCACGTTCCATACGTTTGTGGCAAATCGAGTCGTTCAAAACCTGGAAATGACAGAACGAATCTCATGGATGCATGTAGCATCCGCAAACAACCCTCCAGACATTTTCTCCAGAGGATGCACGGCAGCTCAATTACGAGATTATAATCTCTGGTCTTCTGGGCCACCGTTCCTAGCACAAGGGCCAGAGTCCTGGCCGAAGTGCCAACTAACAGGAACAATTGATGATGATCAAGAAAAAAGGAAGGAACTAATCTGTAACAAGGCCATCATTGTAGAAGATTGGATCGAAACCATCAACCATCGTGGATCTTTTGGCACAACCCTGCAAGTAATTGGGAGAATGTTGCGGTTTTGTTTCAATTGCCGGAATCAAAAGGGGAGAAGGTCAGGACCATTGTCGCCAGCGGAACTAGATCACGCTCTCGGAATTAAAAATATACAAGCCAAGCATTTCATGTCATCCATCTTGCAACTCAAGAAAACAAAGAGTGTCGGAACGAACGATCCACTACGACCCATTAGACCCATTTTTAGACACAGAGGGATTCGAGTTGGACGAAGATTGCTCAACGCATCGTTATAATCTGACGCCACGCACCCTATAGATAGTGATTGACATCGGAGGCACTAAGCCCAGGGCACTTTCTCATAGGGGAACCATTAACGGCATCGGGGAACCATTAAAATCGGGGACCTGGTCATAATAAAAGAGGACAATTTACATTCATTGAAGTGGCCCCTTGGACGCATAATCACAGTCCACCCAGAAAGAGACGGCGAGGTCAGAAGAAATCCGAACCTCGTCTGGGAACATTACTAGAGGCATTCATCGCTTGGCAGTATTGCCAATTGATAAATAAAGGGAGGAGGTAAAGAAGGAATTAGAATAATATACAAACAAAAAAAAAACAAAAAAATGTTAATCTTCATAACAATAGTAGTATGGACCACACCTGTACTGGCTTTACCAATGGCAGCGCTACCGGAAAGGCCGGAGATTACTCCGGTGGTCATCACCCCAATAAGCAAAGTAACAGGAACCATTATCGAGGTCACCGATCGGGTGTCCCTTAAATCCGCCGAATGGAAACTCATTACATTCTTCGATCTCAGTCACTTGGCCAAGGAGATAGAGACAGTCAAGCTGGGCATCCAAGCAATAAAACAATAGTGCCCAACAGCGTATGAGGCGTGTTCGACAATCATCTCCACGTTGGAACAGGAGATAGCAGAACGTTTTCACTATATATGGGCAAGGGCACTTTACAGGTAGGGCCAAGCGGAAGAACCTCACCACTTAAGTTCTTCAATAGCAAGGTTTCCTGTCTCGAAGTCATATCCATTAAAAGAACTGTACCCCCTTTCAAACTCTGTCTACAAATTTTTATTGTGTGGCGGTTATGCCGATTTGGAAGTAACCGAACCTCTTGCCTCTTCCCTGAGTTAGGCCGTTCCCGTAGGCAGAGTATGCAACCAATCGGTATCCACCGTGTTCGTCCCAGAATAAAATGGCGCCCAACGTGGGGATAGCAAAACGTCTAGCTAAGCAACAAACAAATCCCCAAATACAAGAAAAACTAAACAGCGCAGCCCCTGCTCTTACCATCCAACCTATCGTAACAGTCAGCCTTCCAAACAAGTTTCTTTAGTTTCAGAATACCCTGTATTTATTTTCTTCTAGGATTGCTGTGTTTTGGGAAAATCCTCAGAACCAGACCAAGGAATAAGTTAAAGGATTATGAAATATGTTTCACTAGCAATATTTTTTTTATATATATTTAAGGAATAAGAAGTCGTGACTGTATTGGCGAGAATATTTCAGCAATAACTCCTTCTTACCCCCTTGATCAACTCATCAAACCATAAATATTCATAAATTCGAGAATTGTAGTTTTTGGAAATTCAGCAATACCTCATTTTCGAATAATTTGGCTTCAATTTTGTACCTCCATTATTGTCAGTAAGTTGCTTAAATGAAATTGATAATTATATTGATTGGAATATTCAGCAGAATACTTGTTTTAGATTCAATAGAGACTTGAAAATATAGACTGAAAGCCTTGTAATATATTAAATGAAATCGATACAGCAAAGACCCAGAATTATATTGGGTGGAATATTCAGAAGTATACTCTTTCATTTAACGCAATAAGCACATCAGGTTGTTTTAGATTCAATAGAGATATGAAAATACAGAAAGAAACCCTTGTAATATATTAAATGAAATCGATACAGCAAAGAATTATATTGGTTGGAATATTCAGCAGTATACTCTTTCATTTAACGTAATAAGCATATCAGGTTGTTTTAGATTCAATAGAGATATGAAAATACAGACAGAAACCCTTGTAATATATTAAATGAAATAGATACAGCAAATTCAGGTTTCCGAAATTAAATAGTGAAAATAATAGAGTTATTATGAATCAACTGTCTTTATCTTTCTGTTGTTGTTGAATATCGAAATCAAATAATGTCTGTCCGGCGTAGACCTGAAAATAGTTCAAGATTTGCCGTTGAGTCGGTGCAAATCTGCAATGATACCAACGCCGAGAATTTGCCGAAACTCCATGTCAACGCCGCTTCCATCGAACGTGCGTAACTGCGTGGTTACTGCAAAATAAAACGTGTCCTCCAGTAATAATGTCATCAATGTCGAATACAGTTGATAGCTAACCAGCAGGATGTGATTGAGCGTAATTGAGGTTCCAGCATGGCTATTTGAAATTTCGGTGGCGGATCTGTAATCTGTAAAAGAAATAATAATATTATATTATTTGCAAAAGCATAATCAAAATAAAGAATTATACGTAAAATTACCTTGATAGCATCCGTATCGCTTCAAAGCTCGTCAGTTAATTTATAACCATTTATAACCAACCACGATTTTATCCATGGTGGATATAAGCTCTATAAATTTGAGTTTCAAATCTAATTGGACTCCCAGATCGTTAACCTGAGTTAAACTTTCTATGGCGTTCCCATAGAGAAAGTACGTAGCCTGGCTTGTCTTCTTGTCTTGAAGCTTGTTTTCTCAAAGACAATCACTTGAGTGGGATTCGGACTTACCAACAGCCGACCCATTGCAAAGATAGCTTTTCGATAATCATGTGTCAGGTAACCATAACATATCCGTAGAGACAATCACACCATCCGACCTGACCGCATATCAAGCTTAATTGTTCACTGGAAGCTACAATTTTGCGACTCACCAAAAGATATTTCCGTAAAATATTTCATATATCGAGTGAATACTTTAACACATCGCTCATTAAATGGAAACTTTGATCTTTTGTATCAGCACGCGAATTTTTTCTCCTATGACTCCTAGTGAAAGAACACAACACATAACAAGACTTCAAGCTTGCGTCAATTGTCTGTCAGCATACCACACAGCCAGTATATGCAATTCAAGGTTCAAATGCCAGGTATGCCGGAAGAATCATCACACAATGTTGCATCATACACCCACTCGGGTAAGCGCATCCGCTGTCAGCCACCCGACAACTCCGTATGTACTACTCGCTACTGCTCAAGTAGAAGTTCAAGGTCCTACAGACGCACGACACAAATGTCGCGTAGTGCTAGATTCAGGATCACAAGTAAAAATAATGTCCCAGAATTTGACACCCAAGTTAAGGGTACAATTGGTACCCGCCGACATGAACATCAGGGGATTGGAGGGATGCAAAGAGCGATAGCCCGAGCAGTAGTAAACATAATGTCGTTGAATTCGAATTTCGAAACTCAAGTAGTGGCATATAGCTTACCAGAGGCATTGTCAAACCAACCGTCGCAACCAATTGAACGACCAAACATGCCATCAGAAATCCGGTTGGCAGATCCCATGTTTACCGAGCCACAAGACATTGACCAGCTGTTTTGGGCCGAATATATCCTACAACTAACTGAGCCACCACTAATAAACCTAGGGCAGGGGCAACCATTGCTGCAGAGATGACATTGGGATGGATTGTGATCGGACCTGCAACAGTGGACTCCACGGTACCGGAAGGGCAACCCATGAGCAGTTTGGCATTAACTAGGGAAGAACCAAAACTAGATGCTCTTATTGAAGAATTTTTGAAATTAGATACATTAGAAAATCAGAAGGCACTTACCACCAACGAAAGATTATGCGAGCAACATTTCTTGGAAAATATAGAGAGAATCGCCGACAACAGACTAACTGTACGATTACCGTTTAAGGATGATCCACTGACACTTGGAAAATCTCTCCCGATGGCATATCGACGATTTTACGCATTAGAAAAGTCACTCGAGTGGGATTCTGATCTCCTAAATCAAAACGTACAATTTATGGATCAATACGAAGAGTTGGGTCACATGACCCGATTGACGGCAAATCAACTGGCATCAAACCATTATGTTATACCGCATCATTGTGTTCTCAAACCAGACAGTAGCACCACCAAGTAGTATTTGACGCATCCGCAACAACCACAAGTGAAAAAGTTTAAATACTTTGTTACGAATTGGGCCAACGGTTCAAAGCGAATTATTTTCGATCTTATTACGATTCCGATCGTACCACTATGTGTTCACATCAGACGTGGAAAAGATGTAACGACAGATACTGATACACTCAAACGACCGAATATTTCCAGTTATATTATGGCGATGCAAGCCCGCTGATCAGGTAAAATATTACCAATGGCACCTATGGCACAGCACCGTATCTGGCTTTTTGATGCTTGCAGTACTTAGCAGATACGGCACCAGAGCATCTGTCCCAAGGAGCGGCCGCAATCAGACTGGGTTGTTAGATGATTGTCTCACTGGAGGTCATACCATAAGCGAAGCATTAACCAAGAGGGATCAGTTGATCAGCTTGCTGAGAGAGGCAAGCTTCAAACTAAGGAAATAGTGAGCGAATCATCCATTATTATTAGCAGATATTCCAGAAGAAGATCAGGAAATGAATCTCGATTTCAGTACTTTTACCGAGCAAACTGTAAAAACACTTGGAGTTATTTGGGATCCTCACGAAGACTGGCTTCAAGGGCGGGCCGCTACAGAAGGCACATAAGTCATCACAAAGAGGATTGTATTTTTAGAACTTGCAAAAATCGTTGATCCGCTAGGGTTGTTCGGCCCAGTCGTGACAACAGCGAAACTACACATGCAACAACTCTGGGAGTTGAAAATGGATTGGGACACGGCCTTAACCACTGAACTCAACCATCAATGGCAGACATTCAGACAGGATGTCCAGATCTTGACCACAATAAAAATCCAAGGTGTGCATTTCCATCAGACACATCCGGAGGCATTCAACTACACGTATTTGCTGATGCATCCGAAGCAGCATATGGAGCCGTGGTATATCTACGCGCGAGTAATAATACAGGCGGGGTGTCGACACGGCTACTATGCTCGAAAGGACGGGTAGCTCCCATCATGAAGCAGACATTGCCACGGTTAGAACTTTGTGCAGCGGTGGTAGCCGCTGAAGTTGCAAAAAGGGTCAAAACGGAGCTTAACGTAAGACTAGAAGCCTAGAAGTAGACGACACCTATGGTAAGATTACACCTAGAAGTAAGACTACTCCTATGGTCAGACTCAGAGATAGTACTAAAATGCATTAATGCCACCGCATCCTCGTTCCAACGTAAGACTAGAAGCCTAGAAGTAGACGACACCTATGGTAAGATTACACCTAGAAGTAAGACTACTCCTATGGTCAGACTCAGAGATAGTACTAAAATGCATTAATGCCACCGCATCCTCGTTCCATACGTTTGTGGCAAATCGAGTCGCTGAAATCCCGGAAATGACAGACCAAACCTCATGGAGGCATGTAGCATCCGCAAACAACCCGCCAGACATTCTCTCCAGAGGATGTACGGCAGCTCAATTACGAGATTCGAATCTCTGGTTTCTGGGCCACCGTTCCTAGCACAAGGGCCAGAGTCCTGGCCGAAGTGCCAACTAACAGGAACAATTGATGATGATCAAGAAAAAGGAAAAAGGTCGCAACCAATTGAACGACCAAACATGCCATCAGAAATCCGGTTGGCAGATCCCATGTTTACCGAGCCACAAGACATTGACCAGCTGTTTTGGGCCGAATATATCCTACAACAAACTGAGCCACCACTAATAAACCTAGGGCAGGGGCAACCATTGCTGCAGAGATGACATTGGGATGGATTGTGATCGGACCTGCAACAGTGGACTCCACGGTACCGGAAGGGCAACCCATGAGCAGTTTGGCATTAACTAGGGAAGAACCAAAACTAGATGCTCTTATTGAAGAATTTTTGAAATTAGATACATTAGAAAATCAGAAGGCACTTACCACCAACGAAAGATTATGCGAGCAACATTTCTTGGAAAATATAGAGAGAAGCGCCGACAACAGACTAACTGTACGATTACCGTTTAAGGATGATCCACTGACACTTGGAAAATCTCTCCCGATGGCATATCGACGATTTTACGCATTAGAAAAGTCACTCGAGTGGGATTCTGATCTCCTAAATCAAAACGTACAATTTATGGATCAATACGAAGAGTTGGGTCACATGACCCGATTGACGGCAAATCAACTGGCATCAAACCATTATGTTATACCGCATCATTGTGTTCTCAAACCAGACAGTAGCACCACCAAGTAGTATTTGACGCATCCGCAACAACCACAAGTGAAAAAGTTTAAATACTTTGTTACGAATTGGGCCAACGGTTCAAAGCGAATTATTTTCGATCTTATTACGATTCCGATCGTACCACTATGTGTTCACATCAGACGTGGAAAAGATGTAACGACAGATACTGATACACTCAAACGACCGAATATTTCCAGTTATATTATGGAGACGCAAGCCCGCTGATCAGGTAAAATATTACCAATGGCACCTATGGCACAGCAACAGCACCGTATCTGGCTTTTCGATGCTTGCAGTACTTAGCAGATACGGCACCAGAGCATCTGTCCCAAGGAGCGGCCGCAATCAGAATGGGTTGTTAGATGATTGTCTCACTGGAGGTCATACCATAAGCGAAGCATTAACCAAGAGGGATCAGTTGATCAGCTTACTGAGAGAGGCAAGCTTCAAACTAAGGAAATAGTAAGCGAATCATCCATTATTGTTAGCAGATATTCCAGAAGAAGATCAGGAAATGAATCTCGATTTCAGTACTTTTACCGAGCAAACTGTAAAAACACTTGGAGTTGGAGCATTAACCAAGAGGGATCAGTTGATCAGCTTACTGAGAGAGGCAAGCTTCAAACTAAGGAAATAGCGAGCGAATCATCCATTATTGTTAGCAGATATTCCAGAAGAAGATCAGGAAATGAATCTCGATTTCAGTACTTTTACCGAGCAAACTGTAAAAACACTTGGAGTTATTTGGGATCCTCACGAAGACTGGCTTCAAGGGCGGGCCGCTACAGAAGACACAGGAGTCATCACAAAGAGGGTTGTATTTTCAGAACTTGCAAAAATCGTTGATCCGCTAGGGTTGTTCGGCCCAGGCGTGACAACAGCGAAACTACACATGCAACAACTCTGGGAGTTGAAAATGGATTGGGACACGGCCTTAACCACTGAACTCAACCATCAATGCAGCAGACATTCAGACAGGATGACCAGATCTAGACCACAATAAAAATCCAAGGTGTGCATTTCCATCGGACACATCCGGAGGCATTCAACTACACGTATTTGCTGATGCATCCGAAGCAGCATATGGAGCCGTAGCATAGCTACGCGCAAGTAATAAGACAGGCGGGGTATCGACACGGCTACTATGCTCGAAAGGACGGGTAGCTCCCATCATGAAGCAGACATTGCCACGGTTAGAACTTTGTGCAGCGGTGGTAGCCGCTGAAGTTGCAAAAAGGGTCAAAACGGAGCTTAACGTAAGACTAGAAGCCTAGAAGTAGACGACACCTATGGTAAGATTACACCTAGAAGTAAGACTACTCCTATGGTCAGACTCAGAGATAGTACTAAAATGCATTAATGCCACCGCATCCTGTTCCAACGTAAGACTAGAAGCCTAGAAGTAGACGACACCTATGGTAAGATTACACCTAGAAGTAAGACTACACCTATGGTTAGACTCAGAGATAGTGCTAAAATGGATTAATGCCACCGCATCCTCGTTCCATACGTTTGTGGCAAATCAAGTCGCTCAAATCCAGGAAATGACAGACCAAACCTCATGGAGGCATGTAGCATCCCCAGACAACCCGGCAGACATTCTCTCCAGAGGATGCACGGCAGCTCAATTACGAGATTCGAATCTCTGGTATTTTGGGCCACCGTTCCTAGCACAAGAGCCAGAGTCCTGGCCGAAATGCCAACTAACAGGAACAATAGATGATGATCAAGAAAAACGAAGGGAACTAATCTGTAACACGGCGCTCATTGTAGAAGATTGGATCGAAACCATCAATCATCGTGGATCTTTTGGAACAACCCTGTAAGTAATTGGGAGAATGTTGCGGTTTTGTTTCAATTGCCGAAATCAAAAGGGAGAAGGTCAGTACCATTTTCGCCAGCGGAAATAGATCCGGCTCTCGGAATTATAATAAAATATACACAAGCCAAGCATTTCATGTCATCCATCTTGCAACTCAATAAAACAGTAGTGTCGGACCTAACGATCCACTACGAGCATTGGACCATTTTTAGACACAGAGTGACTAGGCAGGAAGGTTGGAGGAAGATTGCAAAACGCATCGCTATCATATGACGCCACGCTCCCTATACTGTCGACGCCAAGGGATCCACTAACAAAACTTCTATTTCAATGGAAACATAAACAGTTGGAACATTGTGGACCACAGGCATTATTGTGTAACTTGAGGAAACGAATTTGGGCATTAAGAGGAAGGGGCTCACAGACGTTCACCGGTGTATCATATCTGCCGAGTGCGACCAAGGTTATTAAATCAAATAATGAGCCCGCTACCAGCGGACCGGGTTCACCAGTATAGACCCACCGTGGCCGGGGGAGTGCGGCCCGCCGGGCCGGTTTGACCACATGCGCGGTCCCCGGCCCCCCGCCGCCTAAGGTCGACTTGGCTTGGTGGTTTTCCCCCCAGGGGGGGCGGTGGGGGGGTAGTCGCATTTTTACCCCCCCAAGCTTCCTGGCGGCGCTGAAAAGGTTTTGTGGACGGCGGGGACTCCCAGCAAAAATTTATTGTGACAACGCGACTAACTTCGTCGGAGCTTGCAACGAGTTAACAAAATTAAGAGAAGCAATCTTCGCAAATAAAGCCAAAAACGTGATATACAAGACCTGTGCAAATCTAAGCATAGAATTCCAATTCTACACTTCCGCCCTTACCTATGAAGAACTTGAAACGATAATGATTGACAAGCCCAGGGCACTTTCTCATAGGGGAACCATTTACGGCATCTCCAGATATTCACCAATCGAAGCGACGTCTAGGAGTAATCACGCGGTGGAAGGTATTGGAGCAATTCCGCAAGGATTTTTGAAAGCGGTGGACCCACGAATAGGAAGTGAATACGTAGTTGCAAGACGGCAAAAATCGGGGACCTGGTCATAATAAAAGAGGACAATATACCTTCATTGAAGTGGGCCCTTGGACGCATAATCACAGTCCACCCAGGAAAAACGGCGAGGTCAGAAGAAATCCGAACCGCGTCCGGGAACATTACCAGAGGCATTCATCGCTTGGCAGTATTGCCAATTGATAAATAAAGGGCGGAGGTAAAGAAGGAATTAGAAAAAACAAACAAAAAAAAAACAAAAAAAATGTTAATCTTCAAACAAAGTAGTATGGACCACACCTGTACTGGCTCTACCAATGGCAGCGCTACCAGAAAGGCCGGAGATCAGACTCCGGTGGTCATCACCCCAATACGCAACGTAACAGGAACCATTATCGAGGTCACCGATCGGGTGTCCCTTAAATCCGCCGAATGGCAACTCATTACATTCTTCGATCTCAGTCAATTGGCCAAGGAGATAGAGACAGTCAAGCAGGGCATCCAAGCAATAAAACAATCGTGCCCAACAGCGTATGAGGCGTGTTCGACAATCATCTTCACGTTGGAACAGGAGATAGCAGAACGATTTCACTATATATGGGGGGGGGCTGGGGGGGGGGGGGGGGGGGGCGCCCCTCGCCGCGTCCCCTCCCCCCCCCCTCTCTTTTTTGTTGCGGGGTTCCGCGTGGTCGTACCCCTCTTGCCGCGTCCCCTGCTGTGCCGGTTCCCGCGGCCGCCGCTCCCCCCCCTCGGTGTCTCTTCCCCCGTGTTCGCCCCACAAAAAAACGCCCCCCACCGTGGGGATAGCAAAACGTCTAGCTAAGCAATAAACAAATCCCCAAATACAAGAAAAACTAAACAGCGCAGCCCCTGCTCTTACCATCCAACCTATCGTAACAGTCAGCCTTCCAAACAAGTTTCTTTAGTTTCAGAATACCCTGTATTTTTTTTCTTCTAGGATTGCTGTGTTTTGGGAAAATCCTCAGAACCAGACCAAGGAATATGTTAATATATTATGAAATATGTTTCACCAACTATTTTTTTTTTTATATATATTTAAGGAATAAGAAGTCGAGACTGTATTGGCGAGAATATTTCAGCAATAACTCCTTCTTACCCCCTTGATCAACTCATCAATCCATAAATATTCATAAATTCAAGAATTATAGTTTTTGGAAAATTCAGCAATACCTCATTTTTGAATAATTTGGCTTCAATTTTGTACCTCCATTATTGTCAGTAAGTTGCTTAAATGAAATTGAGAATTACATTGGTTGGAATATTCAGCAGTATACTTGTTTTAGATTCAATAGAGACTTGAAAATATAGACTGAAAGCATTGTAATATATTAAATGAAATCGATACAGCAAAGACCCAGAATTATATTGGGTGGAATATTCAGAAGTATACTCTTTCATTTGAAAGAAACCCTTGTATTATATTAAATGAAATCGATACAGCAAAGAATTATTTTGGTTGGAATATTCAGCAGTATACTCTTTCATTTAACGTAATAAGCACATCAGGTTGTTTTAGATTCAATAGAGATATGAAAATACAGACAGAAACCCTTGTAATATATTAAATGAAATCGATACAGCAAAGATAACACCCAGATATCCCATAAAATTCAGGTTTCCGAAATTAAATAGTAAAAATAATAGAGTTATTATGAATCAACTGTCTTTATCTTTCTGTTGTTGTTGAATATCGAAATCAAATAATGTCAGTCCGGCGTAGACCTGAAAATAGTTCAAGATTGGCCGTTGAGTCGGTGCAAATCTGCAATGATACCAATGCCGAGACTTTGCCGAAACTCCATGTCAACACCGCTTCCATCGAACGTGCGTAACTGCGTGGTTACTGCAAAATAAAACGTGTCCAAAGTAACGTGTCCTCCAGTAATAATGTCATCAATGTCGTATACAGTTGATAGCTAACCAGCAGGATGCGATTGAGCGTAATTGAGGTTCCAGCATGGCTATTTGAAATTTCGGTGGCGGATCTGTAATCTGTAAAAGAAATAATAATATTATATTATTTGCAAAAGCATAATCAAAATAAAGAATCATACGTAAAATTACCTTGATAGCATCTGTATCGCTTCAAAGCTCGTCAGTTAATTTATAACCATTTATAACCAACCACCATTTTATCCATGGTGGATATATGCTCTATAAATTTGAGTTTCAAATCTAATTGGACTCCCAGATCGTTAACCTGAGTTAAACTTTCTAAGACGTTCCCATAGAGAAAGTACGTAGCCTGGCTTGTCTTCTTGTCTTGAAGCTTGTCTTCTCAAAGACAATCACTTGAGTGGGATTCGGAATTACCGACAGCCGACCCATTGCAAAGATAGCTTTTCGATAATCATGTGTCAGGTAACCATAACATATCCGTAGAGACAATCACACCATCCGACCTGACCAAATTTCAAGCTTAATTGTTCACTGGAAGCTACAATTTTGCGGATCACCAAAAGATATTTCCGTAAAATATTTCATATATCGATTCGAAGTCATTATTCGAAGTATCGCTCATTAAATGGAAACTTTGATCTTTTGTATCAATACGCGAATTTGTTGTTTGTAGGCCCAGCTTTAACCTTCTTTTGGCGATGCCATAAGAGATCAGAACTGATGAAATGGCGATTACTCTGTTCAATTTTCTTGCCCATCCTAGCCGCGGGCTTGACCCTCCGGAAAAAACGGCTAGATCTGACCTGAACTTGACCTTCTACATATAGAAAACCCAACTATAGCTGCTTTACAGCACTGTCACCGTCATAAGAGTCTTTAACAATCTAAGAGCTATAAATACTTACTTCACGTATCCTACGAGTAGCAACAAACGTCCGATCGCATGGAACTCTCGATTGGAAAAACTATCCTCTGACCTGCAAAGTCTGAATGAACTGCAAATCCAAGTATTTGACGGAAGTACCAGTCACGCAAGTTACACACTTTCGTGGACGCCTCAGAAGCATATGGCGCATTAATATGCTTACGAGCAACAATATATTATAAAAATAAGCAAACCTCAGTAAGACTGCTATGTTTCAAATCCAGAGTAGCACCCACAGCGAAGCAATCTTTGCCCAGACTAGAGTGTGCGCTGCAGTCCTCGGCGCAGAGCTGACGCACGAGTCAGACAAGAGTTGTCTGTGGACAGGTTCTGGGTTCTGGACTGATCATCCGTCGTGTTAGGTGATCAATGCAACGGCTTCCCCCACACGTTTGTGGCAAATCGGATAGCCAAGATCAAGAAGTGACGGAACAGTCTCAGGCGTCACGTATCATCCGCCAACAATCCCACCTCATCTCCCTATTTCCTTTCCCCCTCCCTCCATCACTTCCATCCCTCCTCTCCTTCCTCCCCTTCCCTCTCTTTTCCCCCCTTCTCCTCCCCTTCCTCCCTCCTCTTCCCCCTCCTCTCTCCCTCTCCCTCCCTTCCCCCTCTCCCTCCTCCTCCCCCCTTTCCTCCCCTCCCCCCTTCCTCCCTCTCCCTTTCCTTCTTTTCCCCTTCTCTCCTCCCCTCCCCTCTTCTCCCCTCCCCCTCCCTTCTCCCCTTCTCCCCCCCCTCCTCCCTCTCCCCCCTCTCCTCCTCCCCCCTTCTCCCCCTCCTCCTCCCTTCTTCCCCCCTCCTTCCTCCTCTCCCCCTCCCTCCCCTCTCTCCTCTCCCCCCCCCCTTCCCCTCTTCTCCTCCTCCCCTTCCTTCTCTCCTCCTCTCTTCTCTCTCTCCTTCCCCCCCCTCCTCCTCTCTTTCCCTCTCCTCTCCCTTCCTCCCCCTCTCCCTCTCCTCCCCCTCTCTCCTCTCCCTCTCCTCCTCCTCCTCCCTCCCTCCCTTTCTTCTTCCTCCTCCCCCTTCCCTCTTCTCCCCTCTCCTCTCCTCCCTTTCCCCTCTTCCCTCTCCCCCCCCTCCTCCTCTCCCTTCCCTCCTCTCCCCTCCCCCCTTCTCCCTCCCTCCCCCCTTTTCTCCTTCCCCCCTCTTTCTTCCCCTCTCCTTTCCTCTCCTCTCTCTCTCTTCCCCCTCTCCTCCCCTCTTTCCCCCCCTCTCCCCTCTCTCCCCTTTCTCTCTCCCTCCCTCCTCTCTCCCTCCTCCCCCCTCTCCCCCTTCCTCCCCCCCCTCTCCTCCCTTTCCCCTCCCCTCTCTCCTCCCCCCCTCCTCCCTTCCCCCCTCCTCCCCTCTCCCTCCCTCCCTCCTCTCCCCCCTCCCCCCCCCCTCTTCTCTCTCCTCTCCCCCTCTCCCCCCTCTCCCCTCTCTCCCCCCCCCTCTCCCTTCCCCCCTTTTTCCCCCCCCCCCTCTCCCCTCCTTCCCCTTCCCTCTCCCCCCTCCCTCTCCTCTCCCCCTTCCTCCCTCCTCTCTCCCCTCCCTCCTCCCATAAAATTTCCCCTAATATTATTATAACCACCGTTGATAAGGCGAGCGCTCAAGGCCTCTTAGATGCCCAGCAAGAAACTGGGCAAGAGATCGCAAGATGCATCCGGAATTATAAAAAGGATGGGCCGAATCGAAAATAAAGGGCATCATTCTTTTAAACGAAACAAGTATGCTGAGGTATATATAAGTATATATATACATGTATATATAATTAAAATATATACATGTATATATAATTAAAATATATATATATAGATTTTTTTTTCGATAAACTTTGTTTCAAATGGATCAAACGGATTAGAAAAGAATTACGGAGAAGTAGGTAAAGCACACAGCTAGGAAGCAGAAGCAACCATGTTTTTATAAGGAAATTGAATTATTGAAATGAAGTAAAATTATAGTTTTATGGGCATAATGGCACCAAATGCCAAGACACATAATATTGCATAATATTAATAGTAATATGTAAAATAGAATAATTTGACGCCGGTCAGACAGCGATCGACTAACCCAGTGCTGAGTACAGACGGCGCCATCAGCAAACAGCATTGTCAACTCCAGCGGAGTCATGAAATATGAAACTCATGACCAAATGGTCGGAGTCAGCAATCAGAGTCAGCAGTTAACCGGGTTAACCATCACGGAAGCACGTCGGTGACATTGACCTATTGAACTTTAGACCTAATATAATAAAATCTTAGATATAGAGATGCTTAGCATCATATTTAAGAGCAGTTATTCCCTAAATAAAGAAAGTTGCGAATACAGAATTAATCGTCTCGTTACTCAGTGTTAACTATAGCACTCAAACGTAATCGCCTTCGAGTGCGCTCTCTTGAACGGACCGTCGTATGATGAGTGTGGCTCCCTCTGAGCCGCTGAGTGTTGCTCCCTTCTCTCTCACAGCTGAGGCGCGTCAACGAACCCCCCGGCCATCTCCGCATCTTAACCACTGCCTGGATCCACCAGGTAATTTAGTCAAGTTTCCATAAGTATTTGACTACGACTCCGAGATTACATTAATTTCGTGAGTTTAAGTTCGGCGTTATTGTCCGCATCCTGACTTACGTACGAATATTTGGTGATCTCGACGTGATCCTTTTCTACAGTATCGCAATCTAAACACGAGCTGCAGGGCAATTCAACCTCAACAAAACAAAAAAAACCACACACTCAACCATGGTTTCAGAATCAGACCCCGTAATACAGATGCTCATTGCCCCCTCCAAAACTCTCTCCGCCTCAGAGTCTAACGTGACTACGAATATAAAAAATTCTCCACCTCACTATCTAAAATACTAAAACACTAATCTATAAAAAAAAACTATTCCAATACCATCAATCAGCCCAAAACACGTCCCCAAAACTAAAACTCCCCAGCACATCTAACCCACAATCTACAACCCAAAATCACTCTCACCAAACGCAGCCCCGTAAGACGGCTCGACGATCTCGAGGACTTCCTATGTAATCAAAATAAAGGAAGGGAGGTATAATTCATACACCAGGCAACATATAAAAGATTTATGGAAAGAAATCGTCACGGGATATCATGACTTCATCGACTTGGAACCAAACCTACAAACTGATGGACACATCCACGATAGATTTCAAGTGGTACGAGCAGAATATTTTTCGTTCCTGAGCGAAGGAACACAATCAAAGTTAGTATCAACGAACAAATCTACTGTCACATCAGCATGTGTGATGCCATCAGTCGACATTCCTAAATTTGATGGAGACTACCTGCAGTAACTCCGATTCCACGACATCTTCTCGGAATTAATTCACAATCAAGTTTATAGTGATGCTGTAAAGGTCCGACATTTGGAGAATCATGTAACAGGGGAAGCCAAGAACTTAATCTTTTCTACAATTAGCGGACATGCTGGATATAAAGATGCTTGGCACCGATTAAAAACACGATATCAAAACGAGAGAATTTTAATCAAATCCATACTTGCCACGTTCTTTGCACACCCCAAGACATGCGGGTCTGCAGAGCAATTACGCAGCATGATACTGTGCTCAGAACAATCCCAGCCCTTAACGTACCAACAATAGGGTGGGACCTAATCTTGATACACATAATTGAAGAGAAACTAGTCACACAGACGTTATCATGTCTTGAACTCTCCATTACCAACCCAACCTGTCGGCAATCACTCAAACAAATGCTAGAACATCTAGAACAGCAAGCAACCAGCCAAATGACGCTACAGAAAACAACTACTACTGCGGGACTTCGGTCACCGACCAATTCAACCGGCCAAAGATGTATAATATGCACCCACAGCAACCATCGACTGCAAAATTGCACCAAATTTCACGACATGACTCCTAGTGAAAAAACACAACACATAACAAGACTTCAAGCTTGCGTCAATTGTCTGTCAGTATACCACACAGCCAGTGTATGCAATTCAGGGTTCAAATGCCAGGTATGCCGGAAGAATCATCACACAATGTTGCATCATACACCCACTCGGGTAAGCGCATCCGCTGTCAGCCACCCGACAACTCCGTATGTACTACTCGCTACTGCTCAAGTAGAAGTTCAAGGTCCTACAGACGCACGACACAAATGTCGCGTAGTACCAATTGTACCCTAACTGGGTCAAATTCTGGGACATTATCCTAGATTCAGGATCACAAGTAAAAATAATGTCCCAGAATTTGACCCCCAAGTTAAGCGTACAATTGGTACCCGCCGACATGAAAATCAGGGGATTGGAGGGATGCAAAGAGCGATAGCCCGAGCAGTAGTAAACATAATGTCGTTGAATTCGAATTTCGAAACTCAAGTAGTGGCATATAGCTTACCAGAGGCATTGTCAAACCAACCGTCGCAACCAATTGAACGACCAAAAAACATGTTATCAGAAATCCGGTTGGCAGATCCCATGTTTACCGAGCCACAAGGCATTGACCAGCTGCTTTGGGCCGAATATATCCTACAACTAACTGAGCCACCACTAATAAACCTAGGGCAGGGGCAACCATTGCTGCAGAGATGACATTGGGATAGATTGTGATCGGACCTGCAACAGTGGACTCCACGGTACCCGAAGGGCAACCCATGAGCAGTTTGGCATCAACTACGGAAGAACCAAAACTAGATGCACTTATTGAAGAATTTTGGAAATTAGATACATTAGAAAATCAGAAGGCACTTACCACCAACGAAACATTATGCGAGCAACATTTCTTGGAAAATATAGAGAGAAGCGCCGACAACAGACTAACTGTACGATTACCGTTTAAGGATGATCCACTGACACTTGGAAAATCACTCCCGATGGCATATCGACGATTTTACGCATTAGAAAAGTCACTCGAGTGGGATTCTGATCTCCTAAATCAATACGTACAATTTATGGATCAATATGAGGAGTTGGGTCACATGACCCGATTGACGGCAAATCAACTGCATCATTGTGTTCTCAAACCAGACAGTAGCACCACCAAGTAGTATTTGACGCATCCGCAACAACCACAAGTGGAAAAGTTTAAATACTTTGTTACGAATTGGGCCAACGGTTCAAATCGAATTATTTTCGATCTTATTACGATTCCGATCGTACCAATATGTGTTCACATCAGACGTGGAAAAGATGTAACGACAGATACTGATACACTCAGACGACCGAAGATTTCCAGTTATATTATGGAGACGCAAGCCCGCTGATCAGTTAAAATATTACCAATGGCACCTATGGCACAGCAACAGCACCGTATCTGGCTTTTCGATGCTTGCAGTACTTAGCAGATACGGCACCAGAGCATCTGTCCCAAGGAGCGGCCGCAACCCGCTACTGGGTTGTTAGATGATTGTCTCACTGGAGGTCATACCATAAGCGAAGCATTAACCAAGAGGGATCAGTTGATCAGCTTACTGAGAGAGGCAAGCTTCAAACTAAGGAAATAGTGAGCGAATCATCCATTATTGTTAGCAGATATTCCAGAAGAAGATCAGGAAATGAATCTCGATTTCAGTAATTTTACCGAGCAAACTGTAAAAACACTTGGAGTTATTTGGGATCCTCACGAAGACTGGCTTCAAGGGCGGGCCGCTACAGAAGGCACAGAAGTCATCACAAAGAGGATTGTATTTTTAGAACTTGCAAAAATCGTTGTTCCGCTAGGGTTGTTCGGCCCAGTCGTGATAACAGCGAAACTACAGATGCAACAACTCTGGGAGTTGAAAATGGATTGGGACACGGCCTTAACCACTGAACTCAACCATCAATGGCAGACATTCAGACAGGATGTCCAGATCTTGACCACAATAAAAATCCAAGGGTCCGAAGCAGCATATGGAGCCGAGGTATATCTACGCGCGAGTAATAATACAGGCGGGGTGTCGACACGGCTACTATGCTCGAAAGGACGGGTAGCTCCCATCATGAAGCAGACATTGCCACGGTTAGAACTTTGTGCAGCGGTGGTAGCCGCTGAAGTTGCAAAAAGGGTCAAAACGGAGCTTAACGTAAGACTAGAAGCCTAGAAGTAGACGACACCTATGGTAAGACTACACCTAGAAGTAAGACTACACCTAAGGTCAGACTCAGAGATAGTACTAAAATGCATTAATGCCACCGCATCCTCGTTCCATACGTTTGTGGCAAATCGAGTCGCTGAAATCCCGGAAATGACAGACCAAACCTCATGGAGGCATGTAGCATCCGCAAACAACCCGCCAGACATTCTCTCCAGAGGATGTACGGCAGTGAGCTGCCGTATTACGAGATTCGAATCTCTGGTTTCTGGGCCACCGTTCCTAGCACAATGGCCAGAGTCCTGGCCGAAGTGCCAACTAACAGGAACAATTGATGATGATCAAGAAAAAAGGAAGGAACTAATCTGTAACAAGGCGATCATTGTAGAAGATTGGATCGAAACCATCAATCATCGTGGATCTTTTGGCACAACCCTGCAAGTAATTGGGAGAATGTTGCGGTTTTGTTTCAATTGCCGGAATCAAAAGGGGAGAAGGTCAGGATCATTGTCGCAAGCGAAACTAGATCACGCTCTCGGAATTATAATAAAAAATATACAAGCCAAGCATTTCATGTCATCCATCTTGCAACTTAAAAAAAACAAAGAGTGTCGGACCGAACAATCCACTACGAACATTAGACCCATTTTTAGACACAGAGGGATTCGAGTTGGAGGAAGATTGCAAAACGCATCGTTATCATATGACGCCATGCACCCTATACTGTTGACGCCAAGAGATCCACTAACAAAACTTCTATTTCAATGGAAACATCAACAGTTGGAACATTGTGGACCACAGGCATTATTGTGTAACTTGATGCAATGATTTTGGGCATTAAGAGGAAGGGAACTGGCTCAACAGACAGTTCAGCGGTGTATCAGATGCTGCCGAGTGCGACCAAGGTTATTAAATCAAATAATGAGCCCGCTACCAGCGGACCGGGTTCACCAGTATAGACCGTTCAAAAACGGCGGGGACTCCCAGCGAAAATTTATTATGACAACGCGACTAACTTCGTCGGAGCATGCAACGAGTTGACAGAGTCAAGAGAAGCAATATTCGCAGATGAAGCAAAAATTATGATATACAAGACCTGTGCAAATCTAAGCATAGAATTCAAATTTATACCACCTGAGGCCGCAGTAAAGTCAGCCAAACATTTATTTAAACGAACACTTTACACCGCCGCCCTTACCTATGACGAACTTGACACGATAGTGATTGACATCGAAGGCACTAAGCCCAGGACACTTTCTCATAGGGGAACCATTTACGGCATCTCCAGACATTCACCAATCGAGGCGACGTCTAGGAGTAATCACGCGGTGGAAGGTATTGGAGCAATTGCTCAAGGATTTTTGGAAGCGGTGGACCCACGAATATTTGCATGAACTTCAGAATTGCTCGAAGTGGACACGAAGTTGCAAGACGGTAAAAATCGGGGACCTGGTCGTAATAAAAGAGGACAATTTACCTTCATTGAAGTGGCCCCTTGGACGCATAATCACAGTCCACCCAGGAGAGACGGCGAGGTCAGAAGAAATCCAAACCGCGTCCGGGAACATTACCAGAGGCATTCATCGCTTGGCAGTATTGCCAATTGATAAATAAAGGGAGGAGGTAAAGAAGGAATTAGAATAATATACAAACAAAAAAAAAACAAAAAAATGTTAATCTTCATATTAATAGTAGTATGGACCACACCTGTACTTGCTCTACCAATGGCAGCGCTACCGGAAAGGCCGGAGATTACTCCGGTGGTCATCACACCAAAAAGCAACGAAACAGGAACCATTATCGAGGTCACCGATTGGGTGTCCCTTAAATCCGCCGAATGGAAACTCATTACATTCTTCGATCTCAGTCACTTGGCCAAGGAGACAGTCAAGCAGGGCATCCAAGCAATAAAAGAATCGTGCCCAACAGCGTATGAGGCGTGTTCGACAATCATCTCCACGTTGGAACAGGAGATAGCAGAACGATTTCACTATATATAGGGCAAGGGCACTTTACAGGTAGGGCCAAGCGGAAGAACCTCACCACTTAAGTTCTTCAATAGCAAGGTTTCCTGTCTCGAAGTCATATCCTTCCAAAGAACTGTACCCCCTTTCAAACTCTGTCTACAAATTTTTATTGTGTGGCGGTTATGACGATTTGGAAGTAACTGAACCTCTTGCCTCTTCCCTGAGTTAGTCCATTCCCGTAGGCAGAGTATGCAACCAATCGATATCCACTTCACCGTGTTCGTCCCAGAATAAAATGGCGCCCAACGTGGGGATAGCAAAACGTCTAGCTAAGCAACAAACAACTCTCCAAATACAAGAAAAACTAAACAGCGCAGCCCTGCTCTTACCATCCAACCTATCGTAACAGTCAGTCTTCCAAACAAGTTTCTTTAGTATCAGAATACCCTTTATTTTTTTTCTTCTAGGATTGCTGTGTTTTGGAAAAATCCTCAGAACCAGACCAAGGAATAAGTTAAAGGATTATAAAATATGTTTCACCAGCAATATTTTTTTTATATATATTTAAGGAATAAGAAGTCGAGACTGTATTGGCGAGAATATTTCAGCAATAACTCCTTCTTACCCCCTTGATCAACTCATCAAACCATAAACATTCATAAATTCGAGAATTGTAGTTTTTGGAAAATTCAGCAATACCTCATTTTCGAATAATTTGGCTTCAATTTTGTATCTCCATTATTGTCAGTAAGTTGCTTAAATGAAATTGAGAATTATATTGGTTGGTATATTCAGCAGTATACTTGTTTTAGATTCAATAGAGACTTGAAAATATAGACTGAAATCCTTGTATATATTAAATGAAATCGATACAGCAAAGACCCAGAATTATATTGGGTGGAATATTCAGAAGTATACTCTTTCATTTAACGCAATAAGCACATCAGGTTGTTTTAGATTCAATAGAGATATGAAAATACAGAAAGAAACCCTTGTAATATATTAAATGAAATCGATACAGCAAAGAATTATATTGGTTGTAATATTCAGCAGTATACTCTTTCATTTAACGTAATAAGCACATCAGGTTGTTTTAGATTCAATAGAGATATGAAAATACAGACAGAAACCCTTGTAATATACTAAATGAAATCGATACAGCAAATTCAGGTTTCCGAAATTAAATAGTGAAAATAATAGAGTTATTATGAATCAACTGTCTTTATCTTTCTGTTGTTGTTGAATATCGAAATCAAATAATGTCAGTCCGGCGTAGACCTGAAAATAGTTCAAGATTGGCCGTTGAGTCGGTGCAAATCTGCAATGATACCAACGCCGAGAATTTGCCGAAACTCCATGTCAACGCCGCTTCCATCGAACGTGCGTAACTGCGTGGTTACTGCAAAATAAAACGTGTCCAAAGTAACGTGTCCTTCAGTAATAATGTCATCAATGTCGAATACAGTTGATAGCTAACCAGCAGGATGTGATTGAGCGTAATTGAGGTTCCAGCAAGGCTATTTGAAATTTCGGTGGCGGATCTGTAATCTGTAAAAGAAATAATAATATTATATTATTTGCAAAAGCATAATCAAAATAAAGAATTATACGTAAAATTACCTTGATAGCACACGTATCGCTTCAAAGCTCGTCAGTTAATTTATAACCATTTATAACCAACCACGATTTTATCCATGGTGGATATAAGCTCTATAAATTTGAGTTTCAAATCTAATTGGACTCCCAGATCGTTAACCTGAGTTAAACTTTCTATGGCGTTCCCATAGAGAAAGTACGTAGCCTGGCTTGTCTTCTTGTCTTGAAGCTTGTTTTCTCAAAGACAATCACTTGAGTGGGATTCGGACTTACCAACAGCCGACCCATTGCAAAGATAGCTTTTCGATAATCATCGTGGTCAGGTAACCATAACATATCCGTAGAGACAATCACACAGCATCCGACCTGACCGCATTTCAAGCTTAATTGTTCACTGGAAGCTATAATTTTGCGACTCACCAAAAGATATTTCCGTAAAATATTTCATATATCGAGTGAATACTTTTAACACATCGCTCATTAAATGGAAACTTTGATCTTTTGTATCAGCACGCGAATTTTTTCTCCTATGACTCCTAGTGAAAGAACACAACACATAACAAGACTTCAAGCTTGCGTCAATTGTCTGTCAGCATACCACACAGCCAGTATATGCAATTCAAGGTTCAAATGCCAGGTATGCCGGAAGAATCATCACACAATGTTGCATCATACACCCACTCGGGTAAGCGCATCCGCTGTCAGCCACCCGACAACTCCGTATGTACTACTCGCTACTGCTCAAGTAGAAGTTCAAGGTCCTACAGACGCACGACACAAATGTCGCGTAGTGCTAGATTCAGGATCACAAGTAAAAATAATGTCCCAGAATTTGACCCCCAAGTTAAGGGTACAATTGGTACCCGCCGACATGAACATCAGGGGATTGGAGTGATGCAAAGAGCGATAGCCCGAGCAGTAGTAAACATAATGTCGTTGAATTCGAATTTCGAAACTCAAGTAGTGGCATATAGCTTACCAGAGGCATTGTCAAACCAACAGTCGCAACCAATTGAACGACCAAAAAACATGCCATCAGAAATCCGATTGGCAGATCCCATGTTTACCGAGCCACAAGACATTGACCAGCTGCTTTGGGCCGAATATATCCTACAACTAACTGAGCCACCACTAATAAACCTAGGGCAGGGGCAACCATTGCTGCAGAGATGACATTGGGATGGATTGTGATCGGACCTGCAACAGTGGACTCCACGGTACCGGAAGGGCAACCCATGGCATCAACTACGGAAGAACCAAAACTAGATGCACTTATTGAAGAATTTTGGAAATTAGATACATTAGAAAATCAGAAGGCACTTACCACCAACGAAAGATTATGCGAGCAACATTTCTTGGAAAATATAGAGAGAAGCGCCGACAACAGACTAAATGTACGATTACCGTTTAAGGATGATCCACTGACACTTGGAAAATCTCTCCCGATGGCATATCGACGATTTTACGCATTAGAAAAGTCACTCGAGTGGGATTCTGATCTCCTAAATCAATACGTACAATTTATGGATCAATACGACGAGTTGGGTCACATGACCCGATTGACGGCAAATCAACTGGCATCAAACCATTATGTTATACCGCATCATTGTGTTCTCAAACCAGACAGTAGCACCACCAAGTAGTGTTTGACGCATTCGCAACAACCACAAGTGGAAAAGTTTAAATACGTTCTTACGAATTGGGCCAACGGTTCAAAGCGAATTATTTTCGATCTTATTACGATTCCGATCGTACCAATATGTGTTCACATCAGACGTGGAAAAGATGTAACGACAGATACTGATACACTCAAACGACCGAATATTTCCAGTTATATTATGGAGACGCAAGCCCGCTGATCAGGTAAAATATTACCAATGGCACCTATGGCACAGCAACAGCACCGTATCTGGCTTTTCGATGCTTGCAGTACTTAGCAGATACGGCACCAGAGCATCTGTCCCAAGGAGCGGCCGCAATCAGACTGGGTTGTTAGATGATTGTCTCACTGGAGGTCATACCATAAGCGAAGCATTAACCAAGAGGGATCAGTTGATCAGCTTACTGAGAGAGGCAAGCTTCAAACTAAGGAAATAGTGAGCGAATCATCCATTATTGTTAGCAGATATTCCAGAAGAAGATCAGGAAATGAATCTCGATTTCAGTACTTTTACCGTACCGCAAACTGTAAAAACACTTGGAGTTATTTGGGATCCTCACGAAGACTGGCTTCAAGGGCGGGCCGCTACAGAAGGCACAGAAGTCATCACAAAGAGGATTGTATTTTTAGAACTTGCAAAAATCGTTGATCCGCTAGGGTTGTTCGGCCCAGGCGTGACAACAGCGAAACTACACATGCAACAACTCTGGGAGTTGAAAATGTATTGGGACACGGCCTTAACCACTGAACTCAACCATCAATGGCAGACATTAAGACAGGATGTCCAGATCTTGACCACAATAAAAATCCAAGGTGTGCATTTCCATCAGACACATCCGGAGGCATTCAACTACACGTATTTGCTGATGCATCCGAAGCATGCATCCGAACGCGCGAGTAATAATACAGGCGGGGTGTCGACACGGCTACTATGCTCGAAAGGACGGGTAGCTCCCATCATGAAGCAGACATTGCCACGGTTAGAACTTTGTGCAGCGGTGGTAGCCGCTGAAGTTGCAAAAAGGGTCAAAACGGAGCTTAACGTAAGACTAGAAGCCTAGAAGTAGACGACACCTATGGTAAGATTACACCTAGAAGTAAGACTACACCTATGGTCAGACTCAGAGATAGTACTAAAATGCATTAATGCCACCGCATCCTCGTTCCATACGTTTGTGGCAAATCGAGTCGCTGAAATCCCGGAAATGACAGACCAAACCTCATGGAGGCATGTAGCATCCGCAAACAACCCGGACATTCTCTCCAGAGGATGTACGGCAGCTCAATTACGAGATTCGAATCTCTGGTTTCTGGGCCACCGTTCCTAGCACAAGGGCCAGAGTCCTGGCCGAAGTGCCAACTAACAGGAACAATTGATGATGATCAAGAAAAAAGGAAGGAACTAATCTGTAACAAGACGATCATTGTAGAAGATTGGATCGAAACCATCAAACATCGTGGATCTTTTGCCAAGCATTTCATGTCATCCATCTTGCAACTCAAGAAAACAAAGAGTGTCGGACCAAACGAACCACTACGAACATTAGACCCATTTTTAGACACAGAGGGATTCGAGTTGGAGGAAGATTGCAAAACGCATCGTTATCATATGACGCCACGCACCCTATACTGTTGACGCCAAGGGATCCACTAACAAAACTTCTATTTTAATGGTAACATCAACAGTTGGAACATTGTGGACCACAGGCATTATTGTGTAACTTGATGCAACGAATTTGGGCATTAAGAGGAAGGGAACTGGCTCAACAGACAGTTCAGCGGTGTATCAGATGCTGCCGAGTGCGACCAAGGTTATTAAATCAAATAATGAGCCCGCTACCAGCGGACCGGGTTCACCAGTAAAAACGGCGGGGACTCCCAGCAAAAATTTATTATGACAACGCGACTAACTTCGTCGGAGCTTGCAACGAGTTAACAAAATTAAGAGAAGCAATCTTCGCAAATGAAGCAAAAAATGTGATATACAAGACCTGTGCAAATCTAAGCATAGAATTCAAATTTATACCACCTGAGGCCGCAGTAAAGTCAGCCAAACATTTATTTAAACGAACACTTTACAACGCCGCCCTTACCTATGACGAACTTGACACGATAGTGATTGACATCGAAGGCACTAAGCCCAGGACACTTTCTCATAGGGGAACCATTTACGGCATCTCCAGACATTCACCAATCGAAGCGACGTCTAGGAGTAATCACGCGGTGGAAGGTATTGGAGCAATTGCTCAAGGATTTTTGGAAGCGGTGGACCCACGAATATTTGCATGAACTTCAGAATTGCTCGAAGTGGACACGAAGTTGCAAGACGGTAAAAATCGGGGACCTGGTCGTAATAAAAGAGGACAATTTACCTTCATTGAAGTGGCCCCTTGGACGCATAATCACAGTCCACCCAGGAGAGACGGCGAGGTCAGAAGAAATCCAAACCGCGTCCGGGAACATTACCAGAGGCATTCATCGCTTGGCAGTATTGCCAATTGATAAATAAAGGGAGGAGGTAAAGAAGGAATTAGAATAATATACAAACAAAAAAAAACAAAAAAATGTTAATCTTCATAACAATAGTAGTATGGACCACACCTGTACTGGCTCTACCAATGGCAGCGCTACCGGAAAGGCCGTAGATCAGACTCTGGTGGTCATCACCCCAATAAGCAACGTAACAGGAACCATTATCGAGGCCACCGATCGGGTGTCCCTTAAATCCGCCGAATGGAAACTCATTACATTCTTCGATCTCAGTCACTTGGCCAAGGAGATAGAGACAGTCAAGCAGGGCATCCAAGCAATAAAACAATCGTGCCCAACAGCGTATGAGGCGTGTTCGACAATCATCTCCACGTTGGAACAGGAGATAGCAGAACGATTTCACTATATATGGGCAAGGGCACTTTACAGGTAGGGCCAAGCGGAAGAACCTCACCACTTAAGTTCTTCAATAGCAAGGTTTCCTGTCTCGAAGTCATATCCTTCCAAAGAACTGTATCCCCTTTCAAACGCTGTCTACAAATTTTTATTGTGTGGCGGTTATGCCGATTTGGAAGTAACCGAACCTCTTGCCTCTTCCCTGAGTTAGTCCGTTCCCGTAGGCAGAGTATGCAACCAATCGATATCCACTTCACCGTGTTCGTCCCAGAATAAAATGGCGCCCAACGTGGGGATAGCAAAGGGATCTAGCTAAGCAACAAACAAAACCCCAAATACAAGAAAAACTAAACAGCGCAGCCCCTGCTCTTACCATCCAACGTATCGTAACAGTCAGTCTTCCAAACAAGTTTCTTTAGTATCAGAATACCCTTTATTTTTTTTCTTCTAGGATTGCTGTGTTTTGGAAAAATCCTCAGAACCAGACCAAGGAGTAAGTTAAAGGATTATGAAATATGTTTCACTAGCAATATTTTTTTTATATATATTTAAGGAATAAGAAGTCGAGACTGTATTGGCGAGAATATTTCAGCAATAACTCCTTCTTACCCCCTTGATCAACTCATCAAACCATAAATATTCATAAATTCGAGAATTGTAGTTTTTGGAAAATTCAGCAATACCTCATTTTCGAATAATTTGGCTTCAATTTTGTACCTCCATTATTGTCAGTAAGTTGCTTAAATGAAATTGAGAATTATATTGGTTGGAATATTCAGCAGTATACTTGTTTTAGATTCAATAGAGACTAGAAAATATAGACTGAAATCCTTGTATATATTAAATGAAATCGATACAGCAAAGACCCAGAATTATATTGGGTGGAATATTCAGAAGTATACTCTTTCATTTAACGCAATAAGCACATCAGGTTGTTTTAGATTCAATAGAGATATGAAAATACAGAAAGAAACCCTTGTAATATATTAAATGAAATCGATACAGCAAAGAATTATATTGGTTGGAATATTCAGCAGTATACTCTTTCATTTAACGTAATAAGCACATCAGGTTGTTTTAGATTCAATAGAGATATGAAAATACAGACAGAAACCCTTGTAATATACTAATTGAAATCGATACAGCAAAGATCTCCTGTATCGAGATATCCCATAAAATTCAGGTTTCCGAAATTAAATAGTAAAAATAATAGAGTTATTATGAATCAACTGTCTTTATCTTTATGTTGTTGTTGAATATCGAAATCAAATAATGTCAGTCCGGCGTAGTCCTGAAAATAGTTCAAGATTGGCCGTTGAGTCGGTGCAAATCTGCAATGATACCAATGCCGAGATAGAATTTGCCGGAACTCCATGTCAACACCGCTTCCATCGAACGTGCCTAACTGCGTGGTTACTGCAAAATAAAATGTGTCCAAAGTAACGTGTCCTCCAGTAATAATGTCATCAATGTGTCCAAAGTAACGTGTCCTCCAGTAATAATGTCATCAATGTGTCCAAAGTAAAGTGTCCTCCAGTAATAATGTCATCAATGTCGAATACAGTTGATAGCTAACCAGCAGTATGTGATTGAGCGTAATTGAGGTTCCAGCATGGCTATTTGAAATTTCGGTGGCGGATCTGTAATCTGTAAAAGAAATAATAATATTATATTATTTGCAAAAGCATAATCAAAATAAAGAATTATACGTAAAATTACCTTGATAGCATCCGTATCGCTTCAAAGCTCGTCAGTTAATTTATAACCATTTATAACCAACCACCATTTTATCCATGGTGGATATATGCTCTATAAATTTGAGTTTCAAATCTAATTGGACTCCCAGATCGTTAACCTGAGTTAAACTTTCTAAGGCGTTCCCATAGAGAAAGTACGTGCCTGGCTTGTCTTCTTGTCTTGAAGCTTGTTTTCTCAAAGACAATCACTTGAGTGGGATTCGGCATTACCGACAGCCGACCCATTGCAAAGATAGCTTTTCGATAATCATGTGTCAGGTAACCATAACATATCCGTAGAGACAATCACACCATCCGACCTGACCAAATTTCAAGCTTAAATGTTCAGAGGAAGCTACAATTTTGCGGCTCACCAAAAGATACTTCCGTAAAATATTTCATATATCGAGTGAATACTTTAACACATCGCTCATTAAATGGAAACTTTGATCTTCTGTATCAGTACGCGAATTTGTTGTTTGTAGGCCCAGCTTTTACCTTCTTTTGGCGATGCCATAAGAGATCAGAGCTGATGAAATGGCGATTACTCTGTTCAATTTTCTTGACTCCATCCTAGCCATCGCCGATGCGCTATTTGAACCCATATCAGACTCAGAGTTGGCTCAGACAATAAGAAACAACCTAAGATGTGACCTAGAACTTGACCTTCTACATATAGAAAACCCAACTATAGCTGCTTTACGCAAGCACTGTCACCGTCATAAAGAGTTCTTTAACAATCTAAGAGCTAAAAATACTTACTTCACGTATCCCACCAGTAAGGCAACAAACGTCCGATCGCATACATGTCCTAAAAATTGAATGGAGCTCAACGTACTATACATTTACCGAATTAGAGTGTCTGGCCGTGGTGTTTGCCATCAATAAGTTTGGCATGTATGTAGAGGGGCATTATTTTACAGTTGTTACCGATCATTCAGCCCTGCGATGGCTGATGACTAATACCGACCTCAGCGGGAGACTTGCCCGGTGGGCGATTAAGCTACAAGGCTTTATGTTTAAAATCGAACATCGCATGGGGAGTCAAGACGTCGTTCTGGATGCCCTATCGCGATCGTTTGAGGAGCCAACCGAGATAATTGCGATAGAAGTAGATGTGATTCCAGAGATTGACTTGCAGTGAGATGCATTCCAATCGGATGAGTACCGTCAGCTAAGGGACCGTGTCCAAAATGTAAATTGTGGGACTTGTAGTTGTGGGTGAGTTGTGGGATTTTTCCTATAGGAAAAATTAATTCTGCCTTGAGAAATAATATTCACCAATCCTTTGGATTTTTGCTAACTCATGGAAAAGATTATAAGTTGTTGAGAAATATCCAGATGATGTCAGAAGGATCCGTAAAGGTGCCTAGAGCAGTCGAATTCCCGAGAATCCGTGCTGATATCGCAAAGAGATTAACAAAAGCATACGAGAAAAGGCGATACGACTAAGATTTCCGTTCTCGACATCGATCATTCGAAGTGGGTCAGAAAGTTATAAAAAGAAATTTTGTTTTAAGCAACCAGGCTATGCATATAAATGCAAAATTAGCACCTGTGTGAATCACGGCTCGAATAAAGGAGAAGCGAGGGCAGTCGTTATATTTGCTCGGTAACATCAATGAATAGAGTTAGGAGTTTTTCATGCCAAAGACCTTTGGAGAAGTACCATTATTCAGCTTTCATCTGCTTTTATTATAAGGTCGATAAAACCTGAGCGTACAAAGAAATGGTCACTACGAAACATAAACAAAAAAAGATGAATTCTAATAATGTAAAAAAAACTTTAGTCGATAGATAGTAGTCGATAAACATTAGTCGAAAAAAAAATAGCCGATAACAGAGCGCTGTAACAGCCCTTTTAAAGCTGATAAGTCGAACAATCTGGCAATTCCGTATTCTGACAACCGAATTTCCGCTCAATCCAAAGGATCTTTTGCGATCAACACTCACAAGTGGACAGTTGGAGTAATACAGTTGGGTAACAAAATCAGACCATATTTCCCACGTGGAAATTTTTGTAGTACCCAATACGGTACCCGAGTGACTTAGAGTAGCAGCGAAACTGTGGACGTGACTGTGCATAGCTGTTCGCATCTGCACGTATGTTTGTGGTTGTGGCGGAAAACCTCCAGGTGAGCAGACCGATATGTCGCCTATTAGCAGAATAATGAAATTGTTTTAGGTAGTGCTCAAAACCCCTCAATCGTGCGCGGTAAGCAACTTATTCCGTTTCGACCCCAAAGTACACGACGGAGCCACCGAGTGTCTTATTGGTCAGGCGTCCTTGGAAAAGCTTTCCTCGATCAGCCCCTAAACGTGCACGAAACCGGACCAGACTCAAGCCACGATAGGCGAGGAGATCTGTGATTACCGGAGACGTGTGCGTGATTGGGGCAGCAGTGGATCAGGAGCGGTAGTGGAACCTGGCTAACTAGGAATTTGGATGTGAACATAACCTCACTTTCCGGCGTAGAACCTCATGTTCATATAATCTGACCTCGACCATGTAATAGCTCGACGAGGGGCCCTATGTAAGCCCTAAGTCAGCAGAATCCAATATCTGGACTAATTTCTCAAACTAATAATCAAAATCTAATAATCTAAATATCTCAAACTAATAATCTAACATCTCAAAACTTTTACCTGATCTGCTGAGTGTGCACCAGTAATAATGTCATCAATGTCGAATACAGTTGATAGCTAACCAGCAGGATGCGATTGAGCGTAATTGAGGTTCCAGCATGGCTATTTGAAGTTTCGGTGGCGGATCTGTAATCTGTAAAAGAAATAATAATATTATATTATTTGCAAAAGCATAATCAAAATAAAGAATTATACGTAAAATTATTTTGATAGCATCCGTATCTCTTCAAAGCTCGTCAGTTAATTTATAACCATTTATAACCAACCACCATTTTATCTATGGTGGATATATGGTCTATAAATTTGAGTTTCAAATCTAATTGGACTCCCAGATCGTTAACCTGAGTTAAACTTTCTGAGGCGTTCCCATAAAGAAAGTACATAGCCTGGCGAGGGCTAGATCGATAAAATGACATGAGTTTACATTTCGATCCATTAAGCTTTGGTTATTTGCTAAACACCAATTTTGACATGACATGAGTTTACATTTCGATCCATTAAGCTTTAGGTTATTTGCTAAACACCAATTTTGAAAATTTATCCAAATCGGATTGAAGTCTAGATTGGGCGCTAGTAAATCTAAGCTTAACATCATCAGCGTACATAAGTACTAGTGAGTGGCCTTAACTTCAGGGACAAGTCGTTAATAAACAGAGTAAAAAGTAACGGTCCAAGATAGCTTCCTTGGGGCACTCCAGATGGGACGCAGACTAAACGCGAGGTCTTAAAGAAGACGCGTTGGGTTCTTCCTGATAATTAACTCGTAATCCCGATAAGGAGATCAGTTGGGAATCCCAAAGGACTGAGTTTATTTAAAAGAATCGAATGGTTAACTGAGTTAAATGCTTTACTGAAGTCTGTGTAAATGACGTCTGTCTGTAAGGTGTTGCAAATGTGGAGTGATAAGATTTTCGCCTCTATAATTTGTCTCTTTAATTTGTAGCATAGTATTTTTTACCTTTTTTATGCAAAGGAATAATGTAAGATTCCTTTCACATAAGGGGAAAAATCGAAGTCTCCAGTGATAAATTTTTATTTCATTTAGACCGAGATACTAAGTACCGAGCTACTAAGTATACATTGAATCTGTACAGCTAGATAATGTATGTTTGTTAAATATTCTTTTCATTACGTTCTTTAAATAGAATAGATACCTTGTATACCAAGGCGGATTATTTGAAACCGACGGATATTTCCATGGCACGCAAGCGTCGTAAAATAGATTCAAAGTGTAACACATTCAAGTGTACATATTCGCAGGGAAATCGTGGTGCGAGCTAAGCAGTAAGGACGGTGAATTCTCAACATTGGACCACATGAGTTTTGGTATATTGAAGTCCCCCAGAGCTACCAGCTGCTCCCCATCAGACAATCGGTCCGAAACGAGACGAATAGCGGACAAATGTTGCCAGTATGTGGCCGGTTCCGACGAAGGTGGTATGTAAGAACAGGTAACGTATAAAGATTGACCGGACAGAGTGATTTTAACGCAAAAATTTTTTTTTGCCACCAAACAATTGTGGATTCCCTCGAAGGGAAACGAGGTTTCTGTAAAGTCAACGAAGTTTCTGTAAAGTCTATAATGTGAGATGCAAAGGAAGAACTATCAGAATACAGTTTGGAAAGTTTGGGAAATCAGGGGCAATCCGAGAAACAAAAATGTGTAACTAATACTGCACCATCAGTTCGTACCGGAGGTCCGGACGGTTGAATACGCTGTTCGGTGACTCTTAAGGGGGTGTGAGTTATTGGGTAACTCTACAATTGCTCATTAATACTGAGATATTCGTAAGCCGAATTTTTTCCCAGTTCCAGATCTTGGGGTGGCCAAAGATATAAGCGACTGAATAATTGTCAGCTTGTCAGTAGGCTGAAGGTTATTTGCCACAAGTACATGCCAAATAGCGTATTTCTTAAGCTTTGGAGACTCATTTAATAGTTGAAGACTGTTAAACTGTTTATCGAGCGCACAGATTTGGTCATTGATTTTACGAAAACCGCTAATCAACTCTTTAAATCCACTTTTAGTCTGTCTCATAAACGATCTAATTTCGTCCTGAACAGCATGACAAACATCCTAGCAAAAGTGGAGTCCAGTCTGACGCCGTGAACCCGGCACACTTAGCGTGTAAAATGTTTTCACGCAGCTAGCAGTGGATGGTAGGCTTATTAGTTTCTTATTGTGAATTTTTATTAAGTTAATTTATGAATATTTTTGTTTCTTATTTTGATCGTACCTTGAACCACTGTATCAGGGAAACGAAAATGGAGATGAAATATATTAGTGTAGGTAAGTGTGGTTAAACCGCAAGAATACAGATAAGAGCCTCTACTGAGCGACAAAGAAGCAACACCGTAAAATATAAACAAGCAGAGCAGAGCTATTTTTGGATGAAATTTAATAAAAATCTTATTTTACCTCCAAATATACCACTGCACACGCGAAACCATGTGCCAAAGATATTTTATTTTTAGCTTTATTTCGAATACACTGCAAGGCATCGGTACGCTGTATTTCCGTATTATCTTTTAAAAGATTCAAGTTTCTCAGCAGATCGTAGTCTTTTCCGTGAAGTACCACATTCCGATCGAATGTCATAAAATAAACCGAAAATCTAGTACTTTGATGGATATTGGCTCTAAGAGCTCCACTTATCTCCGGAAGATGTCTATCCCAATTGGAATGATCTGTGCCGATGTATGCGCGTATTGCGACGAGAACTAACCTATTTAGGCGTTCGCTTGCGTTAGCCTGGGGCGAATAAATAGGTGTACAAATATGAGTGGTTCCGAACAGGGTCAGAAACCATTTGAACTCGGCCGATGGGAACTGTGAGCCATTATCGGTTAATATTGTCTCAGGAACACCGAAGGTACAAAATACTTAATACTCACAAATCCGGCTCGAAGTAAACTTCATGATCGGATGTAAAAAATGGAACTAAATATAATGATCTACTATGACTAGTATGCCGATATTCCCTCTTCTCGATCTGGGATAAATCCATGTACAATTTTTGAAAGGGCCTATCTGATGTAATCGGCTTTCCTATTAGAGGTTTCAACACTGCGTTTGGGCTTTTCGTTGTGCGACATACGGAACACTTCAAAACGTAATCCCGAATTCGCAAAACCATTCCTGGCCAAAAGAGATATCTCTTAAGATTTTCTATCATTTTCCCAATGCCGCAGTGAGCTGCATCTGTATAAAATTCCTTGTCTTAAGTTTGAACGTATCCATAATTTCCATGAATTTATTGCTTAGACAACCTCAACAGTTGTCTGCACTACTGATTCCGTAGTGTGATTCCGTTGAATGTTTTCAATCAGATCCGTGTATTCTGCTGGTTGAAATTCAACTCATGTCAAGTCTATCAATGGTCCGATGTCGATGATTTTAGATACCGCTGGTTCAAGTTGAAGACAAAGAGTGAAAGCTACTACGCTTAGAGTTCCACGATGTGCTCCATCTTCATGTACTTGGCAAAAGGCTCTAACTTGACCACCCATCGACCCACGTGACCTGTCAAATCTTTCTATTCCATAAGTCACTTCAATGATGCATGATCAGGGACGACTATAAACTCTAGACCTTCAATATACGCTCTGAATTTTTTCACACCTTCGTCTCCGTTAGCGTTGGCTTGTGCCAAGACACATCTCACTCCATATATACTTGCATCGCACAGTAGTATGAAGGGTCTAGAAATATCGGGAGTGTGCAGTATCGGTGCTTATGTTAACTTTCATTTCAAGTCAGCGCATGCTTTATCTGCCCCTTGGTTCCATTCTAATAGTCTATTTTTCCGTAGCAACTAAGTTAAGGGAAAACTAATCTTTGTATAATTGTCGACCATAATTGTCTGTACCATCCTGTTAAACCTAAAAATCGTCGCCGTTGCTTGTGGGAACGGGGAACTTATTGATAGCTATTATTTTCTCGATGTCTGTTTTAAGCTCACCATATCCAATGATGAATCCTAAATATTTTACTTCACGCATACAGAAGTTAGACTTAGCGACGTTTATTGTCAAATTGGACAGCGCTACAAAGAGCATTCAACAATAAACACTATTTTTTTAATGCACTGCGATACAATATTAATGTACTGCGTTACATTATAGCTGTAAACGACTTTATGTAAAATTGAGCGGTACCTTTTCTGCCGGCCGTAAGCTATACGAATCGATAGGTAGGACGAATGTAAAAATAAACATGAGACACATAAGAGAGACCCATATAGACCCAGATAGACGAAGGATAATTCAATAAGTAAATTTAACGAGGAGATAGACTCTTACTGTAATTATAACTTAAACAAAATATCCAAAATAGTATATAAAATTTTAAGAATATACATATATATTAAAACGCTAAACTGATTATGATTAGTAAAAATATGATTAGGAAATTTAAAGCAAAATATAAATATATAAAAACATGTATGTATACTTAGGTAGCCAAATATAATTAAAAAATATGAAAGGGTCCCATACTTCAGTAGAAGAATGCAGTAGTCAGTAGTCATTTACAACCCCTGTTGTAAAGTTAGAAATTCCTTATACAAACAAAATTAATTGTTATGTCATACATAATAATGGAAGGGAAAGAATTGTCAAAGGAATGATTGATCATAAGAGCTGACTCCGACAAATCACATAAGTCACTAAAACAAAATAGACCAATACAAAAAACAGTGTTTCTGACTGAAGAAATATTAGTTAAATAGTGTAATGAAGCACGATTGCTAATATTGAGAAGTTACAGAAAAGATCAAGCTACCCAAGATATATTAATACCCAACCATCTTAATACCAGAGAAAAAGTTGAAACTGGTGAAGAACCGGAATCAACTGAAGTTATTAATACTGATCAAAAAAATTTGGAAGAGGAAGAAATAAATAATCTCACTACCCCAGCTATATTAATGTCTGAATTGGACAATTCTACAGATTCACATTCAGATATTAGCCCAAGCGTAGTTGAAGGAAAATTTATTACAATGGCACAGTCAAATATTGATTTTATCAACTGCATCAAAGCTTATACATTTCTAAGCAAGTTTTATCGATTAGAAATAATAAAATCAATAAATGAAGAACACGATGAATTAGTTTTATAAAAACCAATCTAAAAGGTGTCGCCAGAAACTTAGTAGAAAATGGAAACACTATAGCAGAAGTCATTTCCGGAATAAAAACTAATGTCAAAGGCGAAACCGTAGAAGTATTTTCAGGTAAACGGATGATCCTACAACAAGGCAATAAAAATGCTAACCAATAATGCTAACCAATGTCAGAGGTTGAGCAGATGACGAAAGCTGCGTACATATCGGATGGCCTACCACTTGCATTTGCTATAAGTTATTCTACACAGTCTGCGGTTAAGGCAACGACAAAGAATTGCGCAATTGATAAGGTAAAACTTATCATGCAGACTGGCACCATCAACACTATGAATGAAAATTTATTTGAAATGAAACTTATGAAATTAGGCATGTCAAATTATTTTACTCAAAGTAAAATCCAAACGAAGTCCTTCTAACTTAAGAAACAACGATGTTATGGCATTTCCGAACAATCAGTTATATGGCAGCTATAGGATATAGTCGACCGATTCCGGCCGTTCCGACTTATATACTGCAATCAAAGGAAAGAAGGGTGTGTGCAAAGTATGAAGACGATTGCTTTGAAACTGAAAGACTAGTTTGCGTAGAAACAGACAGACGGACAAGCTTATATTAACTCAGGAGGGGATCCTGATCAAGAATATATATACTTTATAGGGTCGGAGATGTCTCCTTTACTGCGAAGTAACTTTGAATATATTTCAATAGATAACTTCAAATTAATGGGCAATAAAATATTGAAAACATTGAGAGAAGCGCTTCTCAACCCGGTGACCCTAATAAACAAACAAAAAGATAAAGAACCCTTTTGTCTTACTTCCATGACGATCCCACACAATCACACTGGCTTTTCAAAAACCTTAGCAAAGATTAGAAGACATTATTTTTGGAAGAATATGTCTCGTAATATCACTGAGTACATACGATAATGTCAAAAATGCCAGAAGCTTAAAGAAGCTTACCCATAAATGTTTTCGACAGAGTGATCAATCTAGACATCAATCCGATTTGGATAAATTTCAAAATTGGTGTTTGGCAAATAACCTAAAGCTAAATGGATCTAAATATAAACTCTTGTCATTTTATCGATCTAGTCCTCACCAGGCTACGTACTTTCTCTATGGGAACGCCTTAGAAAGTTTAACTCAGGTTAACGATCTGGGAGTCCTAATATATTTGAAACTTAAATTTACCGACCATATATCCACCATGGTTAATACAGCTATGGGTGTGCTTGGTTTTATTTAAAGATGGTCAAAAAAATTCAACGACGCATACATTACTAATACTTTATACATATCATTGGTCCGTCCGATTCCTGAGAATGAATCATGTGTCTGGAGGCCTCAATTCGGAGTACGCCGAGATTGCATAGAATCTGTACAAAAAAATTCCTTAATTTCGCACTTAGAGGACTTAATTGGGATGTAAGTCTTCACCTTCCCTCCTATCATAGTAGACTTAGACGTAGAACGATGCTGGGTGTCATGTTTCTATTTAATCTTATTAATGGTAATGTAGACAGTCAGCATTTACTAACATGCTTAAATTTTAACGTTCCTAGTAGAAGGACTAGAGACGTTCGTCCTCTACTCCTTATCCATTGTAGTTCGACATATGCCCAACACGATCGGATCAGGGTACTGTGTTCGGACTACAATGGTCTCTACCACACTTTGTCATTTTGCTCTAATAACATTCTTTAATCCTATATACTAAGGTGTTTATGGAGATAAGGTGTTTATCTCTGCAAAACTCTTCCTCCTGATTTCTTACTCTTATTCTTCTCGTTTACTTTCTCGGATCTATCCCCGCGATACGAACGTTATGCGACAGCCTCACTCGGTCGGTTGAACGGGAGGTGGGCTGGAGGTGGGAACCGCGCGAGAGTGATAGTGGACACTATTGATCCACTACCAAAATCAGAAAATGGCAACGAGTATGCAGTCACTTTAATATGTGATCGAGCTATGTATTTAGTGGCCATACCTGTACCAAATAAGAACACTTATACTGTCGCTAAAGCAATCTTTGAATCCTTTGTATTGAATCTTTTAAGTACGGTATAATGAAGACGATCATTAAGGACATGGGTACAGAATACAAAAATTCGATTCTATTCCAACAATGATATATAAATTAATGAATATATTGGGGTCAGGGTGTATTTAGTTATCCCTCGCTGCAGTCAGTGACGTCACAGGCGTGGGTATCCCTGGCGGTTGCCGAAGGGGTTACATCTCCTTGTAGGTAGTAGGGTCTCCTTGTAGGTAGGTAGTATTGGGTCCCTGGCGGTTGCCGAGGGAAATTCCTTCTGTAACGGAAATTATGGTGGGAGTACTCGCTCCGTTATCACGGCCCTTGAGGCGCGTTGACCAATTCAATAAAATGAATTTACGATTACGGCACTGCCGGAGTATGGAATGAGTACTTCTTTATTCAGTGAAGATCAAATACAAACTAATACTTAAGCTAACAAAAAGTATTTCGTAGCGGCCACGCAAATATGCAGTGTTCGCCGGCTATATATAAGCATCCGGCCAGACGCTGTGTCAGCAGACATTGCCGTTGCGCGGTTAACTTCAGTTATCTACTCCCCCTTCAAGAATGAGGCCGCCCTCGGCCGATTTGGGCAATCATCTCCTTGCCTTCGCATTCAGCTGGGCCGCGGTTCTTCGGGACTGAGTGACTCGCCGATAGGTCAAGCCGAGGGAAATCAAAGAGCAGCATATTGCACCCGCTATTAACATTATCTGATATAATTGATGGTGGTTGATCTTCTTCCCGAACTCTTCAATGTGTTCCAGGTTACGTTCACTCAACCGGTAAAGGTAAGGAAAACTGAGAACGTTACGTTCCATAGTGACGTTCAGGGAAGGCGAGCTGGCCACTCCTGGAGGCCTCTTTTGGCTGTGTTGGGATTGACCAATCGGGCTTCATTGTCGATGGCACTTTCTGCAAAGGTGACGAGATACGTGCCCCTTATATGGACACAGGTGCCATTATTCACACACACGCGAGCCGAGCGATAATTTATAATTACTATCCCCTCATCAACGTAAGTGATCGGGTGTAAATCGCTTTGTTGGATCTCGCAATGCGCCGTGCCTCCAGCGTGGAGCTCTTGAGCGCATGATCTTTTTCGCGCCAGCTAGCAGAATGTAGCCCCTGATCTCGAGGAGCAGATTTCCACCGTCTGGATGTCACCGTCGCATTCAGCAATCATGTTGTCTTCCAGCCTGAGTATGGTGTCGTGGTGTGACACAGGGAAAACGGTGATCTTGTTGCAGACCGACTTGATTTTTGGAAACTTAATGTTAAAATGTAAGATGTTGACTTGCCTGTTGACTTGCCGCTTCCGAAGTTCCTGCCACTACTTTCAACGCGGTCCCTAGGAAGTCTAAGCTTCTTGCTACCCTATGATGGATGCTCATCGAGTCGAGCAGATCGCGTAGATGGGCGACATCAACAACTGGTGTTTCTGCATGTGAGACTGAGGGAACATGTCGGTCATCCCATTAGATTCTTCTATGACGCGCCTGTATTCCGAGAGATTCGCTGAGTGTTTTACAAACGCGGATTCCTCCCATATACACCAGGCACACGTCATCCTTCAAAATACGTGTGCCCGTGCTGATGTTCAAGACGATCTGTTTCGCCAGTTTTTGGCCAAAGATCATTTTCGTCTAAGAACATCTGCCAAGTACGGTGAAGAAAAAAATTACCAAGTCTGTGGGAGTCAAACTCCCACATGTTAGAGCCACTGACCAACCTTCCACCTCCTCTTCCTCACCCTCAAAAAACTAATTTCTTCACTTTACTTCTTCACTGGTGAAGAACCGGAATCAACTGAAGTTATTAATACTGATCAAAAAAATTTGGAAGAGGAAGAAATAAATAATCTCACTACCCCAGCTATATTAATGTCTGAATTGGACAATTCTACAGATTCACATTCAGATATTAGCCCAAGCGTAGTTGAAGGAAAATTTATTACAATGGCACAGTCAAATATTGATTTTATCAACTGCATCAAAGCTTATATCAGTATTTCATGGTAAAGCAGAAAATTTAGCAAGTTTCCTCGATTAGAAATAATAAAATCAATAAATGAAGAACACGAAGAATTAGTTTTATAAAAACCAAGCTAAATGGTGTCGCCGGAAACTTAGTAGAAAATGAAAAAACTATAGCAGAAGTCATTTCCGGAATAAAAACTAATGTCAAAGGCGAAACCGTAGAAGTATTTTCTCGAAGTAAACTTCATGATCGGATGTAAAAAATGGAACTAAATATAATGATCTACTATGACTAGTATGCCGATATTCCCTCTTCTCGATCTGGGATAAATCCATGTACAATTTTTGAAAGGGCCTATCTGATGTAATCGGCTTTCCTATTAGAGGTTTCAACACTGCGTTTGGGCTTTTCGTTGTGCGACATACGGAACACTTCAAAACGTAATCCCGAATTCGCAAAACCATTCCTGGCCAAAAGAGATATCTCTTAAGATTTTCTATCATTTTCCCAATGCCGCAGTGAGCTGCATCTGTATAAAATTCCTTGTCTTAAGTTTGAACGTATCCATAATTTCCATGAATTTATTGCTTAGACAACCTCAACAGTTGTCTGCACTACTGATTCCGTAGTGTGATTCCGTTGAATGTTTTCAATCAGATCCGTGTATTCTGCTGGTTGAAATTCAACTCATGTCAAGTCTATCAATGGTCCGATGTCGATGATTTTAGATACCGCTGGTTCAAGTTGAAGACAAAGAGTGAAAGCTACTACGCTTAGAGTTCCACGATGTGCTCCATCTTCATGTACTTGGCAAAAGGCTCTAACTTGACCACCCATCGACCCACGTGACCTGTCAAATCTTTCTATTCCATAAGTCACTTCAATGATGCATGATCAGGGACGACTATAAACTCTAGACCTTCAATATACGCTCTGAATTTTTTCACACCTTCGTCGCCGTTAGCGTTGGTAGTATGAAGGGTCTAGAAATATCGGGAGTGTGCAGTATCGGTGCTTATGTTAACTTTCATTTCAAGTCAGCGCATGCTTTATCTGCCCCTTGGTTCCATTCTAATAGTCTATTTTTCCGTAGCAACTAAGTTAAAGGAAAACTAATCTTTGTATAATTGTCGACCATAATTGTCTGTACCATCCTGTTAAACCTAAAAATCGTCGCCGTTGCTTGTGGGAACGGGGAACTTTATTGATAGCTATTATTTTCTCGATGTCTGTTTTAAGCTCACCATATCCAATGATGAATCCTAAATATTTTACTTCACGCATACAGAAGTTAGACTTAGCGACGTTTATTGTCAAATTGGACAGCGCTACAAAGAGCATTCAACAATAAACACTATTTTTTTAATGCACTGCGATACAATATTAATGTACTGCGTTACATTATAGCTGTAAACGACTTTATGTAAAATTGAGCGGTACCTTTTCTGCCGGCCGTAAGCTATACGAATCGATAGGTAGGACGAATGTAAAAATAAACATGAGACACATAAGAGAGACCCATATAGACCCAGATAGACGAAGGATAATTCAATAAGTAAATTTAACGAGGAGATAGACTCTTACTGTAATTATAACTTAAACAAAAGAACAATGGCGATAGTAGACGTTAGGTCAGTGGATACCACTGCTATCGTAACAAATAAAGTTGAATTAAACAATATTGGTATAGAGTTTGTAAACATAATGCTACAATAATTGTTATCATAAATTATGATTCATAATGTGCGCCAATTGTTTTTGTAAATTGTATAAAATATATAACAAATGTTTGAAAAAAAGGTATATGAGCCAAGCAAATGACTTAAAAAATTAAAAAAAAAAAAATTTTAAGAATATACATATATATTAAAACGCTAAACTGATTATGATTAGTAAAAATATGATAAGGAAATTTAAAGCAAAATATAAATATATAAAAACATGTATGTATACTTAGGTAGCCAAATATAATTAAAAAATATGAAAGGGTCCCATACTTCAGTAGAAGAATGCAGTAGTCAGTAGTCATTTACAACCCCTGTTGTAAAGTTAGAAATTCCTTATACAAACAAAATTAATTGTTATGTCATACATAATAATGGAAGGGAAAGAATTGTCAAAGGAATGATTGATCATAAGAGCTGACTCCGACAAATCACATAAGTCACTAAAACAAAATAGACCAATACAAAAAACAGTGTTTCCTGACTGAAGAAATATTAGTTAAATAGTGTAATGAAGCACGATTGCTAATATTGAGAAGTTACAGAAAAGATCAAGCTACCCAAGATATATTAATACCCAACCATCTTAATACCAGAGAAAAAGTTGAAACTGGTGAAGAACCGGAATCAACTGAAGTTATTAATACTGATCAAAAAAATTTGGAAGAGGAAGAAATAAATAATCTCACTACCCCAGCTATATTAATGTCTGAATTGGACAATTCTACAGATTCACATTCAGATATTAGCCCAAGCGTAGTTGAAGGAAAATTTATTACAATGGCACAGTCAAATATTGATTTTATCAACTGCATCAAAGCTTATATCAGTATTTCATGGTAAAGCAGAAAATTTAGCAAGTTTCCTCGATTAGAAATAATAAAATCAATAAATGAAGAACACGATGAATTAGTTTTATAAAAACCAATCTAAAAGGTGTCGCCAGAAACTTAGTAGAAAATGGAAACACTATAGCAGAAGTCATTTCCGGAATAAAAACTAATGTCAAAGGCGAAACCGTAGAAGTATTTTCAGGTAAACGGATGATCCTACAACAAGGCAATAAAAATGCTAACCAATAATGCTAACCAATGTCAGAGGTTGAGCAGATGACGAAAGCTGCGTACATATCGGATGGCCTACCACTTGCATTTGCTATAAGGTTTTCTACACAGTCTGCGGTTAAGGCAACGACAAAGAATTGCGCAATTGATAAGGTAAAACTTATCATGCAGACTGGCACCATCAACACTAGGCATGTCAAATTATTTTACTCAAAGTAAAATCCAAACGAAGTCCTTCTAACTTAAGAAACAACGATGTTATGGGATTTCCGAACAATCAGTTATATGGCAGCTATAGGATATAGTCGACCGATTCCGGCCGTTCCGACTTATATACTGCATGCAAAGGAAAGAAGGGTGTGTGCAAAGTATGAAGACGATTGCTTTGAAACTGAAAGACTAGTTTGCGTAGAAACAGACATACGGACAGACGGACAAGCTTATATCAACTCAGAAGGGGTTCCTGATCAAGAATATATATACTTTATAGGGTCGGAGATGTCTCCTTTACTGCGAAGTAACTTTGAATATATTTCAATAGATAACTTCAAATTAATGGGCAATAAAATATTGAAAACATTGAGAGAAGCGCTTCTCAACCCGGTGACCCTAATAAACAAACAAAAAGATAAAGAACCCTTTTGTCTTACTTCCATGACGATCCCACACACTGGCTTTTCAAAAACCTTAGCAAAGATTAGAAGACATTATTTTTGGAAGAATATGTCTCGTAATATCACTGAGTACATACGATAATGTCAAAAATGCCAGAAGCTTAAATAACTAAAGATAGTACGACCCCGCTAACAATAACAGACACACCCATAAATGTTTTCGACAGAGTGATCAATCTAGACATCAATCCGATTTGGATAAATTTCAAACTTGGTGTTTGGCAAATAACCTAAAGCTAAATGGATCTAAATATAAACTCTTGTCATTTTATCGATCTAGTCCTCACCAGGCTACGTACTTTCTCTATGGGAACGCCTTAGAAAGTTTAACTCAGGTTAACGATCTGGGAGTCCTAATATATTTGAAACTTAAATTTACCGACCATATATCCACCATGGTTAATACAGCTATGGGTGTGCTTGGTTTTATTTAAAGATGGTCAAAAAAATTCAACGACGCATACATTACTAATACTTTATACATATCATTGGTCCGTCCGATTCCTGAGAATGAATCATGTGTCTGGAGGCCTCAATTCGGAGTACGCCGAGATTGCATAGAATCTGTACAAAAAAATTCCTTAATTTCGCACTTAGAGGACTTAATTGGGATGTAAGTCTTCACCTTCCCTCCTATCATAGTAGACTTAGACGTAGAACGATGCTGGGTGTCATGTTTCTATTTAATCTTATTAATGGTAATGTAGACAGTCAGCATTTACTAACATGCTTAAATTTTAACGTTCCTAGTAGAAGGACTAGAGACGTTCGTCCTCTACTCCTTATCCATTGTAGTTCGACATATGCCCAACACGATCGGATCAGGGTACTGTGTTCGGACTACAATGGTCTCTACCACACTTTGTCATTTTGCTCTACTAACATTCTTTAATCCTATATACTAAGGTGTTTATGGAGATAAGGTGTTTATCTCTGCAAAACTCTTCCTCCTGATTTCTTACTCTTATTCTTCTCGTTTACTTTCTCGGATCTATCCCCCGCGATACGAACGTTATGCGACAGCCTCACTCGGTCGGTTGAACGGGAGGTGGGCTGGAGGTGGGAACCGCGCGAGAGTGATAGTGGACACTATTGATCCACTACCAAAATCAGAAAATGGCAACGAGTATGCAGTCACTTTAATATGTGATCGAGCTATGTATTTAGTGGCCATACCTGTACCAAATAAGAACACTTATACTGTCGCTAAAGCAATCTTTGAATCCTTTGTATTGAATCTTTTAAGTACGGTATAATGAAGACGATCATTAAGGACATGGGTACAGAATACAAAAATTCGATTCTATTCCAACAATGATATATAAATTAATGAATATATTGGGGTCAGGGTGTATTTAGTTATCCCTCGCTGCAGTCAGTGACGTCACAGGCGTGGGTATCCCTGGCGGTTGCCGAAGGGGTTACATCTCCTTGTAGGTAGTAGGGCCTCCTTGTAGGTAGGTAATATTGGGTCCCTGGCGGTTGCCGAGGGAAATTCCTTCTGTAACGGAAATTATGGTGGGAGTACTCGCTCCGTTATCACGGCCCTTGAGGCGCGTTGACCAATTCAATAAAATGAATTTACGATTACGGCACTGCCGGAGTATGGAATGAGTACTTCTTTATTCAGTGAAGATCAAATACAAACTAATACTTAAGCTAACAAAAAAGTATTTCGTAGCGGCCACGCAAATATGCAGTGTTCGCCGGCTATATATAAGCATCCGGCCAGACGCTGTGTCAGCAGACATTGCCGTTGCGCGGTTAACTTCAGTTATCTACTCCCCCTTCAAGAATGAGGCCGCCCTCGGCCGATTTGGGCAATCATCTCCTTGCCTTCGCATTCAGCTGGGCCGCGGTTCTTCGGGACTGAGTGACTCGCCGATAGGTCAAGCCGAGGGAAATCAAAGAGCAGCATATTGCACCCGCTATTAACATTATCTGATATAATTGATGGCGGTTGATCTTCTTCCCGAACTCTTCAATGTGTTCCAGGTTACGTTCACTCAACCGGTAAAGGTAAGGAAAACTGAGAACGTTACGTTCCATAGTGACGTTCAGGGAAGGCGAGCTGGCCACTCCTGGAGGCCTCTTTTGGGCTGTGTTGGGATTGACCAATCGGGCTTCATTGTCGATGGCACTTTCTGCAAAGGTGACGAGATACGTGCCCCTTATATGGACACAGGTGCCATTATTCACACACACGCGAGCCGAGCGATAATTTATAATTACTATCCCCTCATCAACGTAAGTGATCGGGTGTAAATCGCTTTGTTGGATCTCGCAATGCGCCGTGCCTCCAGCGTGGAGCTCTTGAGCGCATGATCTTTTTCGCGCCAGCTAGCAGAATGTAGCCCCTGATCTCGAGGAGCAGATTTCCACCGTCTGGATGTCACCGTCGCATTCAGCAATCATGTTGTCTTCCAGCCTGAGTATGGTGTCGTGGTGTGACACAGGGAAAACGGTGATCTTGTTGCAGACCGACTTGATTTTTGGAAACTTAATGTTAAAATGTAAGATGTTGACTTGCCTGTTGACTTGCCTATTGTTGTCTTCCGCTTCCGAAGTTCCTGCCACTACTTTCAACGCGGTCCCTAGGAAGTCTAAGCTTCTTGCTACCCTATGATGGATGCTCATCGAGTCGAGCAGATCGCGTAGATGGGCGACATCAACAACTGGTGTTTCTGCATGTGAGACTGAGGGAACATGTCGGTCATCCCATTAGATTCTTCTATGACGCGCCTGTATTCCGAGAGATTCGCTGAGTGTTTTACAAACGCGGATTCCTCCCATATACACCAGGCACACGTCATCCTTCAAAATACGTGTGCCCGTGCTGATGTTCAAGACGATCTGTTTCGCCAGTTTTTGGCCAAAGATCATTTTCGTCTAAGAACATCTGCCAAGTACGGTGAAGAAAAAAATTACCAAGTCTGTGGGAGTCAAACTCCCACATGTTAGAGCCACTGACCAACCTTCCACCTCCTCTTCCTCACCCTCAACAAACTAATTTCTTCACTAACACTTACCTAACACTTACCCACTAACACTCAGAACACTAGAGGGCTACGTAGTAAACTGCCCAAACTTTATTCTGATAGTTCTTCCATTTCATCTCCCATTATAGTCTTTACAAAAACTTGGTTAAAGCCGGAGATCTTAAGCTCCAAAGTTTTTTCAAGTAAGTACACCACTTTTAGACGTGATAGAACACTGCAAAGGGGAGGAGAAGTGCTAATTTCTGTAGACTCCAAATTCACTTCTGAAGAGGTAAAATCACAAAAGTTTGTTGACATTTTTGCGATAAAATCACTTTTCTAGCGCCCAAAGTATGGCTAACAGCTCCCTTTCCTTGGTAGCGAAGTTAACCTCTCTGACATTTGAGGTTATAGAAATCATAGTAATGGGTCGTCCCTCTTGGGAAAGCACTGCGTCGTTAGATCAAATGCCTTTTTATAATCGAGGTACCTGAGGATGACATCACTAACCATCTCTCACTTACCTCTTTCATCATCATTAACTCAATAATGCATACCCCAATTTTCTTAGGGTATCAAGCCTGAAAAGTTACAAAAATCTAAAATTTTGGTTGGTTTCAAAACGAAAAAGAACGCACACACATGAAACCGTGTATGTGAATATGTGAGCACGCATAAATATAAAGATGAATTTAACCGCGGATCAACCATCTTGATGAAGGGCCTCTCCGCGACTGAAGAACCAACAAATTTTTTTGAGAATATGAGCGTAAGAATGAGAGTAAGATTTTCTCTGGGGCCTGTCGCAAGAAATTTTTGCGTCCATTTTCTTTGTATGAAATGAGTAGTCTATATGCTGTATGGTTAGTGATGACATCCTCAGAGGCCAGGATGTTACGCAGCTTTTCGAAAGCTAGCCGTTGCGGCTCGGTAAATTGTACCTGGATGTTTCTGGGTCTGTGTCTGAAGACATTTCCATGTTCCCCTTTTAGAATGCTCGAAATGGGCTTAGCTATTGATGCAAAATCTTTAATAAAGCACCTATAATAGCCATCCGAACCCATGAATGACCTTACTTCAAACACGTTTTTAGGCTCCGGGAATTCCTTGATGGCCATGACTTTTTACGGGTCTGTCGTGGTCCCATCGACTATAAACCGCAAAAAGGTAACGCTTTTTTTCGAAGACGATAGATTTTTGCGCTGACACTCTCATGTTGGCGTCGTGCAGGCTCTTTAGAACCCAGTCTACGTTTATTGTAGGGTGTTTGGGACTTCTGGATTATGCCATTTTTTAGTATGTCTTGAATTTCGCCACAAAAAAATTAATTACGTCCGAATCATAATCTTTAATCGCGTCGTCATCAATTTCTTGAGCCACGTTTGAAGCTACTAAGGTATATTTCACACCTGCGCGACATGATTAACCCTCTGCCCTTTTATATAGGGCCGATCGATAGGACTTGGTCGGCTTTCTGCCGCTGTTTTGGTATCCCGAGGCTTGAGATGGCTTAAGCATCTTGGACAGTGATGATTGCCCCATATGTTCGGGGTTGCCTCCACTGTGTGGGGCAGAGTGTACTTGCGCCTTGTGTTGTATGGTGTAGTATGGATTTTTGCCAGTGCTTGTCTTGGCATTTGCCTGCGCAGGAGCCTGTCGGTGTTCTTGCGCCTTTGGATAATGTTTTTTATCTTTGTTCTCCTGGCTTCTGGCAATAAAGCCGCGAAAGAGTATCTTTCTGGATTCCACTTCTTGCGCCAAAGCGAGAGCTGAGGGAATATCTTTCTGCTTTGCCTAAAAAAGGACGTCCGTAAGGATGCGCTTGAGTCCCTTGATACTCGGAGTGCGTCATCCCGGAATTTGTCACACAAAACTTTTGCCGCCGAGGTTTCGTACGACATGGTGGCTTTGGTGTTTAGCAAGGTAAGTTTTTTCTCGACCTCTTCATAGTACTGTAGGAGGGTCATATTTCCCTGCCTGAGAGTATCCATCTCCTGCTCGATTACGTGAATCTGACGCTTATCACTGTACGTAAAGACGGCGAAATTCTTAAAAATATAATATGCGGCTACTGCCTCTGCCGCCAGGAAACGTATGCGTCCTGTGCTCCCGTAAATTCGGGCAGGCACTTGACGGCATCTAGGGGCTCGTCACATTTGACGTTGTCCCTAATTTCTATAGTTTCATAGACTTTGACTTGTGGAGCCTCCGCTTGGGTAGGACCGATTTTTGCTACGTTGACCTGGTCGGTCAGCTGATGTATAGCCAAACGCTGTTCGTATAATTTGTTCCATGCTGAAAGCCATGTTTGCGTATGTGAGTGCGCTAGCGTTTGCGCTTATCGTATTCTCGAAAATGGAGTGGGGAAACAAAACCGAAAAGAAAAATAAATAACCAAGACTGCAAAGCTAATACCAAAAATTTTGTGTAACAAAAGAGACCTATAAAAGCTGAATTAAATACACACAATTATATGAATTATTCTGGATTGGAAATTAAATTTTGAGCTTTTGCCCTGGTTAAGAATTTTTTATTCCGCACTTTTTGTGTTGTTGTATAAAGATATTTATTTATTCATTCACACATGCATTTGGAAATGCAAACAATATTGGGAAGTAAATATCCCAAAAAAAAAATGGTTTATAAGAATTATATCAAAATAAACAAAACCGTCAGCCATTTAATGTAAATTAATTAAAGTTAAAAAGTTAATGGGGCAGCAGTGTATTTATTTTTTTTTTTTAATTTTTTTTTTTTTTGGCTTCAGTGTAAGGAACAGTATTTCACTATTCTTATCTTTCTCTTTTTTTTTTATTTAAAGAAAAATCTAATGCACACGTAAAGGGTTTAAAAGTATGTAGACAAAAGTGCTCACTAACATAACTTTTACGTTGGGCACCAGTTAATTAATATATTGGGGTCAGGGTGTATTTAGCTACATTCAGTTATCCCTCGCTGCAGTCAGTGACGTCACAGGCGTGGGTGTCCCTGGCGGTTGACGAGGAGGTTACTTCTCCTTGTAGGTAGTAGTGTTGATTGGGTCCCTGGCGGTTGCCGAGGGAGATTCCTTCTGAAACGGGAATAATGGTGGAAGCACTTGCTCCGTTATCACGGCCCTTGAGGCGCGGTGACCAATTCAATAAAATGAATTTACGATTACGGCAATGCCGGAGTATGGAATGGGTACTTTTTTATTCAGTAAAGCTCGAATACAAACTGAAACTTAAGCTAACAAAAATTTATTTCATAGCGGCCACGCAAATATGCAGTGTTCGCCGGCTATGTATGGGCATCCGGCCAGACGCTGTTTGCAGCAGTTTGCCGTTGCGCGGTTAGCTTCATTTAACTTATATATTTAAATATTAAAAATATAACATCCACGGCACACCACCACCAGACAGTTGGAACAATAGAGAGAAGTCATAGGACCTTTAATGAATACATACGATCTTACATATCGGTTGATAAAACTGATTGGGACGTATGGCTTCAGTATTTCGTCATTTTTTTCAACACGACCCCATCTATGGCACATAGTTAATGTCCATATGAACTAGTATTTGGTAAAACAAGTAATCTACCAATACATTTTAAAAGCGTAGATAGCATCGAAACACTATACAATATAGATGATGTAACGAACTGTTTTTTCCAGTTGGTGCTCGTAACAAATGCCGTGGCTAGCTCACAGAGGATATGGGTCGTTCCACCGAATTTACAGATTCGACGTGATTGCCCGATCCCAGAGATAACACTGGGTTTCGTTTTCAACCAGTTCCTTTTATTCTTATAACATTTACAAAACCGGCTGCTTGGTTCAGCCGAAATGACCGCTCGTCCTCCCTTCATTCACCGGTCACCGTTCCGGGTTGGTGCCAATACACACGCCCTCCCGAAGCTTTCGCCCGGCAGACCGTGCGGTCTTGGTGCCTGGCCGGCTCACGGTTCCCCTTTGTTCGGACTCACGTGCCGCAGTTACGGGGCCTATGCTGCCCTTTCCTGCCGTAGTTGCTGCTCCTGGCGTCGCTCTCCTGTTGCCGCCGATGCTCCTGTCGTCGGCATTGCTCCTGTTTCTTTTATTCCTCACCTCACCGGCTGCTTCGAACGACCGTCGCCCCCTCGTTCACCGGTCACCGTTCCTGTTTGGTGCCAATACACACACACCCGAAGCTTTCGCCCAGCAGCAAGTACGGTCTTGGTGCCTAGCGGTTGGCTCACGGTTCACTCCTTTCAGACTCACGTGCTCCAGATACAAGGCCTGTTGTGCCCATCTCCGGCCGTAGTCGCTGATCCCGGTGTCGCTCTCCTGTCGTCGTTGCTGCTCCTGTGGTTGTTGCTGCTCATGTGGTCGTTGCTGCTCCTGTCGTCGTTGTTGCTCTTGTAGTCGTTGCTCCTGGGGTCGTGGCTCCTCTTCTGTGGGACCTGTGGATCGTCGATATTCTTGGCTCACTGGGAATGCCCTTTGGCCGGCACCTAATTCGTGATAGCAGACCAATAGGCTCACCTTCCAGGCATACGCCGGGCAGGATACGCTTCTTGGTGCCTGGCGGGCGGATCAGGGCACGAGGGGCATACCTACCCTACAGGACACGCCGCCGGTTGCGTTCGCCACTCGCCTTCAAGCACTTTCGTGCCTACGTTCCGCAGGATCTATGGCTGACCAGAGGTTTGGCGTCGCGACTCCTTTAAATCCAGGTGATACGCTGTGCGTTGAGCCACGGATCACAGAATTATGGGCACTCGCTGTAAAATCCCGCACTTGAGACTGTCGGACTTACACACGGGGGGTCCTTCAGCCTATACTCCTAGTACCTCCAAGGAAACTTTCTCGCTTGAATGTAAGACTTAGGTCTTCACTCAACTCATCCAGCTTCCCTAGAAGACTCGGTCTCGATTCGCTACAGTGGCCCTCCTTATATAGCGCCTGAGGCGCCCGTTAATCCTCGCCAACCTCGCGTCCTGCGGTTAATCCTTCGCTCCTCTGTTCTCGCCGTTACTCATTTCTCCAACTCCCGTCGCCTTTCCATTGGCGGGTTCTCTTTGTAGTTCCTCCCTTTGCCCCGCTTGGGCCTCCGACTCATATTGTTATTATGCCTTCAGGCGCTCACTTTCATTTCTGCGTTTCCGCATTTGCTAAACACAGCTGCACTGTCGAGGGCCGTTTTGTTCCCTACTGCTCCCGCTCTCTCCTATGCGTGGCCGCGACGGCCCGCCCGGTACCGTTACGTTCCACGGTGATTCCTCTTTCTCCTACTTCCATGCGCGCAGCCATGCTGGTTCCTCTGCCTCCGCTGCTGTCCCGTTTATGCTGTCTACATTCCACGCATTTCTTTCCTTCCATACTTTCTAAACACGGCCGCGCTATCTTGTCTGCCCCCTAACCCGCTGTTGCCCCCCCTTGCCACCTGTCTTGGCGTGTGAGAGATTTAATCTCCTCACACTTCCCCCCTTCTTCGGGAAAGAGAGCTTGGTTACAGCTTCTCACATGGTTTTGTTTTCTTTGTTTCTCCCTCCTTTTTTTGTTTTTCTTCTCTCAATTGTCACCCCCTCTGCTTGGGCAAAACTGTCTCTTCTTTTTTGTTTTGTGTGGATATCCTTATCCACCTCCTTCTTCGTTAGACCGAGACTATGGTGTGACCTTAGGTCGTGGTAGGATATACCAGTTCTGGTATGATGAGGACTCAGTTTGCGAACTGAGGCCGGGTGTGGCTTCGTTGTGTTGCTGGACCTAGTCTCTCTATTTTTCTCTCGTTACTTCTATTCATCCCGAGCTTTAGCGTGGAGTTCTGTCTTTAGCGTGGTGTTAAGTTAAGGACTGTTGAGTAATGTATATGTATATATTTTTTTTCTCCTTCGTAGTATATTTTGGTTTACGCTTGGGCGCCGACTCCTCTGCTTGTGCTTTACGTGTTGTCACTTACGTGTGCCATCTTCTCCGTCCTTGTGCCAACGTGACGTAGCACATCAATCACTGGCGAGACGAAGTTCACCACTGTGTACGGTCCTTCGTATCTTGGTGCTAATTTTGCCGCGAAGCCTTCTGCTGCCTTTGACAGATGGTGCTCTTTCGCCAATACCCTGTCTCCAATTTTTGGGCTCTACTCCCGTCTCCTCAGGTTGTAGTGCCGAGCTTGCTCCTGCGCCGCTCGCTCCATGTTTCTTCGCACTAGCTCAAACACTTCTTGGAGCCTCGTTGCATTCTCTGATGGCGTGGCTTGTGATGCTCCTGTCCCCAATGCCTCTTTATCATATAACGCCTTCGGGATACCAAGGTCTCTACCTTGGGTTACAAAGCATGGCGAGTATCCCGTGGAGTCGGACACGCTTGAGTTCACTGCCAGCATTAGCTCTGGCCAGTGCTCGTCCCATGTCCTCTGATCTTGGCCTGGAAACTGGACGATCATTGTCTTCACCGTTTTGTTTGCCCTTTACGTAGAATTTTCCTGCGGCGTGTACGGTGCGGTGAATTGATGACAAACTCCAAGCTCCTCGAGAAATTTTTTAAAGCTCCTGCTGGTGAACTGGACTCTATTATCCATTACCATCACTTTTGGCACCCCGTATCTGGCGATGATCCTTTCGCGGATTGCCTTCTGTAGCGTCTCAGTTGTTGCTTTCCGCATTGGAACCATCTCATTATCATCTCAATCATTACCAGCAGCATGGTGTTCCCATGCTTGGACCTTGGCAATGGTCCTACGAAGTCAGCACATACCGTCGCCCATGGCTCCTCTGGGATCTGTGTCAGCATTTTCTCTGCAGCCTGCATCTGACATGGCTTGTACCGCATGCATGTTTCGCACTGTCTGACGTACTTCCTTATGTCTCTTTGCATCCCCGGCCAGAAGTATCTTGCCACTATTCGTGTAATTGTTTTCCTTCCTCCTAGATGTCGGTGCGTCGTGGTTCTCCTTTAGTACCTGTGCTCTCAAGTCAACCGGCTCACACAGCTTCCATGATGTCACTTCTTCGCTTCCGGCTCTATGTGGAACATGTCGGTAAACGAGACCTGCATCTTCCATATACTCTCAAAATTTCTGTGGGTTCTCCCGTATTTTCTTTTTCAAAGCGCTTACTCATGCACATTCCACGTCGTCGCTTGCTGTGGCACTTCTTAATTTTTCTCTTATCGGCTGGCGAGAAAGTGCATCTGCATCCACATTTAGCTTACCTTTCCTGTAGCTGATGACATAATCGTATTGTTGCAGCTCAAAGACCCATCTCGCAATCCTTCCCAGTGGGGTCAATGTTATTTAGCCATTTCAGTGCCATATGGTCCGTGATCACGTCGAACTGGTACCCGTCCAGGTATGGTCCATCTGCCGAATTGCCCATATTATGGCTAGGCACTCTTTCTCCGTTGCCGAGTAATTCTTCTTTGCTCCATTTAGCGACTGGCGTAAGCGACCACTCGCTCGCCCTCATCCGTGTCCTGCAACCACGCCGTAGTCGCTTGCGTTTGTTTTTCGCATAAACTTCTTTAAGAAATCCGGGCATGCCAGCACTGGATCCTCTGCCAATCGCAACATTAGGCTTTCAACGCCTCTTGGTGTCTGGCCGTCCACTCCCACTTTAGCCCTTTTCGTAGGAGATTGTTTAATGGTTTTGCGACCCCTGTAAGTCAGGGACGAATCTCCGATACCACGACGCCATCCCCATGAACTGACCCTTCACTTTTGTTAGGGGTTTCAACCCAGTAACCGCCGCAACCTTTCCGGGATCCATGCCAATTCCATGAAACGTTATCCGGTGGCCCAGGTACAATATCTCTACGCTGAAGAAATGACACTTTTCTGTGTATATACTTAGGTTGGCCGCCTTCAGTCTGCGGAATTCTTCTTCAAGTTCGCAATATGCTCCTCCCTTGTGCGTCCGATCACAATGATGTCAACTTGATATGCAAATGCGTGCGGAGCCATATCTGGGCCTATGACCTGGTCCAAAGCCCCAACGACTTTGTAAAGTTGCCGAGGCTAAATGCAACCCGATAGGCATCACCTTCAACTGGTACAGACCTTTCCCTGCTACTGTAAAAGCCGTGTACTTCCTGCTCCCTTCCTCTAGTGGGATTTGCCAAAAACCGTCTTTAAGGTCAAGGCTGCTGAAAAATTTTGCATCCCTCAGTTGCTCCAGTATGAAGTTTATTCGTGGCATTGGGTACGCATTCTTTATCGATTTTGCGTTTATGTGTCGGAAGTGCACGCGCATTCTCCATTGCCCCGTCTTTTTCTTCACCATAACGATAGGTGAGCTAAAAGCGCCTTTCGAAGGCTCGATGCATCCCTTCGCCAGCAACTCTTCTAACTTTGCATTGAACTTTCCCTGTATTTTGAGGTTCTTCGAATAGTGATCCTGAAAAACCATTCTGGTTTGTGAACGCCACTTGCTCCTCCTCAACGAACCTTTTTTCCCGCTAGCTCTCCCAATCCTCCGAGGCTCAAGTTATTGCTATCGACATCCTATCCTCCAGGCATCCTCTCTTTTTCTTTCTCTTCTCAGGATTGTGACTTTGTGGTCTGCGCATGTTATTGTTGTGCCAAATCCTGCGAGGAAATTGCAGGATCGTTTTCCTTGTTGCGAAAGCTTACCGTCGTCTGGAGTACCATTTGAGTTTCCGCGTGGCTGCCATTGGCCAACTTTACCTCCTTTAGTCTCCTTGTTGATGTTCGCTCTACGGCGATTTCAGGGTTCTCAGCTAGCTTTTCAGAAATGAAGCTAGCCGTTGCCCCTGTGTCTATCATGGCCTTAACTTCTGCTCCACCTTGACGACCGCCGCCAACTGCTGATGCCTCATTTGCATTCGGTGCATCCATTCTTGACCTGGGGGCTCTGTTGCTCTGGTGGGTTCTGCAGCGGTTCCTCCTTTTGCCACCTCCTGCCTACCGCCGGCTGATCCCCGCATCGTTCTCTGAAGGCTTGTCTATTAAAAGCCTCCTCTTCCATAGCCAACTCCTCAAACTCCTCGGCTAAACCCATCATATCTTCGAGCGACGCACATGCATACGGCCTCATGAACATTTTCATACGCGACATGCAGTTCTCCACCAACCTCTCTATCACCTTCATCGTGGACTTCCCTAGTGGCTTCATCAGGGTCTGAAGGTCCACCATGTACTTTCTGAAGGATTCTCCTCGTTGCTGTTTTCGCTGCTGAACCTGGTCTGCCAACTTCTCGAAATAACCTTTCAGCAGAAAGAAAGACTCGAAGCTCCTTCTGAATGTCGGTCCCCACCGTTCACTTCCCTATTTACGCCGTGGACCGTCGGTATCCTTGGCTCACTGGGAATGCCCTTCCGCCGTGACCGGCACCTAATCCGTGTTAGCAGACCAATAGGCTCACCTTCCAGGCGGCCGGATCAGGGCACGAAGGGCCTACCTACCCTACAGGACACGCCGCCGGTTGCGTTCGCCACTCGCCTCCAAACACCTGAGTGCCTTCGCTTCGACCTATGGCTGACCAGAGGTTTGGCGTCGCGACTCCTTTAAATCCAGGTGATACGCTGTGCGTACGCCCCAGCGCCTGGATCAGGAGTCTCTTGACTTCTCACAATGACTATTTTAAAAAAAGTAAATACAGATTAAAAGTAGCATATTAAAGAGCTAGGATAATGATGAAAGACCATAAGAATTAAAATAAAATTCTATATGATCAGAGAGTAAATAATATAGATATATCAGTAGGAGATAAAGTATGATTAAGAAATGAAACAGGTAGGATTATATCCGTATACAATAACGAAAATAGGAGATAGTAATAATGTCATAATAGTTAATGACAAAAATAAAATAACAAATCGTTCATAAGGATAGACTAAAATCTTTTATTTCACTAGTTTTACTACACTAGTACACAAATATTGTTGGAAAATTAATATTTTTAATCTTTTTTCTTTATCGTTATTAAAAAAATCAAGAAAGGAATGCTTACTTCGGGCGGAGCCGAAGTTGATATACCCTTGCAGTTGAGTGGCAGCCCGCTAAGTGGCGACATGCATCTTATATTATTGGATATATATCGGATCGTATATAGTCGGCCGATCCTTATGAAATTTGGCAGATCGGATAAGTTTGCCCAAAGTAGAATCCATAGAAAATCCCATTCTTCTAACATAAAAAACAACGAAGTTACGCCATTTCCGATCAATCAGTTTAAAGGCAGCTATATATTATAGTCGACCGATCCCTGCCGTTCCGATTTATATACTGCCTGCAAAGGAATGAAGGGTGTGTGCAAAGTTTGAAGACGATAGCTTTAAAACAGAGAAACTAGTTTGCGTAGAAACAGACAGACAGACGGACATGCTTATATCATCTCAGGAGGTGATTCTGAGCAAGAAAATATATACTTTATAGGGTCGGAGACCCTGTCTCCTTCACTCCTTATATATAAAAATATATAAAAAACCAAACAACATAAAACATTTTTTTCATTTTACTCCATGTAATTACGTTATTTTTTTAAAAGGAGGGAGATGTAGTATACTCACATATAAATTCTTGTTAATAAATAAAATAATAAAATAAAATATTGACCGACAACACTTTGACAGCCGAAGTCACAACAGTTTGTTGTTATACATATAAACAGCGTACTGAGTGCCCAAACTAATTTCAAGTGCAAAGGTAACATGATGCGCACTGAGACCATTCACCGATTAAAGCAGAGTTAGCATTTTTCCCATGGTGACCGCTAATATACATATTTGCATACATAATTCGCACTCTGCCCACTTCACATATTATTACTCTATTTATACATATATAATAGATAAGACGGCTGCTCTGCCGCTGCGCCGACAGCTAGCAAGCCTTAGCTTAAAAGAACAATAGATATTCTGATAAAGACAGGCCTTCAGTCAAAACCCAAAACGCTCCGTTGTTTAGTAACTAAATGTTTAATCTTACACTTCCCTCTTCTGAAACCTTAGGACTAATCAGGTGGTTGATTAAGTTTCCAAAAATCAACTCCTAAATAAGCATTATTCTGAATAAACAAAATTGTAAGTAAACAAAATATAGAATTCATTAGGCCTTATTTGGACACGGTAAGAAATATTAGTCACTTATATCCCTACCACAGGACATTTATTATTATCGGCCATTAGAATATTTCCAGAACCTTTTGGTGATTTGTGATTGCTCATAATTTCGGTAGCTGCTTTTCCGCCTAAGCATCTTACTGATGCTTCCGAATCTAGCAATGCAACATAGTTCCTTTCTCCTATAATAATATCGGTATACATCCTATCATCGGAGTTAAAATATATAGAGGAAACTAACTTTTCCTGGTATTGGTAACATGCTTCCAAAATAACTTCAAACGAGCGGTTGAGCGTCTTGGTTTCTGTTTGGGCGTCGACTTTGGGTATCCGATTATGCGACACTTTGCTTCACTGTTCCTTTCCCATCGAAGTTGTAGAGGAACGAATGAGTGACGTTCGATGACTGCGCGAAGTGGCTCTTGCGCTTCTTGAAATTTAATATTCTCTGGAATAGGTGTTGTGAATTCCGTTAGAGAATAATTTTCCTTAACTATTTGGATTTTAAGGATGCGTCAGATGGATGGTGGTATTCTGCGCATCACGCTAACGGTTTTCCGTTGGGTTACACCGGGAGCATTTTGGCTTATAAACATCTTTGGCTGCGCACCCATAACAGAATACTGATCGAATCCCCATACAACCATACAGTCAAACCTATGACTTGTCTTCTGACAATTCCAGCAAACCATCTTTCTCTAATGGATTACGTCTACTTCCATTTCTAGTTATAGATATCTTCGGTTTCAAGGATTGAAACGTGAGTACGAATCTCTTCACGTAATCTAGCAATGGTGGTAATACCTACATGATTCAATTCGTAACGTAACGAGATCTTTGCATTTCGAATAAGAATTCGTATGGTAGAATGTTCAGATATGGGAATCTTAAGTTTTCCTCAAAAAGGTTTCTACAGCGAACAGGTATACTTCGGATGTTTCGCGTTCTGATTGCCGTCTAGCATTGATCGAGTCCCAAATGTCCATATCGGAGTCTACTTCCTGATATTGTTCTCGAAATTCCTGCTGGAAGGTTTGCCAAGAGAAATTAGGACAATAACGATGAAACTTCCAAAACCATTCATTCGCCTGCGAACTACAAGTACAAATGATTACGCAAAAGTTGGTAGTCGCGTCCGAAATTTTGTGCTGTAAGGGAGCGAATACAATATAGAAAGTTTTCGCCTTGCATACCGTTTCGCGCACCGTCGAATTAATGTGCCAGCCTTGTATAGTGCTAGCAATTTTCGGGGGAAATATTGTAAGTTCTAGAATTTCCGACTGATGTCTCCCTATTATGACTGATATATCTTTGAGGCAGGGTCTCTGCCTCGTTTATTTCAACCGATAAGTTATTGTTAGTAAGGGATAGTCGGTTAATTGAGCAACTACTGCTGCAAATTGGAGAAATTAATTTCTCTTAACTGTGTCGTACTGCCATGGTGAAATATTAAATTATCTATTCAATATAAAAAATACAATACTAAAAAACTCAAAATGAAAATATGGCAAATAAAATAAAATACAAAAAAATAAAAAAAACAAATCGGAAATCTTAACACTTAACAGTTAACTGATCAAATATCTCTTTCTCTGATTCTGTTTGGGGATACATTAAAAAATTACTGAATCGTAAAACTTCCGATAATATGTACAGCCTGTTGGTCAAGAGCTAAAGTTCCTCTAGCGTCTTGCAATTCCTAACCAGAATCTATTATTTGGACCTGAAAAATCTGAAATTAATCAACTTGGTGAGGTCAGGTTACACAGAACAATCGCTCTGGTCGATCAGGTCAAGTTGCTGAACTGCAATCGCAATTCCTAAAGACGATAGTTTGAGCATTCCATTAACATTCAAGTTAAACAGACCTTATATGTTTTACAAAAAAAAATACTACTACGATATATGATTGTCTAACGGGTCAAGATGCCAAAAAAAAACTCTTGCCTCTTGCAGATCCACAAAAGACGATATAAAAACAAAAGGGAAACTGACTAGATAACTCTAATCAGGACCCACGTTGGGCGCCAACTTTGTAACATGCGGTTGTTCGAGCCCCCACGTCGTTAGCCAGTTTTATAACGTGGGGGTGAACGGCTGTTGTTAAAACAGAACCAAAGTTGCAAGATCTTCTACAAGGTCCAGAGGATATACCTTTGGAACATATGGATGGGAGTGAAGGGCGTGCACTTCTTTTGATCTTAGACTAAGCTCGACGGGTGGGGGGGGTTCTTTTCACGTATACCTACAACCCATCTTCAAAATAAATTTAAGTGTATTAGATAGATGCAAATTAATAAAAAAAAAACCCGGATGATTGTCCTACCGAATCAAATCCAAAAGAAAACTAGAGAATCAAATCACCTAAATGGCAAAGAGGCTCAGTAGAAAGAGAGAGAAAATAACTCTGATTAGTTTTAGGATAATTAGACGTTCATTAATCCACCGGACCTTGGCGAGATCTACGACGTTTGATTCACCCCATATCACAATCCTATGAGATACTTATTGAGGTCCCAGCATGGCTATTTGAAGTTTCGGTGGCAGGAGTTCAAAATGCTCGAATAAAATTCGTATTAAAATCGAAATATTTTTCCATATTGGGGATTTCTCTTTTTTTATATAAATATCTCTTTAACAGCTACTTTATATAATTTAATATGCATTCATATTCATTCACCGATTTTTGTCGCCGTTGAGCTTAAGGACAGGAATAGCTAGAGATTTTTATAGTAATAAATTTAAAAAGTACAATAAATATGCTGGCCCATGCTCCAATATTATCGCAAAATTATTTCATTATTTCAGCAAATTTAAATTATTTTATCTATGCATTCATACCACTTACTTATAATAATATATATATATATATATATATATAGTAACATATCAACAAAATTTCTTTAAGTGTATATCAGTAAATTTTGTAAACCAATTTTGTAAACCGAAGCTGAAGCCTTTTGTATTGAAATTCGTAATCCAGCTGCAAATTGCATCATTCCAATTTTTGTAAAAACATAAACATTTAATTTTTCAATTCGGCTTAAAAAAACAGTCTCATTTAAGATTTCCAATTTCTAAGAGCCACTTCAGATTGAAAACCAAAACAATATTTTGGTAAACAGAATCCCGACTCAAATCTTTCTCACTCCTTTTAAGTGAAATAAAACTAAACAGCTCAAACCATTCTTAAATGGGCATCCACTTCACAGGAAATTTCACATTTTCTTGTCACCTCGATTAATTGAGACCCAAAGTCTTCCACGTCAACCGACACCTCAAGTAATAGGTTCCGACTCAATCGATTTCCTTCAGAAAACAAAGCCTCTCTGAGAGAAAAGCTTCTTTCGAGCTTTGATCTGCAAAAAGCTTCAGCAAGGGTAGCTATAAAAGGGACTTAGAGCCCCAAAGTTAAGGCAGTTCTGAAACTCCAAAAATTCTAAGCAGTTTTAAAAATCACACTGTATCAAAAACGGAACTCAAATAAAAATATATTTTTTCAAACTATTTTTGAAGAAGATATTTAATTGGCGCAGCCGGTAGGATGTGTAAAAGTGACCAGTGATCAATCGAGATCATAGAACATCGTTGAAGTATTTTGTGCTAATGCAACTGCAGCCTTAATACTAACCGCGAGTGTTAATCGCTATTCACATCCGCAAAAGAACTTACGTGTTAGTTTCAATTTGTAGCCCACTTTTCGAAGTGTGACTGCTACCGAAAATATACAAAACACAAAAACTTAAAATAAATTAGTAGCCCGCTTTCATAGTGTGACCGCTACCGAAACAAATAAGAAATACGAACATTACAATGGCCGAACCAGTAGCACAAGTCCAGTTACTCTCCGAGCTACACCTTAATCAGGCTTTAAGCCAGATTAGGCAAGTTCCCAATTTTAATGGAAGCACCAGGGAATTAAGTGCATTCATCAGACGGATCGAATACATTTTAAATTTGTATCCATCAACTGATCCGCGTCAAACAGCTGTATTCTTCAGTGCAATCGAGATGCAATTATCAGGAGATGCCCAGCGAGTGTCACAGATATCAGCAGCAACCAATTGGCCCGATCTAAGGATGGCTCTCATCGATGAGTATAAAACCCAAACCCCATGCGAGGAATTACTAATGCGACTCTACAATACCCCTTTCAATGGAAGCATTCGTAAGTTCGTCGAGGATCTAGAATATAAAATATTTGTCATAACAAACAAATTGTCGTTAGAAAATAACAATTTAAATACAATGATTTATAATAATGCCATGAATAATACTGTAAAAGATGTAATAATGAGAAAACTTCCTGACAGGTTATTCATGACATTAGCAAGGCACGATATAACTACAGTCAGTAAACTTAAACAAGTAGCACAACAAGAAGGTTGTTATGATTCTGGTTCTGATAAAGTTAAATCACAACATAATTCAAAACAAAACGGACAAGATATGAGAAATTATCAAAGAAATAATAATTTCCAAAGAAATAATTCCTTTTATAATAATAATAATCAACAAAATTATAATCAGCAAAGTAACTATAGACAACCAAATAATTTCAATCAACAACAATTTCAACAGGAATTGCAGCAAAATTTAAATCATGGTAGAGCTCAGAATCCTATGAATTATCAACAGCCAACATCTTCTTTACAAGGTTCTAACAAACCAGTGAAAAGACAGCGTGAATATTCAAGCGATCAATCTAGAATGGAAATCGAAAATTTTCATCAAATAGCCTCGGATCCAATAGAAGAAATAGAAATCCTTACATCAGAATAACTATTAACAATCGCGCATTTAAATGTGTAATAGATACAGGAAGTTCAATAAACCTAATAAAAGAAAATTATTTTAATTTCCCACAAACATTAAAAACGTTAGAAGTACACACAATTAATGGTGTAATTAAATTAAATAAGTCCGTAAATTTTAAATCAAGTAAACTTTGTCCGATCGATCAACCATTTTGGGTTCACAATTTTTCGCAAAAATATGACATATTGATAGGAAGAGAGTATTTAGAAGCATGTGAAGCAATTATTAATTATAAACAGGGAACAGTCACTTTGAGCGGATTTGTTTTTTCCATGATATATAACCACGAAGATTTCAAGAATTCCGAAATTGAAACATTGGAAGATTATCTCAGTCCACCTTCATCTGAGGATATAGCTTTTAATTTTGCAATTAATAATGACTTAGAAGAAAATAATAAATTTCGAATAAATCATCTTAATAAAGAAGAAAGAACTAAATTAAATAACATTTTATTTGAATTTAGGGATATCCAGTACAGGGAAGGTGAAAATTTGACCTTTACCAGTGCTATAAAACATTCAATCCAAACCAAACATGAAGATCCTATTTACAAAAAACCTTATAAATACCCCCAAGCTTATGATCAAGAAGTAGAAGTCCAAATTAAAGAAATGATGAATCAGGGAATAATACGTAAATCGAAATCCCCTTATTGTTCTCCAATATGGATAGTCCCAAAGAAAGAAGATGCATCAGGTAAAAAGAAATTTCGAATAGTAATAGACTATCGAAGTCTAAATGAAATAACTATTGATGATAAGTATCCGATACCAGTTATGGATGAAATACTTGACAAACTTGGAAAGTGTCAATATTTTACAACAATTGACCTTGCCAAGGGTTTCCATCAAATTCAAATGGATGAAAATTCTATTTCAAAAACAGCTTTTTCTACTAAAAATGGACATTACGAATACACACGAATGCCATTTGGTCTGAAAAATGCGCCTGCAACTTTCCAACGTTGCTTGAACAATTTATTAGAAGATTTAATATACCAGCATTGCCTTGTTTACATGGATGACATAATTATATTTTCTACTTCATTAGAAGAACACATATTGTCCATAAAAAAGGTGTTTTCAAAACTTCGAGAAGCTAATCTTAAACTTCAACTTGACAAATGTGAGTTTATGAAAAAGGAAACTGAATTCCTTGGACATATAATAACAACAGAAGGAATAAAGCCAAACCCCCAAAAAATTGAGGCAATACAAAAATTTCCAATACCAAAAACTCAAAAAGAAATAAAATCATTTTTAGGTCTCTGTGGATTTTATAGAAAATTCATACCTGATTTTGCTAAAATTGCAAAACCTATGACTGTAAACTTAAAGAAAGGTTCCACTATAAATTCAACCAATAAAGAATATTTAGAAGCATTTGAGAAATTAAAACTTCTTATTACATCAGACCCAATTTTAATTTACCCTAACTTTGAAAAATTATTTTCCTTAACAACAGATGCTAGCAATGTCGCCATAGGCGCAGTATTATCGCAAAAATCATAAACCTATTTGTTATGCAAGTAGAACTCTTAATGAACATGAAATTAATTATTCAGCAATAGAAAAAGAGCTTCTGGCTATAGTCTGGGCCACTAAATATTTTAGGTCCTATCTCTTTGGTAGAAAATTCGAAATCCTTAGCGATCATAGACCATTAGTTTGGCTTCATAATATAAAAGAACCAAACATGAAACTACAAAGATGGAAAATAAAATTAAACGAGTTTGACTTCACTATTAAATATTTGCCGGGAAAGGAAAACCAGGTAGCTGATGCTCTGTCAAGAGTAAAGCTAGAAGAAAATTTTTTAGGAGAAACACCGGATAATACCGAGTCATTACCCACAATAGCAACAGTTCATAGTGCACATGAAGACAATCAGAATTATATAGAAATAACGGAAAGACCTTTAAACTATTACAATAGACAAATTGAATTTCATAGAGGAAACTCAAATGAAGTCAAATTGAGCCAATACTTTCATAAAACCAACCTTAAAATAATTTATAAAGAAATGACCCATGAATATGCAAAAGAATTAATTAAAGAATTTTTGTGCTCTAAAAAAAGTGTTATTTATTTTCCTTGTGAAATGGACTTCAAAATATTTCAAAATGCTTATATAGAAATCATCAGCCCAAACAACTTAACCAAAGTTATGAAAACTAGTACAATATTAACAGATGTCCAAACATTCGCCGAATTCAAGGAAATTGTCCTTAAAGCTCACGTAGAATTATTACATCCAGGAATAGAAAAACAAACAAGCCTTTTTAAAGAAAAATATTATTTTCCCGATTATCAGAGATTAATTCAGAATATTATAAATGAGTGTGAAATTTGTAACCTTGCTAAAACAGAACACAGAGATACAAAACTTACATTTGAATTAACCCCAGAAACCTTTAACCCCAGAGAAAAATATGTTATAGATTTTTACATGATCGATAATAAACAATTCTTATCTTGCATTGATATTTATTCCAAATATGCTGCTTTAATAAATGTCAACAGTAGGGATTGGTTAGAAGCAAAAAGGGCATTACTCATGATATTTAATGTAATGGGTAAACCAAAAGAAATTAAAGCCGACAAAGACTCTGCATTTATGTGCTCAGCATTGCAACTTTGGCTGCAATCAGAAGATGTAAGAATAACTATAACCACAAGTAAAAATGGCGTTTCTGACATAGAGAGATTTCATAAAACTATTAATGAAAAATTAAGAATTATAAATTGTGAACGGAATCCTGAAAATATAATTACTAAATTTGAAACAATCGTTTATATTTATAATCATAAAACAAAACATAGCTCTACAGGTAGAACACCAGCAGACATTTTTATTTTCGCCGGAACTCCAAGTTATAATATTCAAGTGAATAAAATAAAGAAAATAAACAAGCTTAATAAAAATCGTCATACATTCGATATTGATACTAGGTATAGACAAGCTCCACTTATAAAATCTAAAACAACAAATCCTTTTAGGAAGACAGGCCAAATTACACAAACTGACGAAAAACATTATGTAGAAAAAATAGAGGTAGAGAAATCACACACTATAAATCGAAATTTAAAAAGAAAAAGAAAATTAATACCAGCAAATATAATAATTCCAGATTTCCACCGGAAGACAACCCAGCTTAATAAAATTATCTTTTATATAATAACTTTATTATGTCTTATATATCACGCCATGTGTCAGAACATAGATATCAATCCAATTCAAGCAAAAAATGGATACTTAATTTTCCAAACAGGTAACATAGATCTGCCCACTAATTATGAATATCATTGTCTCACAGTCAATTTAACTAAAACTGAACAAACTTATAAAAATCTAATGGAACAAACACGAGAATTTGAACATTTGGATCAAATTCAATATCTAAAAGAAAAATTAAATAGAGAAATGAATGGAATAAAAATTGCTCAACGAAACAAAAGAGGACTTGCAAATTTTGTAGGTACCTTTTATAAATATTTATTTGGCACATTGGATCAACAAGATAGGGAAGAATTAGAATCAAAAATTGATAACTTGTCCGAAAATAGTATACAGATCAACGAATTAAATAAAGTTATCGATGCAATTAATAAAGGAATAGAAACAGTAAATCGTTTAAATGAAAACCAAAATGAAAACCAAAGGTTAGCAATCCTTATTTTCAATTTACAAGAATTTACAGAGTACATAGAAGACATTGAATTAGGAATGCAATTTACAAGATTAGGCATATTCAACCCAAAGCTCCTAAAACATGACCCGCTTAAACATATTAATTCAGAAAAATTGTTAAATATTAAAACATCTACTTGGTTACAAGTTAATACTAACGAAATATTGATAATTTCTCATATTCCTCGTACTATTATTAAAACCCCCATTTACAAAATTTTACCGTATCCGGATCAGAATCAGAATATAATAACCGAAACATTGCATGATAAATATTACATAAAAAATCAGCAAGTCTTTAAAGTAAAAACAAAAGAAATAGTAAATAATAAATGTATAATAGGTCTCTTAAGACAAACAAATACGGAATGTAGATATACAAAAATGTACAAGAACTTCGAATTAAATTATATTGAACCCAACATTATAATAACATGGAATTTACCAAAAACTTTGTTAAATCAGAATTGTATAAATAAAGATCTAATAGCAGAAGGAAACAATATAATAAAAGTATTCAACTGTTCTATACAAATAGAAGATGTAATAATAACAAATACTATGCTTGATTACACCCGAACTATTTATGTAAACAACAACATAACTAAACTCGAACCTTTATCGTATATCGTAGCCAAAGAAATATTCCAAAACCACTCAAAACAATATTTTAAAACTCAAACAATTTTACTAATACTACTAGTAGTAATAATTATTATTATAATCATATATTTGATTTATAAATTTAAGAACATCCCAAAAAGGATAATAATTAATTATAAAAAACAAAAGGTTATAACTCCCGAAGAAGAAACTATAAGTTCAGAGAATAAAGAACATGACCTACAGTTATACCCCAAACTAACCGCCTGAGGACAGGCTAAATTCTTAAGGATGGGGAAGTAACATATCAACAAAATTTCTTTAAGTGTATATCAGTAAATTTTGTAAACCAATTTTGTAAACCGAAGCTGAAGCCTTTTGTATTGAAATTCGTAATCCAGCTGCAAATTGCATCATTCCAATTTTTGTAAAAACATAAACATTTAATTTTTCAATTCGGCTGAAAACAGTCTCATTTAAGATTTCCAATTTCTAAGAGCCACTTCAGATTGAAAACCAAAACAATATTTTGGTAAACAGAATCCCGACTCAAATCTTTCTCACTCCTTTTAAGTGAAATAAAACTAAACAGCTCAAACCATTCTTAAATGGGCATCCACTTCACAGGAAATTTCACATTTTCTTGTCACCTCGATTAATTGAGACCCAAAGTCTTCCACGTCAACCGACACCTCAAGTAATAGGTTCCGACTCAATCGATTTCCTTCAGAAAACAAAGCCTCTCTGAGAGAAAAGCTTCTTTCGAGCTTTGATCTGCAAAAAGCTTCAGCAAGGGTAGCTATAAAAGGGACTTAGAGCCCCAAAGTTAAGGCAGTTCTGAAACTCCAAAAATTCTAAGCAGTTTTAAAAATCACACTGTATCAAAAACGGAACTCAAATAAAAATATATTTTTTCAAACTATTTTTGAAGAAGATATTTAATTATATATATAATGAAAAAGCTTTGTAAACAAATTAAGCAGGCCGATGATTACAATGTTACACTGCTAATAGTAACAAATGTATAAAGTTTTCTCTCCGTGTATCGCTTCAAAGCTCGTCAGTTAATGTCTAAGCCTTCCTATGCAAATCTAGCCCTAACTGTGCTAGAAAAAAGAGATTATACATAACTGCACTCTTATCTCGATATGCAAAATCATAGATAAGAATCGCGGGATGTTTCGTTCGCCTTTCCAAGATGACCGGTAGATCAATGATATTAGATGGTAAGCTTTTAAACTTTTTTCTCTGTCTATCTTATGACTATATTATGAATGCCCTGTTGGATATCCACACACCACAAAATTTATTTTTAAAGTTGTTTTTTAATGAAATTCTTATTTCGTACAATACTTCAGGGGCAGTGAGATCCTATGCTAATATTGGATTGCAGATATTCTTTTAGAATTGTTATAAAATTTTCTGGTTGATCATGATATAGCGTCTGTTTTCGAATACGTTTGTTTGTTTTTATATTGTAAAGTTTCCTTCGGCTATTAAAAGTTGTTGTTTGAATTGGTTAAGGGGCTATTTTGTTTCACTTAAAATGTTATCGAAGCTACTTTCGCCTTTGTGTTGAGTGCCGGTAATATCTTCAGCTTCTTCGGAAATATTTATTTCGATTCTGGAAAATGCGTCTGCTACTACTGTTGTAGTACCAGCTTTATATAAAATCTTAGGATTGAAGCTTTCTATATAATTAAACAATCTTTTTACTTCTACGTGTGGATTTGCATCCGAAATTGCACACGAGAGTGGTTGCTGATCCGAACGGATTTCTAGTCCTGATACTCCATATAAATAATTTCTTTCTTTTTTGTTAGTCGAGTAATTTCTTTTTATTTTTATTCAGTTTTTTTTTTAGTTTTATTTAGAATTTTAGATACGAAGCTGATTGGATTTCCGTCTGGAGACAGTACTGACCCTATAGCTAAATCTGAGAAGTCGGTATATAATGTAAATTGTTTTGAATAATCTGTTTGGACTTATTCTATTTGACAAATTAAGTATCCTCTGAGTTCATCAAAAGCTTGGATTGCGGGTTCGTCAAAAGTAATCGATTACTATTTGATTACTATTTAGTAATTTGATAACTACCATTTTAACGTTTTAATAACGTTTTGCGCTACTACTTAGCCTAAAAATGAAGTTGCTAATATGAAAAACTTAGTCTTTTGTAGAGATATTTTCATATGGGCTTTATGTAAAAAATTAATGATTGAATTTAAGTCCTTGAAATGTTGTTCGAGAGAGTGGGAAGAAATAATTATGTCATCCATATAGACACGGCAGAATTTACTGACATGATTAGCATTTTTTCTATTGAATTTGTGATGGCTATCATTGGTTCTGTTCAGATGCAATTGATTGCCCTGATTATCAAATATATAGTTGGTTAACGATATCTGGTTACTTTCTCATTCCTCATCCAGTTCTAATCAATCTGACAATTAAGCCTGTAGCTAACGTCTGTTCGGGGGCTTGTCTGTTAATGTTAGTACTGTGGCTAGTAGATGGATCCTTTGTATCTGTCATTTTGAAGTTTTGTAAAGAACTAGTTCGTCCAGGATTAATTAATCACTCTTAAGAAAACGACTTTTTTCATTTAATTTTTGGAAAGAGGGTTTCGCAATTATTTTTTGTTTTCCATATTCTTATATCATATATAAAATTCTAATGTCACGGTGTTAGTGGTTATACTCCTCCGAAATGGCTCGAGCGGTTTTGGTGAAATTTTGTGGGCGTATTCGCTAGGGCTGAGGATCGGACAACATCTATTTTTCATCCCCCTAAATGTTAAGGAAAGATCACCCATAATTTTTTTATTTAATTTTTTCGACAAAATTTTTGGTTTTTTATTTTTTTGTGGTACAGCTTATCTAGGTGGCAATCGAATATTAAAATTTAGTACCATAAATTCCTATTCAGAGCTAATCATTTCAATTTTCTTTAATGATGATTTGTTTCAATTTGAAATTTGATCTCCCGCCTTCCCCGGTCGATAATTTATCATCTACGAGTATCAATCGATCATTTATCCCCGCCAGGTGTTACCAGTTGTCACTCTGGTCCCCTATCTTACTCACTATACATTTTTTAGCCATTTTGTATTGTATACTTATTACTGTCGCAATGCCAAGAAAAGGCAAAGGGGTCAATTGGAGTTGTCGAATGGTCAAATCCACAGTCGCTCGAGATAGAAGAGCACGAAGATCAAGCGAATCGGAGAAGATAATGCAAATGCGTGTGTGAGCATGGCGCAGTTGCGTCAATCAGAATCGCAAGAGGCACGAGATGAACGTAATCAAGAAAAATAACTGCAACGAAGAGAAGCACGCAGATTCATAGTAAATCGACTTAGAAGAATTGACCAACAACGCCAACAAGTTCATCGAGCATTTACATCAGGGGCATTTCTTCGACTAACATTCCAGTACGAACCTGATGTTGAATATTCTGCTCATTCCAAAGTGATTATTGGAACTTTGGATAAGGAATGCCTGTATTGAAATGCACTTAAATTTAAAAATGAGCCACCTGGGATATGTTGCTCATCAGAAAAAGTACAAATACACGAAATTGAAACACCACCTGATCCATTGCGCGGTTTACTTCTCGGTACAGATCCAGATTCTACCCTGTTCCTGGAGTCATTTCGTACATTCAATTCATGCTGCCAAATGACTTCATTGGAGCAACAGAAATAGTTAACAATATTACTGGAAACGGTCAACATTTCAATTCCTCGTTCAAAATCAAAGGCGAAGTGCATCACAAAGTCGGCTCATTACTGCCAATGCCGAACAAGTCTCATAAAATTTTACAAATCTACTGTATGGTTGGGGAGGACTCCACAAGTGCACTCGCCAATCGTGTGGATGCATGTTGCGACTACCATAATCTCAATTCATGGTTTGACAGGCGTATCATCGGCGCTTTGAAAAAAAAAAATTTATATTATAAATATAATTATGAAATTATTCACTTAACATATGCACATAATCCTGATAGAACTCCAGTTGGAGAGCATATACGTAGATTCAATGCACCTGTTGTCAAAGACGTTGCTAGAATCATGGTTGGTGGGCGTACAGCTACGCGAAAAATTGTGATTCGAAGAAGAAATAATGATCTTCAGTTAATCAGTGAGACTCAGCATTCATATGACGCCCTCCAATATCAATAAATTTTTTGGAAGGGACAAGACGGATATTGCGTTAATATTAAACAACGAGATCCCGTAACAGGTAATTAATTCATTATTAACAATATAATTAATATATTACTAAAGAATAAAACTTCAATTGATTTGAGTACATATTATAACAGGAGTCGTAATAAACAAGAACGTTAGCTCGAAGGATTTTTATTCGTATTGTTTGATGTTTAGACGAGGCCGAGACAATATCATTTTTCGATTTCGTGAGCTTTGTCAACAATTTATGATCGACATTTATGTGAAGATAGAGAGTGAACGACTACGATACTTGTTTCCAGCCAGAGCACAAATTTTGTGGGATAACCACAAAGATTCTATGAATGATGATATATTGTACTGACATCGTACAAGATGTAACGATCTAACGGTATCATTCAGCAATGCAATGTATAATCAAGCGTTAATTGCTTTCGATGATCTTTGATCGACGATCGATGATCTTTCCATTGCTATTGCGAATTTACCAATCAGTCATTCGGTGTGACATCACCGAATCGAAGTGCATCTGATTTACTCAACACATATATGAATCGTGAACTACAGTACGATACTGTAGAAATGACAGCCATTGTTAGTCGCAATGTTCCACTACTTAATGACGAACAAAAAATTATTTACGACCGCATTATGCTCGTAGGTGCGGCAGAACAAGGAGGATTATATTTTTTTTTGGATGCACCAGGTGGAACTGGCAAAACATTCCTTATTTGGCTACTTCTTGTCGAGATACGATCAAAAAATGGCATCGCATTGGCTGTCTCTGGCATTGCAGCAACTTTATTTGATGGAAGCAGAACAGCTCATTCAGCTGCCATTGAACATTCAAAATAATCCAGATGCAGTGTGCAACATAAAAAACAATCGTCTATGAGCATAGTGCTAACACAATGTAAAATAATTATTTGGGATGAATGCACTATGGCTCATAAACATTCGCTTGAGGCATTGGATAGGACATTAAGGGATATAAAAAACAATGATAAACTATTTGGCGGCTCTCTGTTACTCCTTTCAGGTGATTTCAGACAAACTCTTCCCGTTATTCCACGTTCAACGTACGCTGATGAAATCAATGCTTGCTAAAAATCATCGCGACTGTGTCGTAATGTTGAAAAAGTTCAACTAACGAAGAACATGCGCGATCAAATGCTTCGGGATCCATCCGCCTATACTTTCTCTTGTAGTACGTATGGGTCACTATAGCAGGCATCCACTGTACCAATACATTATTGTATTACAGTGTTGTTACATAAACATAATGCCTCGGCCAAAGAGCCAGTGAATAAACATTTAAAAGTCCCACTTATGGGAAGCGCATTGGTCAGCAAATTCTCTCGAGTTGACAATGCATACAAGTGAACCATACCTACTAAACCCTTGCGCTCGCGCTGCTACCAGCCATATATGCGAGCATAGAAATATATATGTATACACACACACGTAATAAAGTCTCTCTGCTGCCGGCCTTAGGGGCAGCGCAGCTACGAGACTTTGAAGAAATATAGAATAAGATTTCATTATGAAAAATGCCTTCAAGAAATAAACTACCCACTAAGAGTAAATTAAAATCGTTTCTTATTTGAGATACACTGGACATACACTAGACGCAGGACATCTATTACATGGCGACCGTGTCACAGTGACTTTGCAACCCTTGGATAGGTGCAAATGAAAAAAAAAATAGTAAGAAAATAATAAAAAATCAACAAAACAATCCATCAAAACTTCACCACAAAGAAAAATGTGTGTGAAGCTAAGTGAAAAAAAAAAAAATTAAAATTAAAATGCAAAAATGGCAAATTTTATAATTAAAAAAAAAAAAAGGTGCCGCTCCACCACCACCAACTTATTGGAGCTAACATCTTTTGTCACGGATGGGTTCCGGAACGGCTTACAAACAAACGTCATTTACACTGACTTCAGTAAAGCATTTGATTCTGTTAACCATTCGCTTCTTATAAGTAAACTCAGTCTTTTAAGATTCCCAACTGATCTCCTTATCTGGATTTCGAGGTCACATCTGGGGTGCCTCAAGGAAGCCATCTTGGACCCTTACTTTTTACTTTGTTTATTAATGACTTGCCCCTTGCCTTAACTGACTCACTAGTACTTATGTACGCTGACGATGTTAAGCTTTGTCTTCAATATAGATCTACTAGCGCCCAATCTTGGATAAATTTGAAAATTGGTGCTTAGCAACTGACCTAAAGCTTAATGGATCGAAATGTAAACTCATGTCATTTTATCGATCTAGCCCTCACCAGGCTACGTACTTTCTCTATGGGATCGCCTTAGAACGTTTAACTCAGGTTAACGATCGGGGAGTCCTATTAGATTTGAAACTTAAATTTACCGACCATATATCCACCATGGTTAATAAAGCTATGGATGTGCTTGGTTTTATTAAAAATTGGTCAAAAGAATTCAACGACCCATACATTACAAAAACTTTATACACATCATTGGTCCGTCCGATTCTTGAGTGTGGATCGTGTGTCTGGAGTCCACAATACGGAGTGCACCAAGATCACATAGAATCCGTACAAAAAAACTTTCTTATTTTCGCACTTAGGGGACTTAATTGGGATGCAAGCCTTCCCCTTCCCTCCTATCATAGTAGACTTTTATTAATCAACTTACCACCATTAACAAACCGTAGAACGATGCTGGGTGTCATGTTTCTATTTAATCTGATTAATGTTAATGTAGACAGCCAACATTTATTAACACGCTTAAATTTCAACGTTCCTAGTAGAAGGACTAGAAACTTTCGTCCTCTACTCCTTAGCCATTGTAGCTCGACATATGCCCAACACGATCCGTTCAGGGTTTTATGTTCGGACTACAATGGTCTCTACCACGTTTTGTCCCTTTGCTCTACTAACAATCTTAAATCCATTATACTAAACACCTTATCTTTGCAACACTTTTCCTCGTGATTTCATACTCCTATTCCACTCTTGTACTCTCTCGGATCTATCCCCGCGATTCATGCCGTACGTTATGCGGCAGCGTCCCTCGGTCGGTTCGAAAAAAAAAAAGCAACCATCAAAGAAAACGAAAAAAAAAATATAATAAATAAAACGGATGCATGAAAGGCAGACCGTCTTTTATGCCAACGAGAGAATACAAAAAAAAATGTAATTAATAAAGACACGAACAACTACAAATATCATACGAGATGCGAGGAGCAGGCCGTCGCGGAAATAAAATCGACTAATGAGCGACGCGGGATTCGGCGAAGCTGCTCCTGTCGGGCAAAGGTATGCACCAAGCCTGCAAGAGGCATTAGAGGTGTGTCCATACCATGGACCACACCCACTCACAATAGCTGAGTACAGGGCACGCCAAAAAAAAAGACAACGAAATAAAACCAAGGAAGAATAGGAGTGGACAGAGGATCAATCTCCTCCAACAGCGACGACTCATCAAGGACTTCGTAAAGGTAGCAACAAACGTTCAGGAGACGGAAGAACACAGGAAGAATCTGGAAGTAATAGAGGACCAACTTCGCAAACGAGCGAAGTAACGCAACCAGGCTGCATTTTTGTGCCAATGCCCAAGTTGCCAGTATTTTAATTAATCTCTACCTCAAGCCGATGCGCGAAAGCGCTGCTTAAAAAACACTAACCACTGTCAGGCTTTATACTATAACCATATAACTGATTTTGATTTATATAGAGCCAAATATTGTAAATAAGTTATATGTAAATTAACATATTTTTTTCTCTTCCTTCATTTCTATAAATAAACCCTACGCAGTCGCGCACGGGTATACAAGATTTCGTTTTCCGTTTATTTTTTTTATGAACATTTTTTTATGGCATTAATAAGTCAGACTTTCAATATCAAGATAAGCCATATATACTTGGCATAAAATATAGAATTTTAGAACAAACCCAAACATGGGTTTGATAGAAACGAAAACTGGCAAATGTCATAAATAAAATAGAATCACAAAAGATAGACATGAAAATAGTTACTATATTACTAGCAATAATAGTCGTGATAATGTTAGCAAACGTCATTATAAATTTATACAAGCTATATAACAAATGCTTGCGAAAAAGATTTGAAAGCCAAACGACTTGGACAAAATCTAAAAAAAAAAACAAAAAAAACACTAAAAACTACACATTGCCATTTCAATTATTGTTAGAGGTAACAATAAAGTTTCCAATAAAATTTACAATCAAAACTAAAGATGACTACCATAGAAGTTACTAGAAAGATTTACGAAATGAATACTAATTTTAAGGAACATGTTCAACAAATAGTCTCAACGACTTCAATAAGCATTAACCAATTAGAATACCTTCTAAATGAAACATTGGGCAAAACACCGGTTCAGGTAGTTCTCAGAAAATAATTCTCCATACTTACAAAAATGCAATGGAATGAATTATATAACGAATTAAATAAATTAAAAACCTATTTTGACAAATCGTATAAATCCTTAACGCAAAATCGTACAATTCAACAAAATACAATAAACAAACATGCTGAAATATTAGTAACCCGTTTCAATAAAGCACGGATACTAATAAATAATCAGAGAGATCGATTAGATAAAAATCGATGGTCACATGTTTCAAAGTTCCTAACAAGATTACGATCAAACTTAATAAATATAAAAGAAAGATATGATTTGGCAATTTCAGTGCCAACTATCTTAAACACACCATTAACAGTAAATCCTGGGGACGAATTAGAATCGCAAGAACTACCAATCACTGATCAAGTAGAGTTGGAAGATTCAGATTCTGATAAATTAGAAATAGAAGAAAAAGATTTAAATAATCTAACTATCCCCGGTGTCCTCTTACAATCTGAATTATCAGATCAAGAAGAGGATTTTGATTCAAACAGTGTAATAGAACAAAAACCTTTCATAATGGCAGATGAAACAATTGCCCAACGTGCATGCATAAAAGATATTTCAAATGCCATAAAAGAGATGTAGGATCAACCCTATATAAAGAACAGAGTGGGACCACTATTAACGGGATAATTACAAAACTTAAAGACACTATAATCGGAGAAACATCCGATGTAATCAAAGCAAAAATGTCAAAAACCACTCAAAAAGGTAAAACGGCTGAAAAGTTCACAACCGAAATCGAAAACTTGCGAAAGCTCCTTGAAGCATCGTATATCGATGAGGGATTGCCAGCCAAACATGCTGATAAATTCAGCACAAAAGAGGCCATAAACACAATGACTAAAAATTGTGATCATGGACGACCTAAAACAGTACTAGAAAAACAGACCACATACCATTAACATACCTATTTTCAATGAAAAACCCGACTTCCAAGTTAACTAGAATGAAATTAGATTAAGAAGAATACCAATTTACTGCAGTATACCTTAATGGAAAAAACAATTAATAACAATTAATCAAGAATAAGCATTATTCTAAAAGAAATAAATAGAAAAATACTAAAAGTCACTACTAGGTCCCAAAGTAAACAGAACAAAAACTGCGCAGTTTCAACATACAATTCGGATTTTCAAAACCAACCGACAGCTTCTAAGCCCAAAATATTTGACGTCATTCATAACGAAGATGTTAAAAAAGTAGTGACCTTGCATCTAACAATATCTAAGTGTTTTTTAAAGAAAGGATAACAGATATATGCAAGAATAAACGTTGATAATCTTTATACCAATGGAATATTCGATTTAGATCAATTTTTCCAAAGGCTTGAAAAAATAGCCGGTATAAACCAGATTAGACAACTTAAAATGGCACCGAGTGAAAAAATCTTTGAATTCGTTTCAATAGATATATTTAAAAATAAGGGCAATGAAATATTATTAAATTTAAGAGTAGCGCTACTACAGCCGGAGTTCATAGTAAAAAAAAAAAAGAAAGAGAAGCTATTCTGTTTACACTACATGACGATCCATTACAAGGCGGACACACAGGCATAACAAAAATGCTAGCAAAAGTAAAAAGACATTACTATTGGAAAAATATGACACGTGACGTTGCAAACCACGTAAAGAAATGTCTTAAATGGCAAAAATCAAAGACGACGAACCATACAAAAATCCCATTGACAATAACGGAAAAACCATTAAAAGCGTTTGATACAGTGTTAGTGGATACGATCGTTCCATTACCTAAATCAGACGAAGGTAACGAACACGCAGTTACTCTTATCTGCGATTTAATCAAATACCTCGTTACAATCCCTATAAAAGACCCTGCAAAAACAAAAGCGAAAGCTATATTCGAATCTTTTATTCTAAAGTACGGTCCAATGAAGACGTTCATTACGGACATGAAAACTGAATATAAGAATTCAATTATTAATGATTTATGCAAATATCTCAAAATCAATAATATAACAACAAACGCACATCACCAAACTTTAGGGACAATAGAAAGAAGCCATAGAACATTTAACGAATACGTTAGATCATATATCTCATCAAATAAAACAGACTGGGATGTTTGGCTTATATACTTTACTTATTGTTTCAATACAATACCCTCTGTAGTACATGGATACTGTCCATATGAACTTGTATTTAGTAAAACTCCAACCTTGAACATGACATTCAATAGCAGTGAATACATTGAACCACTATACGACATAGAAAACTATGCAAAAGAATCAAAATTCAGACTGGAGAATGCATATAAAAGAGCGAGAATGATGATCTAACAAAATAAACAAAGACAAAAAGAAACTTACAATAAAAAATCAAATGATTTCAAATTAGAAATAGGAGATAAAGTTTTACTAAAAAACGAAGTAGGGCATAAGCTAGACTTAAAGTATACAGGACTCTATAAGGTAGAAAATATAGGAGAACGAGATAACATAACAATCTTGAATGTAAAGAACAAAAATCAAACAGTTCATAAAGATAGATTAAAGAAATTCTATTCGTAAAATTCTATGGTCGCCACCAAAACAATTAAAAACAAACAAAAAAAAAAAAATTGTTTTTAATTCTTCTAAATTTAATATAAAATAATAAGAAAAATAAATAATATAACTATTTTTCTGGAAAAATGTATATATGAGAATTATACAAACATAATAAAATATATCACAATTTTATAAAATGTTCTAAAATTCTAGATTTTAAATCGTAAAACAAAAATTTTTCCTTACTAAACTAAATTTTATTACTAACACTTAATACAAACATATTAAGAAAATAATTACACAAATATACATAATCGATATATAATAAGTTCATTCAAAATAACTTCATTTTATTACGTTATTTTTAAAAAGGAGGGAGATGTAGTACGTATGGGTCACTATAGCAGGCATCCACTGTAGCAATACAATATTGTGTTACGGGGTTGTTACATAAACATAATGCCTCGGCCAAAGAGCCAGTGAATAAACATTTAGAAGTCCCACTTATGGGAAGTGCATTGGTCAGCAAATTCTCACGAGTTGACAATGCATACAAGTGAACCATACCTACTACACCCTTGCGCTCGCGCTGCTACCAGCCATATATGCGAGCATAGAAATATATATGTATACACACACACACGTAATAAAGTCTCTCTGCTGCCGTCCTTAGGGGCAGCGCAGCTACGACTCTGAAGAAATATAGAATAAGATTTCATTATGAAAAATGCCTTCAAGAAATAAACTACTCACTAAGAGTAAATTAAAATCGTTTCTTATTTGAAATACACTGGACATACACTGGACGCAGGACATCTATTACACTCTAAACAACTGTTAGATATTGGCTAGGGGAAGGTTGCTGTACATGAAAATACTGGATGTATAAAATTACAAACGGACTTTTGCACAATCGTCGACTCGCAAAATACTCTCATTGATCGCATATTTCCCAAAATATATTATTAATGTGTTAGTGCGAATCCCTATGATTCCTACAGATGTACCAATTGAATTCAAACGGACTCAATTTCCTATTCGATTGGCATTTATTAACCTAAAAAAATAACAAATATAAATAATAATAAAAATTCAATAATTTTGAACTTATATATATAATTAATTTTATATAATAATTATTCTTATTGAAGTAAAAAAAATTTTCCTATAAAAAATATATATGGCAATACAACGTATGCAGGGTTAGCTAGATCATCTATATATTTTTTATGATAAGAAATATATGTTGTGCAAAGATAGAAAAGAAAAATGGCAATAGATATACAATATACATATAAATTATAATTGCAATTCTATCCTCACAATGTAGTGCAAAATTCTGTAGCAGAAGAGTTTATTCATTTTGCATTATTTTTTAATGTATATATGTATATACATAATATATGTATAATATATTTTTTCTTCACTGGTACGTGTTTAAAATGTTTTCCTAGAAACCTTTGTAAATTCAGGTCTATGATTTGGGTTAGGGCACTCGCAAATATCTTTTTACTATAAATTTTTTTTAATATCGCGGGCCATAAGTTGGGCGCTAATTATAAATACCGTACCGAAGTTTTATTTAAAAATATACAAATTTTTATTTAAATTGTTCAATCGCCTAACCTTAACAGTGGCTTAAGGCTAAGTTTTGACTCCTCGAGCTTGAGTTGATTATCTTGCTTGTCTCCTCGGGATCGAAGACTTATCGAGGGCTTTTCTTAAGAACTTCCCGAACTTAGAAATAAGCCGATGAATCGTTAGAATATAGAAGTGGATTTCGAAGTTAGTGAACCGAATGATATTGCTGCGATCAGCATGGAAAAACAAATTACTGCTACCATTTCTTCGAATTCCCAAACAAATAAAATATTTATTCTGAAATATTAATAAATAAAATATATATTCTTTCATCATCATTAACTCAATAATGGATTCCCCAATTTATGGGGTACAATATGACCCAGATCAATAACCACATTTTTTCGCTTTGCTCTGAATATAACACTAAATCGTTCATTTCTAACGATTTATCCAAGCCTCCTTATTTATCCCAAGTTACAAAAATCTTTAATTTTGGCTGGCTTCGAAATGACTGTACAACCAATAATTTTCAATGAGAATATGAGCGTAAGAATGAGAGTAAGATCTGGGGCCTGCTGGGACCTGTCGCAAGAAATTTTTGCATGCATTTTCGTTGTATGAAATGAGTAGTCTGTATGCAGTATGGTTAGTGATACCAGACAAGTGATGCCAATAGGTAGGCGTTTGTGTAATGTAATAACTGGTAATAAGCAAAGATACGTATACGTGCTAGGTGAATACGTATTGAAGCGAACCGATATTTCCACGGAACGCAAGAATCGAAAAACATATTCAAAATGTAATAAAATTTATATAAGGTAATGTTTATGTAAGCGGATCTTCATATGCAATAGATTGGACCAATCCAATTCCAAAATTTCTATTCAGTTTCATAAAATCAGACTTATATTTAGTTTCAACATGCTAACATCGCTCGCGTGAAATCATGACTTATGGAAAGTAACAAAAAAGTTCTGGTCAAAAAAAAAAACCAACACTTATTAGAAGGTCACCATCGACATAGTATTGGAAAACGACTGAATACCAGACAAGTGATGCCAATACGTAGGCGGATGTGGAATGTAAGAACTGGAAATAAACAAAGATTGATCAGACAATATGACCTTAACCCAGATCAATTACCACATTTCTTCGGTTTGCTCTGCATATAACACTAAATCGTTAATTTCTAACGATTTATCTAAGCCTCCTTATTTATCCCCCTCGTAACCTTAGTAGTAGATAATACACCAATTGCATCAAACGTTGGGAAATATATAATGTTGACTGATTGGTTATTATAGGTGTAGGTCTCATTTGGAATGGTGCTATGTGAATACGTATTGAAGCGGACCGATCGACGCATCTCAATTGACTTCAGGATCAGAACCGTATCGGTCCGTATCGCAGCCTTGACCTTCTGATGTAGGACCTCCATTTCCCTACACGTCACCTCTTTTGTCCCCGCAGTCTCCTCTCTCTACTTGACGCAGCAAATCCAGTACCCAAAGCTCCAACTCCAATATGTACAAAACAACAAAGTTTCCGTGTCACCTTTAATACTGATCACAATACCAAACGGGGATGCTCTCACATTGCAGGCACCAAATGTCACGCTATTAATGGTTTTTAATAGCAGCCGAATAAGTTGCAATTCAAATTTTTAATATTTATTAGGGATCCAATTTAGGTCAAAAAACGCAGACGTCCAAATCGATGCTAAAAATACTATCGCAAAAATATTTGAGGAAAATAATCAAATAAAAACAAAGCTTAGCGATAGAAGCTAATAACAATTCAGTTGTCTATCATTCCGTGGGCAAGAGGCGAGGTGGAGGATCGCATACAAATACGAGATGAGCAAGTGTGCAGTACAAAAAGTTAAAGAGGAAAAAATGAAAGGAACAAAAAAGTCATTGATTTGGAAATCTTGCAAATTCAAACAATCCTTTTGGTCTGGATTTTTTCTAAATATTAGGGTTTGATTTAATGCCAGTGTCGAACATAAACGAGGTGCACAGTGTCAATGTTACTGACAAAGACAAATATAAAAACTTTTTTGAGCACGCGATGGGGGAGACAAAACACTTTAAAGCCAGCATAGTATTGAAATCGACAGCAACACTAATGTTTTTATAAAAACCCCCAAATTCCTTTTGAACAAATATTAAAACTCCAGGCAGAGGCAGACAGATTAGTCTATTAGTAGCAGGACTTTGAATTTAAAGAGACATAATCAAGTTCTTGGTACTCCTTATGATTAGATGAAAAATAGAGAAATGTTTGTTCCTCAAGTATAAACAAACAAAACAAATATGTTATGTCCATATAGAGATATGTGCGTTCATCTTGAAGTTGGGCTCCGAACTGCCTTTATTAAAGTATGTATATATATTTGTGCATTTGCCCATAATGTTAGAAAATGAAATGTATGGTATCGTTAGAATAAGAGATGAGAGTTTAAGTTTTTTAGATCAGTATACACATATAACATAAACTAACCTTAAAAAAGAGTTGAAAGTAACAAGAATAGAAATTTTACTTCTAAGGAGTTAATGATTATACCAGTATATGTATATACCAGATTCATTAGATAAATATTTATTTAACTGATTATAATTAGATAATTATATACTAAGTAATAAGTAACTTAGTATTTATACTATTCTCCTTAAAGTTTAATGATTATTTAAAGAGCAAAAACACACATTTCATAATCATCCATTAAAAAAAAAATAATAATAAAAATAATCATAATTTACGTTCCGTGTTTTAATATATGCTGTCTAAAAAAAATCAAACATTGCCAATAAAAGAAAAAAATAGTAAAAAATTTGAAAGCAAAGTCTGCAAGCACTAAGAAAGTATAAACATTAAAAAGAGAACGCAAGAAAACAAAAAAATATTTTAAAGAAAAAAAACAACACACTCGTCAAAGCACCGGAGGGATCATCGCAACAGCAGCGTGAAAATTTCAGATCTAAAACCTGGAGCAACAAGCCGCTCGACCGCAAGCAAATTAAATTCACTGTGGTGAATTAGTAAAAAAAAAAATAATTTGTATTCTTTATTTTGACTTATTTACTATAAGAGATAGCACCATTCCAGCTCAGCTTTCCACTTATAATATCCAATCAGCCAACCTTATTTTTTGCCCATCTTTTGATCAAAGTGGTGTGTTATCGAATCTTCTTAGGGTAAAGCCCGTGTATTCGCCAGGCCCCGATAGAGTACCAGGCTGTGTGCTGAGAAAATTACATTATCCCTCTGCATAAAAAAGGGTAAAAGTCTGCTGCTTCATATTATAGAGGCATTTCTAAATTTTCAGCAATTCCAAAGCATTTCGATAAACTTATCACTCCACATTTGCAACACCTATGTAGTTCAATAATATCCCCGTGCCAACATGGCTTTATGAAGCGCCGCTCCACCACCACCAACTTATTGGAGCTAACATCTTTTGTCACGGATGGGTTCCGGAATGGCTTACAAACAGACGTCATTTACACTGACTTCAGTAAAGCATTTGATTCTGTTAACCATTCTCTTCTTATAAGTAAACTCAGTCTTTTGGGATTCCCAAATGATCTCCTTATCTGGATTTCGAGCTATTTATCTGGAAGAACACATCGTGTCTTCTTTAAAGAGGTTACCTCGCGTACAGTCCGCGTCACATCTGGGGTGCCTCATGGAAGCCATCTTGGACCCCTACTTTTTACTTTGTTTATTAATGACTTGCCCCTTGCCTTGACTGACTCACTAGTACTTATGTACACTGACGATATTAACTAGACTTTGAATCCATTGATTCATTCATTTCCTGTGATGGAAAATCTAACTCTTCATTGTCTTCAATTGGATAATCATGACTTCTGCTAATATCATTATGTTTTACCACTGAGTCATTTTTATTTAAAGTCATAGATTTTATGCCTTTTTCGTTCACCACTACATCTATAGCTATCATTAATTTTCTTGATTCCTCATTATGCCGTCTGTCTGTTCACTAGAATTAGTTATTTTCATCATAAAAGCAAAAGCACAGTCCGGCTGCGCTGTTGCCATCTGACTCTGTCTCTCTACACTTCTTTTCTAAGAGCTACGTTTGTCATGAAGGCAAACGAGCGTTCTGGCTGCGTTGCTGTTGCCATCTGGGCCTGTGTCTCTCGGACATTACTCTGGACATGAATATTCTAGTTGCCCCCTGCCTGCCTTTTTAAGAAGAAACAATCATTTTTCATGTGGCCTAATTGGCCGCAATGAAAACCGTTTAGCTTAGGCTTTAACTTCTTCTGAAATTGTTTCTCCACAAATTTTTCCCTTTTGTTTTTGTATGTGCTATCCCTGGGCTCTCGATTTCCAATAGCCTGCAACATTTTTGCACTTGTGTCCTTGCCAACTCCTTTTAGTTTGATTTCATGATCTAGCAGCCGAGTCTTTACAAAGGCTTATGTTAAACTGTGCTCAGAGAGAGTTTCAATGGCTGTTATTACTTTATCATAGCTATTTGGAAGTGTTAGAAGCAAGTGAGACACTTTGTCCATTTCATCTATTTTGCCTCCCGCTAAAACTAACACAGTAACCAAATCATCAAATAAACGAAAATGGTTGACTAGCGGAGAATCACCCTTTAATTTTAAATTCAAGTTGTTTGTTGTTTGTTTCAATAGTTGTTTGCGTAATGAAAGTTGAGACGCCAGGCTTTTACGCTCGTAAATATTGTCCAAATTCTCAAAACCCTCCTTAGCCGAGCTCCCATTGTTGGCAAACACGAAAAAGGAGTCACTCAAATACTCGATTATAAGACTCTTTGCATTTCTCTCTGCTCGCTTCACTTCCTCACCTTTATCACCACTTGGTACCCCGTCAATTACTTTTAGCAACTCGTTATCCTCTAATAAAGCCCTGACTCTAAACTTCCATATGGAATACTTTTCCCCGTTAAAAGGTGTTAGGTTTCTCATTCCTTTTCCATTTTCCGAGAATAACTGTTCTTCTGTTCGATTGTTATGCGCTTCTCAGAATTTTTGTTGCTAGTTGCTAGCTCTAACACTTGCACTGAAATGTGCGCCAAATTTGGTGCGCCGTTATATATACATATACGCCGTTATGTATAAAGTATAGTAAAGTATAAAGTATTTTATTAAATGTAAATTAAATCTTTATTATTAATCGTGATAATTTGAAGTGAATAATAATATAATGCATTATATTTTATCAGCTATGACTTTTTCTGCAGCGACGACTCATCACCTTTGCGACTTTCCAAGGAGTGACGTTCGTTCGCAGAAGTGACCTGTTTACATTCGGCCTTCCTGATCTTCTTCATCTGTCCCAGATGACAGTAACTCCTCGAAGTCCATCACAAACCTCCAGAGCTTCATATTGTCGCAGCTAGAAGCTGTGATATTAGGCCCTTCAACATCAGATGCCTTACGAACGTCATATCGCCCATTTCCCTTCGTCTTTGTTATCTCGTATGGACCAAGATACTCGCTTGCCAGTTTACGTCCGGCGACAAATTGCGTTCTCTTTATGGCGACAAGATCTCCAGTTTTATATGTCTGCTCTAGCCGGCGCTTTTTGTCGAAATTGCGTTTGTAGACCTGCTGTGTCTTCTCTATATTTCGTCTCGCCTCCTCACGTTGCGTTTTGCCGCTCATTGTTGAATTGACAGACCAACTCCTCCTCTAACATCTGCAGTAAAATTTCTTCGGATTGATTACGCATTTTTGCGCCAAAAAGTTCTTCAAACGGAGACATCTTTAAAGATGCATGTACATGTGAGTTGATGGCTTTCTGAACTGCAGCGACGTGCTTGAACCACTTGTCTGGCTCACTTGTTGACAATTTTGATATGATCGACAAAATTGTTCGGTTAACCCGTGCCACCTGCCGTTCCCTCTTGCCACGCCTTTCGCCGTCTTTACGTGGTCTACCTTCCTCTCGTCAAGGAATTATTGAAATCCATCCGATGTGAATGCTGCTCCTCTGTCCGTAATAATACCACTCATTCCACTCATTCAACCTCTTCACATCTTCCTCATGTTCAGTCGACTTAGTTGGAAACAGCCATACGAACTGGCTGAATCCATCTACTGCCGCCAAAATGTATTTATATTGCTTAGCAGATGCATCCATTGGACCTAAATGATCCAGATGTAATGTGTGTAAGGGAGCATCGCCTTTGCCGATCGTGTTTAGAAAACTCTCTTGTTTTCCCAATTTCTTGCTGTGAATTATACATTTTATGCAATTAGAGATTAAATTAATTGTCTTACTCTCCACATGTTGGATCCAGAATCGCTTCTGGATAGCATGCATCGTCTTTAGTGTCGAAAAATGACCAACTTTGTGTGCTGTTTGAATAACCTCCCGCTCCAGTGACCTTGGAACATCTAGTAATTCGCTTCCATTAACATTTTTGAAAAGAACATCCCCTTTCAGCTTAAACTCTTTATAAGGTCGTTCTTTACCGATTTCCATGATCGCCTTCATAAAATTGTCTTGTTGTTGCGCTTTCTTTATTATAGTACTTCCAATAGTAAATCGGGTGCATCTTGCCCTCGAACAACTCCAGTAATACAGCTCCAAAACCGTCTTTAGAGGCATCAGTGTAGAGCTCGGTCGTCATCTCTTGAGTAAATATGCAATACCGGTTCCTTCGTCAGTATATCCTCCAACTGCTGTATCGCCTGTAGTTCTGCTGTACCAATATGGAAATCTGCACCCTTCTTTAAAAGATCAGTTAACGGCAATGTGCAATGTGAGCATATCCGCAAACGAATTTTCTGAAGAATCCCGCCAATCCCAGAAATGACTGTACTGCTTTGATATTCTTCGGCGTGGTGAAATGGCTGATTGCTACAGTTTTCTCCTTTCCCGGCCAAATTTTACCAGCCTCAATGGTGTGGCCCAGAAAATTGATTTTATTTTGCATAAAGCTGCACTTCTACGATTTAATTTTTAAGCCATACTGCGCTGCTGTCTCCAAAACTCGTCTGGTCTTCTGCAAGCATACCTCAGGCGACTCGGCGTATATGATTATATCATCCATGTATAGCTGCATGTCTCCAGAGTTTATAAGGTTCTGGAATACAAACTGAACAAATCTTATGAAAGCTGCTGGCGAATTTTTAAAACCAAACGGCGTTTTATTAAATTCGTAAGCCCTTCACGTGGAACGAAAGCTGTCATCCATTTGCTTTGTTCTTGAATTGGCACGTGGAAATAGCCTGCAAACTCTCAAGCACTTCCTCCATCAGTGGCGCCGGATAACAATCCATCAGTACCATTCTGTTAAGTTTTCTGTAGTTGACGCATACTCGCAGTGTGCCGTCCTTCTTTTTAACAACAACTACTCGGATTGCAACATTTGACGACGATTTCCGTACGACTCCGTGATCAATCCATTCATCTACTTGCTTCAGTACAGCGGCAGCTTCATCTGGTGATAACCGAGCAGGTGGATGGCGAAACGGCTTAACCACTACATCTGGCACTATCTTTAGCTCGACAGGACACTGTTTAACAACTTGCGGCGGCTTCTCGTAGGTGTCCTCTATCAACTGCTCGACAGACTTTCGATACCCTAGCAGTACATCGTATTCCATTTTATTGCTAGGCACACAAATAAAATTTTGGTCAGTTGACAGCCGATCGACCACTACTGGCGCGTTGAAACATCCAGTTGGTTGTGTCGTAGCATTGCCCAATCCACGCAATACTGAGGCAGTCTTAGTAAGCTCTACGTTTTTTATTTGATCTACGATATTTGCCTTTATCAACGTCACATCCGATCCTGTGTCCACCAGACAGTCTACTTCAAGATTGTTGACTTTTATCTACTTTGACTTTATTAACTTTTTAAACTTTTGTAGGACAATTACGCGAAATATGACCCTCTCGATTGCAACTAAAGCATTTTGTGCTGGCATTGCAATCCTTTCTTTTATGTTCTGTCGAACCGCAATTATAGCAATGATCTTTTTTATCAGCTGGCGGCATTTGCCTGTTGTTTAACATTTGTTTTCTGTTGCTCATTCTTCTTTTCATTCAAATTCAGCTTCTCGTAAATCTCAAACTCTTCAACTCTTGCAACTGTTCCGTCTATCCGTATTTTCAGCAACAACTTTCAATTTTTCACACACAAGACTCACGACCGGTTGAGCCCCCAAATGTAAAGTATTTTATTAAATGTAAATTAAATGTTTATTATTAATCATGATAACTTGGAGTGAATAATAATATTATGCATTATATTTAATCAGCTACGACTTTTTCTGCAGTCGTAGCTGATTCCTATGAATACGCCGTAGCTGAAATTCTATGAATACGCCAGCCAGATTTTCCAAATAGTAAAACACTTTGGCTGTTCGTTTCAGTTAATTTTTATTTTCACAACCGCATGCTCTCGTTGTCTTTAAGCAAGTAAATGGTACGCATGAGCATTGAAAAGGAAGGTAAAGAAAAAACGATCTTACGCAGAGAGAGAGAGAACAAACAGAGAGAACTTTGGCTCTCTCTGAGATCTTCATTGTTCATCCCTTTCCCCACACACACACAATGTGTATGTGTATAAGTGTGACTTTTGGTATCCCCAATAGTAATGCACCAAGTGAAATACAGCACTAGTGTAGTATGTAAGTTAACACACCCAGTTCCCACAAAGAGAAATTGCCAAATTGCAGGCCGTATCCGGTGGTCAACACGCGAACTGCCAACTGCCGAATCTGCACTCTGGGGGCAATCGCCCGGAGCCCGGCCTAACACTCGTGCAACGAGTGATCGTCACCGGATACCAACTGCTGACCCGGCACCTTAACGACAGCGCTGAGACCAGGCAAAGGCCTCGAGCTGCATAGTTAGTATAGTTGTGTTAATTAATAATTGTAATAACGATATTGACCTTTACCTTAACAGGTTTAAGGGAAATAAAGTAATAACAAAATAACCCAATTGATTTATTATTGAACCTTTACCTAAACAGGCTTAAGGGAAATAATCAAATATAACAGCCCGATCTTATTAATAACTGGCGCCCAAACGTAATTAAAAACCCGCACCCAAATAAAAGAATCCCGTTAATAAAACGGCACAAAAATAAAATAAAGACAAGTGCAAGAATCGGCGACAGAAAAAAAGCGGGAAAAAGTGAAATCCCGTTAATAAAACGGTTCAAAAATAAAATAAAGACAAGTGCAAGAATCGGCGACGGAAAAAAAAAGCCGGAAAAAGTGAAATAAACATTAAAAGTAAAAAAAAAAAACTCAACAAACCGTACCGATGCACGGTTCAATAATTCTACAAAGAAATAAAAAATTCTGAGTTCCAAATACTCGAGTGCAGTGCAATTATCAGACAAATAAAATTGCAAACAATAAAATAAAAATAAAACAAGCTGCAATTCCATCGTGCTTGCAGTTTATTCCGAAGAAAAAAAACAAAAACAAAGGGAGCTATTAAGTTACCCCCGCCTCACCCGAGACAACAGAGACGGCAGCAGCAGCAGTAGCAGCGACACCAGCAGCAACAGCGACGGCAACAGTACCAGCGACGGCAACAACAGCAGCGACGGCAACAACAGCAGCGACGGCAACAATAGCAGCGACCACACAATATTAATAAGAAATGTGAGTAGGCTTCTTGTTTAAATTCTTCGCCAACATTGAAAGTATTCAGAGAATAATTTTGGCCAGTACAAAAAATTATTAATTTCCCCTACACAAAACGTTCAGATATAAAAAAAAAAAAAATTCCATTTTGTAAGAAATAAATTTTTAATTAAAAAAAATGGAATTCAGAGAAAAAAGGGAACATTATTATTTCCCTTATAAAAATCTATCATCAACTAAATAATATTCTTTGTAGGATACAAATCTTTTTAATACTAAATCTTACCTAATATTTTGGTATTTAATTTTTAATATTAAATATTCATCAAGCTCATAATTGAATTTTGTAGCACAAAAAAAAAGTTCAGATAGAAGTTATTTTTTTTTCTCATTGGAAAAAATACTGGGAATGTAATTGGGAAATATATTTAATACTGAAACCAACTCAGCCACACCCATGCACAGAATTAATGAAGAGTTTTCATCGGACGAAGAGGTTCTCACAAAATACAGGAAGCTTTTGGAAACAAAAGTAGGAAAACAGAAAACACTTCAACAAAGTGAGGCAGATTGTCCCCCGTCTACCAGTAGGGTAGCACTTATTCGAGACAGCGCTCTCAACGTCCAAAACACAGAAACCCACCAGTGGACACAAAGAATGCAGGAAGATCAAATTGCGAGTATGGAAGCTGCCATAGCCTTCGCACTCCAAAAGCAACAGGAACTATTTGATAGCAAACTAGCCGCAATCATAAAGGAATTAAACTCACTTAAATGTAGAGATACTATTCCTAACATTCAGACATTTCAAGAAATTGAATTAAAAACAGAGATACAGTGTAATGAACCCCTTGACATGGTCAAATCTGTCCCAGAATTTGACGGCAAGCAGGAAAATTATGTTTCCTGGAGGCACGCCGCCACCGCAGCCTATAAGGTTTTTGAACCTTATGATGGCAGTAGCCGACATTATCAGGCGGTAGGAATACTAAAAAATAAAGTTAGAGGACCAGCGGCTGCTGTATTATCCTCTTTTAACACAGTATTTAATTTTCATGCCATACTGGCACGCCTAGATTTTACGTACGCGGACAAAACTCCGACGCACGTTTTTAAACAAGAATTAAGCTTATGCAGACAAGGGGAACTGCCCCTGCTTAAGTACTACGACGAAGTAGAACGAAAGCTGACACTTTTAACTGACAAGACAATTATGACACACGACGCAGCCGCAGCAGCTGTCTTAAATGAGCAACACAGAAATGACGCTTTACATGCGTTCGTATCTGGCGTAAAAAAATCTCTAAAAATAGCCGTTTTTCCGGCACAGCCATGAGACTTACCCACAGCATTAGCACTGGCACAAGAGGCTGAATCAAGTAACGAAAGAAGCGCCTTTGCGGCCACTTTCGCCCGACACTATGAGGAACATATAACACCGAACACATAAGCCGAATATCCAACGGTAAGCAGGTTGGAAAAATCCCCAAACCCATTACGAACAGACCCAATAAAAAGGGGGCAATAAAAAAAACCCCTCACTTCATTAGGACTCAAAAGGGAACCAACAACCAAAATGGTTCTTTTAAACAAAGACCCTACAACACTCAGGGTCAGCCAGCTCCTGAGCCAATGGAGGTCGACATCTCTTCCAGGTTTAGGCAGCCCACAATATGGCAAAAGGGGCAGTCAGAACGATTCCAGCAAAAAATAAACTTCATGCCGGAAGAAAAAAACCACGACGAAGACTATGACTCTTTAGCACAAGCCTGTGCCACTGAAATAGAAGACGAACTGGACGCAGACGACTCTTGTAATTTTTTAAGGTAAAACCCCTGCTCCCTTACATCACACGTATGGTAGAAGGAAAAGAAATAAAATTACTTTTAGACACAGGTACTTCAAAAAATTACATTACTCCAATCCCGGGGCTGAAAGGCATTGTGGCAGCGGAGAAACCCTTCACGGTGAAGTCAATCCATGGATTCACCAAAATTGACAAAAAATGTCTAGTTTCTGTTTTTAACGTAAAAACACCCTTTTTCATACTAAATAACCTCAAAGACTTTGACGGCATTATCGGGCTCGACTTGCTTAAACAAGTGAATGCGAAACTCGATTTTACCGGCAATACCCTGCACACAAACAATGGAAACAAAAATATTAAATTCACCAAGGCAGAAAACGTAAATTTTATTAAAATTGATGATGAAGACGTTCCCCTGGCAATAAAAGCCACCTTTGATAAAATGATTGTAAAAAATCATAAAGCCTTCGCCGATCCGGACGAAGCGCTGCCATATAACATAAACACTATAGCCACAATTAAAACTGATGGGGAACCGGTGTACTCCAGGTCGTACCCGCACCCCATGGGTGTAACCGAATTCGTCAATGCAGAGGTTAAACAACTTCTAGCGGACGGCGTAATAAGGCCATCCAAGTCCCCATATAATAACCCCACCTGGGTTGTAGATAAAAAGGGAACAGACCCAAATGGGGCTAAGAAGAAGCGTTTGGTTATAGACTTCAGGAAGCTAAACCAAAGAACCGTAGATGATAGATATCCTATCCCTACAATTTCGACAATATTGTCAAACATGGGCGAGTCACAATTTTTCACAACGCTCGACCTCAAATCAGGCTTTCACCAGATAGAACTGGCGGAAAAAGACAGGGAAAAAACTGCCTTTTCCATAAACAATGGCAAATGCGAGTTCTGTAGAATGCCATTCGGACTTAAAAATGCCCCGAGCATCTTTCAAAGGGCTATCGATGACGTTCTAAGAGAGGGAATCTCTAAGTTATGCTACGTATATGTAGATGACGTCAAAATCTTCTCAAAAACAAAGGAAGACCACGTAAAGGACGTGGATTGGGTCTTAACAAAACTCTTAGAAGCAGGCATGAGAGTATCCCAGGAAAAGTCAAAGTTCTTTAAAAAGAGCGTCGAATACCTGGGGTTCATAGTGTCGCAGGGGGGACTTCGAACATTACCCGAAAAGGTAGAAGCCATTAAAAATTTTGCCCCACCAAAAACACTCTTCGATCTCAGATCATTTTTGGGGTTAGCAAGCTACTACAGGTGTTCAATGAAAAACTTCGCGACACTCGCAAGGCCCCTAACAAATATTTTGAAGGGAGAAAATGGCAAGGTCAGCAAATATCAATCAAGAAAGATTGACATCAATATGAGCAAAGAACAGAGAGAAGCGTTTGACAAGCTGAGAGAAATCTTGGAAGAAAGGAAGAAAGCGCTGGAAGGGGATTATCGACGACCATGGCGCAAAGGTGATCTATAAACCAGGCAAAGAAAATTTCGTGGCAGACGCGTTGTCTCGCCAGAATATAAACGCCTTAGAGGACGTTGCGGAATCAGACGTAGCCACCATTCATAGCGAATAGTCCTTGACATACACCATCGATACCCCCGAAAACCCAGTAAATTGTTTCCGAAATCAAATAATAATTGAGGATGGAAACAGTTTTTCCGCGGAAACGTTCATTATTATTATTACAGGAAGTGGTAAACGCTGAAGTGGTAAACGCAATATATTGTACCCTACCAACTCTAGCATTTATCCAACACCAACTGATAGAGGCCTTCCCTAGCACTTCTTTCAAGTACACAAAAGGCTTCGTACAAGACATAACGGACACGACCGAGCAGAAAGAAATCGTTATAGCAGAACACAACAGAGCTCATCGAGCAGCACTGGAAAATGTGAAGCAAATTCTTAGGGATTACTTTTTCCCGAAAATGCTTCGGTTAGCAATGGAAATTACGTCAAACTGCCGAACCTGTTCCATGGCCAAATACAAACGCCATCCATCTAGGCAGGTGGTAGCAGAAACACCTATTCCTTCTTCTGTGGGAGAAATCCAACACATTGATATTTTCTCAACAGACGGAACTCTTTTCGCCACGGTGCAATCCATCGCATCGAGGGCTATCATAGACATAAAAGCCCCTCTTTTACACATTATAAATTTTTTCCCAAAAACAAAAACAATCTACTGCGAGACCATTAAATCAATTTTGCTAAATCATTTCAATATCACCATTTCCAATGCCCCACCTCCAGAACCTCAAATGGTCAGGTAGAGAGATTTCATAGCACTCTAGCCGAAATAGCCAGATGTCTGAAACTGGGACGCAATCTAAATGACACTGTAGAATTAATTCTTTTGGCGACTAACAAATACAATAATTCAATTCACTCAGTAACTAATAAAAAACCAATGGAAATCGTTCACTCAAAGTCCACAGAATTCGAGGAAAAATTAAGTAAGAAAATTCAAGAAGCCCAAAAAAAGGCACTTGACCAAGTAAATCAGAATAGGACCTATAAGGACTATCAAGTCGGCGAGAAAGTTTTTCTAAAAGGAAATAAACGACTAGGAAACAAGCTATCACCGCTATGTTCGGAAGAAGTTATTGAGGCAGACCTGGGGACCACGGTCCTAATTTAAGGGAGGGTGGTCCACAAGGAAAACCTACGCTAATAACCCTCGCTAGACTCCTCACCCTTTTTACAAATTTTAAATTTTTTATTCATTCATATCTTTCTAGGTTAGGAAAATACATTTTAGTATGGGCACTAACGGCTGCTAGAACAGACGCAACGGTGAAACTGAGTGACTATACGAACGCAGACTATATCCCTATAGAGGACGGTGAAATTGTAGTTTGGGAATCTTACAGATACTTACAACACGCGACAAACATGACAACTTACGAGGACTACGCAGACCAGACCGAAACGTTGACAAGAACATTTACTGAAGTCCACAGAACACCGGTTATAATGACAGACCTCACACACATTCGTAAGTTAGTAGCAACTCTAAGAATTCATCATAGGGCCGCTAGGAGTATAAACTTAATAGGGACAGCTTTAAAAGTTATTGCAGGCACACCCGACTTTAATGATTGGGAGCAAATAAAATTCACTCAAGCACTCAAGCAACATTCACTCTCATTAATGAGAGCAGATGAAGGACAAATTGAATTAAATACCAAATTCCAAGAGCGTTTAAACGAACTTGTAAACGCAATGAATCAAATTCAAAAATTTGGAACAAATAAATAATCACACCTTTTGGAAATTATTTTGGCTAAAAACAGAATCATAATCACGGATTTAGAAAATATCCTTATGGGCCTAACCCTAGCAAAACTAAATATTGTAAGCCCGGCAATTCTAGATAGCTCTGACATTGGCGAATTTAAAGAGAAGCAGCCTATTAACATTAGTTTAATAGAAATATTAGAAGTATCTAGTATAAGTGTTTTTCAAAATTCCGATATCATTTAATTTCTCATTAAATTCCCTAACCCTAAGCTCGTGTGTAAGAAAATAACGGTCTATCCGGTTCAGCACCACAACAAGATTCTGGACTTCGAAAGTGGAAATTTGGTCGCTGAGTGCCCAAAACGAAACATCAACATCAGGTACTGCAAGACGACGGTCGGAGCCACCTTCTTCAAGGAGCTCAAAAATGGCACTTGTGCCCAGCAAATAGTTTCTGGAGCTATTGCGCAATGCTCTACGCTCCCAGGTCATCTGGATCGAGTTACAGTTATAGATCACGGCACCCTCATAATAAACGAGGCCAATATGACCATAACCGACGACCAGGGACGGGACCAAAAAATATCTGGAACCTACTTGGTAACCTATTCTGACAGGATAGGCCTCAACGGAACTTGGTTCGTAAATCAGCTGGGAAGTTCGATGAAAAAACCCGCTGTGTCGGCCATGAACGTGGTCAACATCACGACACACCAAAACCGGCTAAGTCTCCCACTTCTTCACGAGCTGAGTCATAACAACCTCCACCACATCAGGACCCTTAGAGAAGAACTTACCTTGGGTTCCTTCCTCAGCTACTCCCTCACCCTACTCGCTCTCTTCCTACTATGCTCCACCGTTTGGCTCGGCTACCATTACCTAAAGATCAGAGGTCACCCCGAACCAGGAACTAATAAAGACATGGAACTAGCGGGTCGCCGGGACGGCAACCACTTAAAGGTAGGAGAAGTTAACACACCCAGTTCCCACAAAGAGAAATTGCCAAATTGCAGGCCGTATCCGGTGGTCAACACGCGAACTGCCAACTGCCGAATCCGCACTCTGGGGGCAATCGCCCGGAGCCCGGCCTAACACTCGTGCAACGAGTGATCGTCACCGGATACCAACTGCTGACCCGGCACCTTTAGCGACAGCGCTGAGACCAGGCAAAGGCTTCGAGCTGCAGCCGGATCAGACCCTTAAGTTAGTCTAAAATCTGTACTCCACAACCATAGTTGTGTTAATTAATAATTGTAAAAACGATATTGACCTTTACCTTTAACAGGTTTAAGGGAAATAAAGTAATAACAAAATAACCCAATTGATTTATTATTGAACCTTTACCTAAACATGCTTAAGGGAAATAATCAAATATAACAGCCCGATCTTATTAATAACTTGTAGACTTTATTTATTGGCTAAAATCCACTTAGAGTTTGGTACAAAAACTGACTTAAAACTGTACAATCCGTATCTTATATAGCGTCTTTTTTTTTGGGTTTAAGATCTAAATGCTAGCTGTGATCTGATTGTAGAGTGCGGAGTCTGGTTTTAGGTTTTAATTGGGGAGTGTGATTCAAGTGGTTAAGTGGTCCCTTGTTTATGATTAAATATTCGGATTGACTCTAATTAATTCTGATTGAGTCTAAGTAATTTGGTTTATATTTATTTATAATTTCTAGAAGTCCTCCACCGCTAGAATTTGAATTATGCTGAATTCTATTCAAATTAATTTTAATATTTTCTTTTTCTTAATTTTATGTATAAATAAAGTATAAGTATTATAATAATCTAAGTAAAGAAAATTAAATACTTTACTTTTATATGGAACTTTCGTTTTGATATTTCTTCTAAATTTTCAAAATTTTTTAGTGATAAATGGTCAAATTTAATAATGTTTTTGTATGACTGGTTCAATAAGTTTGTTGGATAGAAAAATCGATCATATAATTATATTTGTTCATTTGAAAAGGTTTCTCATAAAATTTGAATTTGGCAATTTACAAAATGTATTAGGTAATTTCCATTAATTGTTATATCTCCTTTGGTCGCAGTTTTGTTTTAGTTTTTCGTATTTTGCAATCCTTTCGACTAATTTTCCTTCAACTCTGGGTTTGTTATTATATATAAATCTGCAAATTTGTATTTAAATCTTTGTGTCGGGTCAAGCAGCTGCCGGAAAGAAGTTTGGCCGGCAATTATTTATTGAATATGTGACGTCATTTTCCTTTATATATCTCGGTCTCGTGCATTCGATCTGCCACCTTTATTTGCCGTCATGCGCTAGCGCTTGCCTTGCTCTCTCGCGGGATCTCTCCGTCGCTCCCCTGCATCAGGCGTCGAGCCGCGCTCCCGCATCATTCTCTACTCTGTCGTCAACCCTACTCAGGACATTTATCATTTGTAGAAATCCCAGAACCATTAAATAAATTGTATCAAAAATTGTATCAAAATATTTTAAAATATATAAACATAAACAAATTATAAAGCATTATTCAGTTATTTATTTGTGCGCGAAATATTAGCATCTGTTGACATACGTACATACGCTGTTTGTCGAGTGCCACAATCGCTCATACATATTTTACTCCGTTATATCGAAGCTGCACAATGGGTCGTGTGCTGATAATAAATAAACGAACTGAAATAAATTCTTTTTTTTTTTTTGTTGCGAAAATGAATTTGTTTTTCGATTGTGCCTCTCCTGGAAGGAAAGTATTCCAGAGCCAAAGTGCAGTTGTCCTTTTTGAGGATCTTCAAGGATTTTTTTCCTCCTTGAAATCAGTGGAGACATTTCCGGAGACGATGTTAAATGTGCGGCTCAGCGAATTGGAGGGAATCGTTGCGGATTTCAAGAGCACACACAAGGAGCTGTCCGAGATGGATGTTGCAGAACTCAGGAGCGATCTGCGCGTCAACTTCAACGATGCGGCGAGGGAGGCACGATTCATCCTGGATCAGGAGATTATGCGGCGCTCCAGTTTATTGCCGGCAAGTTCGTCGCTGGTCAACGCATCGTCTGCCAAATTCGATGCGTCGTTTGGCAGAACCTTTCTGTGGCGTTGCCGCCACTCCCACTTCCCAATTTTAGTGGAGGTTATGCGGAGTGGCTTGAATTTCGGTCCCTGTTCTCGACCATGGTGGACACAAACCAATTTATCAGTAGGGTCGAAAAACTTCATCGGTTGCGGTCCTGCCTTCGTGAATTTGCCTTGGAGACTGTTCGATCGTTGGAGCTCACGGGCAAAAATTATGACGTCGCATTGGAGCTGCTAAACAAAAGGTTTAGTAATCGCAGGCTCATTTTTCAACCTCATGTTAATGAGATAATGAATCTGAGGGCCGTAGAATCCGCATCGGCGACGAGGCTTCGTGAGCTTTCGGACAAATTCAATTCGCATATGCGCCCTGGCAATCATGGGCTCAACGAAGCAAATTGCTAGCTGCATCATAATCCAAGTGCTGTTGCAGAAGGTTGATGATGCCACGCAGTCTAAGTGGAAGGAAATGCAAGCTGACTCGGATTCGTTGGATTCCATTCCAAAGTGGGAGTCCATCGCCAGTTTTCTTGAGCAGAGATGCCGGACTTTGGAGAGCCTGGATTTGCCTGGATCATATGCACCAAACCTTGCCGTAGGACGGTGTAGACCTTTTCATACAGGTAACTCTGCATTTGTGATTACCAACTCTTCCACATGCATGATTTCCTGAGCGATCCTGAGGATCGTTTAGGCGAAGTTAGGCGATTGGATTTATTCCGTAAGTGCCTTGGATCTGGGCACCTATCTCGGCATTGCAATTCGTCAAGCTGCCGTGCTTGTGGACGCAGGCAGCATAGCTTGCTGCATTTTGGTGGCAATTCGACAGCTCAAGGCCAACACCCATCTCCCGAGGTTTCCGCATCTAGCGACGCTGTTTCTCGGTCAGCGTCCGCTCCCGTCAATTCTCTTGTCGGCAAGGATCATTTTGGTGATGTGGTGCTGCTAGCCACTGCCAATATTTTGGTCAGAAACCGCTCCGGAGTTCTACTGCCCTGCCGAGTGCTGCTCGATTCTGGTTCGCACGTGCATTTGGTCACCTCAAGGCTGGCAAACCAGCTGCAGCTGCGAAAGATAAGGTCTCCGGTTTCTGTGTCCGGTATAGGTGACGCAGGATTTTGTATCGATGGGTTTTCTGTGCAAGTCAGCTTGCAATCCCAATGCTCTGACTACTCGGCGCAAGTAACTGCGATAGTAGCCTCCAACATCACTGACCTTCTGCCAAATTTTGCATTGGACGTCAGCTCTTGGCAAATTCCCGCCAATGTAAAGCTAGCAGATCCTCATTTTCACCAGCCGCAGCGAGTTGATTTGCTAATTGGAGCTGGATTATTTTACGAGCTGCTTTGTGTCGGGCAAATTCATTTGTCTCCTGGGTTGCCCTCAATCCAAACAACTCGGCTCGGTTGGGTTGTTTGTGGAGGCGGAGGTCCTAACAATGGCAATGTTCTCATGGCTGGTGAGCGGTCAGGACTGATATGCCCAAAGAAGCCTTTAGATGAGCGGCTCAATCAACTTCTTCGACAGTTCTGGGAAGTGGAAACCTGCACCGATCCGACTGTGAAAACGTAAAAGGACGAACTGAAGAAACCGCCTCATCAGCCCGAACTGCGCGCTCAGTATTTGGCCTTTGTAAAGGAAAATCTTAACCTAGGTCGTATGTCCCTAGTTCCGCCGGATGTGCATCGAGATTGCAAATATTTTCTGCCACATCACTGCGTGCTAAAGAAGGACAGCACCACGACGAAACTTAGAGTGGTGTTCGACGGTTCCGCTGTTACCACCTCCGGTTATGCTCTGAATGACATATTAATGGCTGGGCCGGTCATTCAACCGAAGCTTTTTCATATCCTGCTTCGTTCGCATCCGGTAGCGCTGACTGGCGACATTTGTAAGATGTACCGTTGTGTGAGGATGGCGTCGTCTGACAGTTTCTTGCAGTGCATTCTGTGGCGAGATTCCCCTCTTGAGGAGCTACAAACATATAAATTGGACACTGTTACATATGGAACAAAGCCTGTGTCCTATCTATCTGTGCGAGCGATGCACCAATTGGCTAAGGACGATGTGGACGACTTTCCAGTGGGATCCGAAATCTTGCTTCGAGATTTTTACGTCGATGATCTTATTTCTGGTGGCAGCTCCAAGGAGGAGGTTATTCGCATTTTAGGCCAGATTTCAGCGCATTTGTCCAAGGGCGAATTTCAGCTGCGGAAATGGTGCTCCAATATCCCTGGCGTGTTAGACGGCGTGCCTAAGGAGGATCGGGAGTCTTATCTAACTTTTGATGACGGTAGCAACTTCACGAAACGTTAGGATTGGCTTGGGATCCTTCCACTGATCAGCTGCTGCTTTCATTTTCAGCTCTTCAGTCCACTTCGAAGCCGTCTCGACGTTCTGTCCTATCATCAATAGCGCGGTTATACGATCATCTTGTTGGTCCAGTTGTTACTAAAGCAAAAATATTCTTGGAGAAGCTGTGCCGAGAGCATCTTTCTTGGGATGAAAGCTTACCTCAGGGTTTTTACACCGAGTGGCAGGAGATCTGTCGGAGCTTCACTAACACCCAACGTGACGAATTTCCTCGGCTGGCGCTTACGTCTGGAGCACTTGTGGAGATTCATGGATTTTGTGACGCCCGCATTGAAGCCTACGGAGCATGTGTCTACATAGTTTCCAGGTCGCCAGGGGCTGAGAGCCGCTTGCTATGTGCGAAGTCTCGAGTATCGCCTCTTAAGACCTTAACTGTGCCGAAGTTAGAGCTGGCTGGAGCTGAGTTGTTGGCGAGAATGATGGCAGAGGTTCACAGTCGAGAAGCCAGCTTTAAAGCTTCGCCCTTCAATTTTATTAGTGAAATCGCCATATACAGACCTCGTGGTTACATGCAAATACGTTAACTCTTTTCCAGCTCTTCAGCGAGTGTTTGCGTACGTCTATAAGTTTGGCAGACGGGTTCAGCATAAAGGAATTACCGTTCATGATCTCAAGGCGGGGACTCGCGTGGTTTTGTGAACAGTTGAGCGCGCTCATTTGGGTTATGAAATAAGGATGTTGCAGACAAAGGGAATGGTTGCCTATTCAGGTTCGCTGGCATCGTTATCTCCCTTTTTGGATCAGTTTGGATTGCTTCGAGTAGACGGGCGTCTCAAGAATTCATCCTTGGATTTCGATGGTCGTCACCCAATAATTTGGCCCAGGAGCTATCCGGTAACGCGAAGCATAATCCTAAGTTTCCATGAGCACCACCTGCACGCTGGACCTCGATCGTTATTGGCGATGATACGTTCGCAGTATTGGCCGATTGGGGGGAGAAAAACTGTGCTTAAGGCGACAAATAAATGTGTGAGATGCTTGCGGATGATACCTCGGTTGTTTGAGCAACCGAGTAATGGGCGATCTTCCAAAGGAGAGAGTGGAAGGATGGCGGCTTGTGGAAAGCTGCTGTTAAGACCGCCAAGTATCATATTTACAGGGTCGTGGGCTCGACTGTACTAAAGGACGACGATTTACAGACGCTGGTGTACAATATTGCTGCAGTGATTAATTCGAGGCCATTAGTCCCTCTCTCTGAAAACCCTGCTGATCTTGATGTTCTGACTCCTTATCATTTTTTCGCACGGAGGGCCTCCTTCTAGTTCAGTGAGCCAGACCTGACAAAGCTCAACATAAATCGGCTAGATGCTTGGCAACACGTCGTCTTTCTTCAGCAGTGTTTCTGGTCCAAATGGCGTATCCCTGGTCAAGGCATAGCAGTAAATGACATCGTCCTCGTGAACGGAAATGATCGTTGGAGATGATGGAGTGTGTCGGGTGGCGCTGCTGACGACGGCGTCAGGAGCTACAAGACGGGCAGTCAACAAATTGTGCCTGCTGCCCGTTCATGATGCTGTTGAAAGCCCATCTTTCAACGGGGGGAGTATGTCGGGTCAAGCAGCTGCCGGATAGAAGTTGGGCCGGCAATAATTTATTGAATATGTGACGTCATTTTCCTTTATATATCTATTCGCGTCTTTAGGTCTCGTGCATTCGATCGGCCACCTTTATTTGCCGTCATGCGCTAGCACTTGCCTTGCTCTCTCGCGGGATCTCTCCGTCGCTCCGCTGCATCAGGCGTCGAGCCGCGCTCCCGCATCATTCTCTATTCGGTCGTCAACCCTACTCAGGACATTTTTCACATATATTATTTGTAGAAATCCCAGAACCATTAAATAAATTGTATCAATATTAATAAATCGAACTGTGCTTGTTTTATATTGGTATATATATAATATTCAGAACACAAACTTGAAGCTCCCGAAAACGCTGGGTAACTGAACACTTTGTATTTTAAAATAGTCATTTTCTTCGTCTCTGGTTTTGTTATTATATATAAATCTGCAAATTTGTAATTAAAACTTTGTATTTTAAAATACCCATTCTTATTAATTGAATTTTAAGGAAATCTATTTCAAATTTATTTATTTCATCTTTAGATATTATCTCAGGTAAGAATACATTGTGTCCTTGCTTTCGTCATTATCTTTTTCTAAGAAAAGGCGTCGTTAAAATGTGTATTAATGTAAATTTGTTTGTTTAGATTTGTATTTTGATTGTGGTTATTCTGATCAATAATATTTAAGTGTTCTAATATGTCTCCCCTATTCGTAAAGTGAGCCTGCACCATTAATAAGTCCTTTTTTTGTTCTTGTAGTTGGAGTAATTGATGTGATTTTGGATCTAATGAATTCTATTTCTTCAATGATCAATTCTTCGTTTGCTTTTCCAATATTTTTTTTATTATCCTCTTTTTTATTGATAATTAAGGTGTTCTGATTAATTTCAATACTATGTAAAATTATAAAAGTTAAATTATAAATTGTGAATTTCCACTGAAATTTCCACTGAAATTCACAATTTCAGTGGAATGAATATGTATAGGGACGTATCTAGCCTCGTCTTGAATTGGAACCACATGTAGTTTGGCATGTGTCATTGATAATATTATTAAAATAATCAAAAAATTTTCTGTAAATATGAAAAAAAAACCTATTTCTACGCTTGTTAAACTTTTATTTTGTTCAACAAAAAAAACCTCTTTTAATTTGGCGTATTGAAAATATGGTTCATCCTTGGGTCAGAGTCATTTGTAATTTGTTATCGGTCTTTTATTTCTCTTTTCTTCGTCATTTTCGTTTTCTTTGTTGAAGGTTCTGTCTTAGGTTATGTCAGCGTCGAAGCCAACGTAGACAGTTTTGTTAATTCGCTGGAGTCTGTACTCGTCTCTGCAGCTCGAGTTTCAACATCTCAAACTATAAACACACAATGCATTCAAAAGAAGACAAATCTACGAATCGAAAAGCGACCCTTACGTCGAGAATGGCAATGTCACAGATCGCCATCTGCTAAGCAACGCTTCAAACATGCCTCACGTCAACTTGATCAAGCTCTACAGCAAGAAGAAACGTATGTCCACCGCCGCTACATAGAGCAATTGTCAATTAAAAGTACAAAACACTCACTATGGAGAGCTCACCCAACTCTGAGCTCACCGAAAGAAACCGTGATGCCTATTAGAAATTCCACAGGCAGGAGGGCGCGCAGCGACGCAGACAGAACTAGCACGTTTGCCAAACACCTTAAAAATGTCTTCCAAGCAAATCCTGCCACCAATGCGTTTACTTTGCCGACTCTATCAGATGAGCCCCAGCCTCAACATGAGCCGATTGAGATTCGCCCAAACGAAATCGTTAAAATCATCAAACGACAATTGAATCCGAACAAATCCCCGGCTGCGACCTCATAACTCCCAAAATGATCATTGAGCTCCCATACTGCGCCGTTTGCACTCTTACCCAGCTATTTAATGCCATCGCAAAACTTCGCCACTTTCCAGTGAGATGGAAAAAGTCAATTATAATAATGATAGCAAAGCCGGGAAAAAACCACACTATCCCACGTCGTATAGACCTATAAGTCTACTCTCTTGCCTATCTAAACTCTTTGAAAAATGCCTAATGACTCGGATAAACACATACCTGAGAATCCAGGAAGGAATCCCGTCACACCAATTTGGGTTTCGTGAAAAGCATGGAACAATGAGCAGGTCAACCGGATAACATCCGAAATTCGGAACGCGTTCGAAAAACGAGAGTACTGTACTGTCATATTTTTAGATGTCTCTCAAGCATTCGATAGAGTCTGGCTAGAAGGTCTAATGTACAAGATCAAGACAATTCTCCCCTACAGCACCCACAAGATTTTAGAGTCTCACCTTCACGACAGAAAATTTGTCGTGAGGTGCAACACCGCTATATCCGATGATTACACTGTTGGAGCTGGAGTTCCTCAAGGCAGCGTGCTAGGGCCAATATTATACGTCCTCTACACAGCAGATATCCCGACAAGCACACGTCTAACAACATCCACGTTTGCCGATGACACAGCTATTCTTAGCCGCTCAAAATGCTCGATTGAAGGAACTGCAGCTAGCTCTTCATATGGTCGATGTCGAAAAATGGCTGTCAGATTGGCGAATTAAAGTGAACGAACTAAAATGCAAGCATGTTACGTTCACTCTGAACAGGCAAAACTGCCCGCCGATAACATTAAACAACACTCTACTCCCACAAGCAAACAAAGTAACATACCTAGGAGTACATCTCAACAGAAGAGTCACATGGCGCCGGCACATTGAAGCCAAAAGAACACACCTAAAGATAAAAGCCAGCAGCCTTCATTGGCTTATTAACGCTCGGTCACCTCTTAGCCTTGAATATAAAGTCCTGCTGTATAACTCGGTACTAAAACCTATATGGATGTACGGCTCCCAGTTATGGGGGAACGCCAGCAATAGCAACATTGACATAGTTCAAAGAGTTCAGTCGAAGATCTTGAGAATAATCACCGGGGCACCGTGGTACGTTCGCAACGAACACCGCGACTTAAACATTCTACCAGTCAAAGAAGCGATCGCAGAACAGAAGGTAAAGTACTTATCCAAGCTATCGGTGCACCCTAACCACCTGGCGAGAGGTCTAGCAAGGTTGAGCAACCAATCACGCCTTCGTCGCAATGACTTACCCACCCAGCGACCGACCTGAGGGACGCGCAACCAGAATGCAGTCTTAGTATACTGTTAGTTAAATTTTAATGTTAAGATTCGTCAACTTATTGTTAGTCTTAAAATTAAGAGTAGATTCAATAAATAAAAGCAAAGCTATAATAAAAAAAAAAAAAAAAAAGGTTATGTCTTTAAAGATATCTATAATGATGCATTGATCTTTATAATGTACTGTGTCTGGTATTTCTGAAAATATATCAATTTTACCATTCTGCTCTGAGTCTGCTACTTTATTATCTTTTCCTTTAACATATTGAATGTCACAACCTAATTGTAACATTTAGATCCATCTTTTATGTCTATCTTTTAAATCTTTTCTTTTATTTTTTTTTACTTAAATGGTACTTAATTGGTTAAAGATCTGTTTTAATAATTTTAAATAGTGATTCGTATAGAAAATGTCTAAAATAATCAACTGCGAAAACAATGGTTAAAAATACTACATCAGTTGCGCGAATGCTGAAAATTTTAATATAGGGTGTGAACCTTTGAGTGGTTTTAAATTTGCATATGAATATATATACTCTGAATCGTGTTCATTGATTTTATAACCTTTTTGTAAATATTTAATGTGGGGTTATGCAATTTTTTGTGTAATGAATTTCCTGTAGAATCCTGTCATTCCTAAGAAGCTTTTAAGTTTTTTCTCTTTTTTTTTGGAATCGGTATATCTAAAATATCCTGTGTTTTTTTTGGATTGGGTTGTATTCCATCTTTTCTCAGTACGTGTCCTAAAAATAAAATCTGTATGATGTTTCATATAAGCATTTATCTGGCTGAATTTTTAAGCTCTTGAAGTTTTCCAAAAAAAAATTTTCTAGTATCCAACATGCGTTGGAGGAAAAAAAGCTTAAAGAACCTTCACAAACAATGTCGAACAAAATGGTTCGGCAGGATCAATTCGGTCATTAGCCTGTCTGGACTGACAAGCGACTGCGCTGCACATATCCGAACAGCACTGGATTTTCCCAAACGGAGTCCGAAAAATGTGGGGTATTTTTATGTTTTATTAAAAAAAGTAAATGTTTTAAAATCTTTCATGTACTATATATTAGTATTGAATGAATCTAATTATCTTTCTTTGGGACAGATTACAAATATTTTCCTTTTAAGACTCTTTGATTCAGAAATGCATTACTCCACATTTTACAAAAATAAAAATAAGGTAAAACCAAAATGAAATAAAAAAATAAAGGACGTGGAGAAATAAATGAGTTCAGAAGAGGTTGTATGACTTTATTAATATAAAAGACCCATATTTATAGCTAATTAGATACATGGATATTGCTTAGGTGGTAAATTAATGGACATATAGCAAAAACGTAAAAATAATAAATTAACAATTTAAAAGAGTAATATTCTGCAATATTTTTCGATTGCATTAAAGTGTACTGTCAGTAGTTTTCTGTGTTTCAGTTTGTTGTTTCTGTAGTTTTTGGTTCTTTAACTTTCATCGTTCTTTATTTAGGCTGTGACCTAATATTTTTCTATTGTATATTTATAGTGCTTGTGTATTTCTTGTGTGTATATTTGTGTTGTTGTGACGTAATATTAAATGCTAATGACTTTACATTCTCCCGGCCTTTGAACAGGTGTTCAACCGTCATCCAGCTCTATAGTATACTGTTTTGGGGTAGGTTCCGGAATTTATATATTTGTAGTGCCTTTAGGTTTTTGAGTCCAAATAGACTGTCTGTATCGCATGATGAGAATGCTCATCAGTACCAGTATTATGACTGAAATAGCCGATGCTGTGTACGAAATGGTTGTCTGGTGGTCCATGTGGTACGGTGTATCTTTTTCTTTTATATCGGATAACCGATGCTGTAGATTTATAAATTCTATGGACCTTGTGGGCTCGGGGCCGAATCGACTGAACGAAGTATGTACTTCAGTGGTCATAGTGCCGAGCGTAGTCAGACTTATATTGACATTACGTGCTGTGTAACCAGTGGACAAATGCAGCATACCAGTCGCCTTTATGTTGGCAGTTGATGAAACTCCATTGAATATCGCCTGAAGTTCCATTAGGTCCTTGGTTGCGAAGATCCATTGGTTAGATTGGTGCATTTTTAACAATACCATGCTAGGTATTCGGTTCCAATCTCGTTATTAAAAACCGGGAATTCGCATCTACTGTCAACATTGTATACCGTTAAGTAATTGGAACACATATATTGCTCAATTTTTATAGTTGAGCATCCTTTGAATTCGTCCTCACCAAAACCTAAAAAACGATCACTATGAGCATTGACATTAGTTATCTCCCTCTGCATTTGCTGTAAACCATTAGCAAGTAGATTCATTTGTGTCGTGAGGATCATAAATGCAACGATACAAGGGAACTCTTTTTGGCCACTGTTTTTTGACGTTTCAGCTATTTGCTCTCAGATTTAATACGATTTGCTGAACCGTGCGCAGAATAATGGTGCGTGCCTGGCTTAGTTCACCCAGACATATTGCCTTTGTTGGCGCTCTGTTAGCCTTACAGAATCTTAGCATGTAAGCGACAATCCGTTGTATTTTGTAAAAGAAGTTACTGTGCCTACAGTTTTATACATCCCCTCCGAATGTGTCTTTAGCGGCCATGCTGACGAATTTTGTTTTTTGTTCTAAATTCATTTGTCCTAAATTTTTGATCCATTTAAGAACAGGGGTCCATGAAATGTGTCCATGCGGCATGATATAGTGATTTTTGGGTACATGTGTTGTTGGAATAAGCTTCATATGTCCCAAGGCTTCATATTCTTTCCTGAAGTCGGCATACCCTTTTCGAACATCACCGCTCTAGTGCTACAAACCTTTTGATAGCAATATCTTTTGACTCCCCCAGGGCTGAAGGGTGTTCGACGAATGGTAGTTTCACAATAAATCTTCCGTATTCTGCTCTTTTCAGAGTTTCTACAAAGTATTTTTCACTACGTACTTCTGAGGGAGATCGATGTTTTATTTGGTCGTCAATTTTATTTGTTTCATTTGGACTTTTTAATCAATGCATCAGTTTCTTCACCGACGATACAAGCTAAGTTTCGGCTTCCTGAGTTTCGGAGTTTAATTCTACCTGCTACAATACGTCCAAGCTTCGTGTTCTGTAGCAAGGCACCATCTCTTCCGACCTTCTGCTGTTTTGGATAGAGAAGCGAGTAATAGTGCTCGGTGCCGATTAGTAGATCTATCTTTTGCTGTTGCAAGAATGTTATTATTCTTGTTAACGCCGGCACCGACAGTTGGGGAACGAAGGCTTGTGGATTTCAGGTCCAACAAGGTGAAATGCTTCTCGTCGCACTTGAAACAATTCCTTTCTTTATATTCCTTTGATTTGTGGTCGGTCTTGCCAACTGTCTGCTCATATAGACCCCTATTAGTCATGTCAAGCTTATCGGTAAGCAAAACTACTAAAAACGCATCCCATGTGGATACATTGATGACTAGTCCCTTTAATGACGCAAGGGTTTCTAAGGATGTTATGTACAACTCCTGTATTGATTTGGCACTGGCAAAGTCTGGGCTCTGATGAAGTAGCCGACGAATAACTGTATTCGCGATGACCCGAGGATTATCATATATCATATCATATCCATCTTGAATTATCATCATCCAACTATTATGCGCCATGCATGTACATAGTTTTCCTCATTTAGCTCGATGTGGCTATTGGAAATAGCTATATCGAAATAGATATTGGAATTGCTCCCATTTCATTGCATTCCCGTCAAATATTGGAGTGTTTATCAAGGGCATTGATACACCAATGCTATTTGTCATAGGGCTAATTTTTGCCATAAGTACATTCTGCTTCCAGTTAAAGGTATGCCTGTTTGTCATATCCACTGTCTATGGGGATTTTAAATATCTCGTAGACTGTCAAGTAGTTTTCTTGGACTTGAGCACATAAAGATTTTAGTTGGTCTCCTGAGCCTCCCCCGGATGCTTTAAACTCTCGTAAGGCACCGTTAACGGACTCTAATAGTTCTACTTGGCGCCGACATAATCCGGCTAATCGTTTATCCATGGGAGCAACGCCACGAGATTGCTCTTGATCCTGACATTATCCTTGTTCTTGAGCCTCTTCCTTTTGACTCGTGCCTTGCATCAGCTTCCCACGGTTGCTTCGAAAGTGGCGGCATATTTCTCGCTACTAATCCGGAGTTCCTAAGAATACTTGATGTAGCTTTCAGTCCTGGCCGTTCCTTGGATTTTTGCAACAGTTTCAATGAATCATTCCCAAGCCTCTTCGAGAATGGCTAGTTTCGTTTAAAACTATGATGACTTTTGTTTTTGATTCGGCCCATCCTTTTTGTAATTCCGTATGCGTCTTGCAATCTCCTGCCCAATTTCTTGCTGGGCATCTAGGAGGCCTTGAGTGCTCGCCTCATCAACGGCTGGCTCTATTGTAATTTTAGGCGCAATAATCAAATCCCGTTCCATCTTTTCGATCTTCATTTCTGACCGTTGGGAGTATTTTATTTATAGAGTGCTAGTAGCTGGATATGCTCCGACTCGCTACCGAAAGTGGTCGAAGAAAATGAACCCCTTTTTATGGACTGAGGGAAGTGTGGTGCCCTTAATCTACCAATTAGAGGGACAGCGTCACACTGCTGTGAAGATCTTATTGCTTCCTTAGCAGGAGTCTTCCTGAATTTTTTATTGTGGAACGATAGAGATAGAACGAATGTTCCTTTCGATTGTAATTGGTGATCCTGGGGTTGCCGGATCACATCGGGGTCACCAAAATGTTAATCTGTAATGATTAAGTTTGAGCTAAGGGCACATATACCGATTGCTGGTTTATTGAAGAAACTTGCTCTTGAACAACTTGGACGTGGAGAAATGAATGAGTTCAGAATAGGTTGTCTGAGACTGACTTTATTAATATAAAAGTTCCATATTTATAGCTAATTATATACATGTATGTGTGGATGGTAAATTAATGGTAATAATTAATGATAAAATTAATGGCAAAAACGTAAAAATGATAAATTAACAATTTAAAATAAATAAAATTGTAATATTCTGCAATATTTTTTCGATTGCATTAAGGTGTAATGTCGGCAGATTTTTCGGTGTTTCAGTTTGTTGTTTCTTTTGTGTTTGGTTGTGATGTAAGCTATGACCAAATATTTTCTGTAATATATATTTATTGTGCTTGTATTTTTGTTGAGTGTATATTTGTGTTCTTGTGACATAATATTAAATGCTCATAACTTACTCTTGGGTATGCAATTTTTGCGTATCCTTTAATAAATTTTCAATAGAATCCTAAGAAACATTTAAGTTGTTTCTCTATTTTTGGAATCGGTATAGCTAAAATATCCTGTATTTTTTTTTTGATATGGTTGGGTTCCATCTTTACTCAGGACTTGTCTATAAAATATCCTGTATTTTTTTTTTTGATATGGTTGGGTTCCATTTTTACTCAGGACTTGTCCATAAATTCTGTATGTTGTTTCATAAATGAGCATTTATCTGGAAAAAATTTTTAAGTTTTTTTTTTTAAGTTTCCGAAAAATTGTTCCTTCTGCATGTTAATGTTTTGCTAGAGTTGTTGAAAATATTAATATATCATCAAGCTTTACGACGCATATTGTTTATGGTTCCTAATAATCTTTGGAAAGTTGCCGGGGCGTTTTTTAGTCCAAATGGAAAAGTAAAGTCCCATTTGTGTAACAAAAGCTGTTTTTTCTATATCTTCTTCCGCCATCCAAGTTTAATGTACTGAAACATTGTGCCTTGCCAAGTTTGTCTAAAATTGAGTCCATAAGAGGTAAATGGTATTTATCTGGTATCGTTACTTGATTGATTCAAACGTCGATAAAATACACATAATATAAACTTTTGAATTCCTGATATTGAGAAACAGAATGCATTTTGGCAACCTTGTATTTATTCATGCTGCTGAGACTTGGGCAACATGAATCTCATTCCCCCTTTTAATCGTATCGTAAGAAATTCTGTATACAATAACCATGGCAACGCTGATGGACGGGTCTTTTTCTCATATACTTTTATGATATCCCTTTCTCACACACAGATCCATATAGGTATACATACGGCATCAATGCGCTGCGTCGCATTTAGATTTTAATCAGTTATTCTTTAACCGTCAATCCATAAACAGCGAAACATTTACAGTCCACTAATAAAGATGTTGTTTAAGTATCCGAGACAATTTCATTTCTAACCATAGAAACGTTTGGTCCTTCGAGCCGGATTGACTTAAAGGATAATTCATCACTACACGGTGTATTATGGATTCCTCCATAAATGGAGGAATATAAGTTGTTGGTTGTAGGCCGCCGCAGATTGAAGGGTACGATCATGAGGATCGGGTCCTTATCTGAGCGTTTACCTGCAACACAAACAAAGGATGGAATCGATGTCTTGCTGGAGCGACTGGATTTGGCATGGATCGAATTCGAGAAGCTTGGAGACAAGATATCCCATCATGATGCGGTCGATTTGTATGTAGATCCAGCCGACGACTACAAGGAGTATGAAGGAAGGTACCTGAAGGCAAGGGAGTTACTAGTCTCAGGAAAGCGCTCACTGGAGCCACAAACAACAACTCACAGCAATGAGTCAATGCCATGTAATGGAGATGCACTTCTTCTATTGACCGATGAAGCAGCAAATCAAATTGCGCATTTGCCAATTACTGACAGCGCATATAAAACAGCCGTGTCGCGTTTGAACGAGATGTACGACAGACCACGCCATATTGTGTTTTCATTATTGGAAAAGTTCTCAAAGCTACCGGAAACAACAAAGATTGATGTATCAGTGCTAAGGAAAGTGACGGTTGGAGCAAACGAAATAGTTCGTGCTTTGGACGCAATTGGGGAAAACACACGTGATTGCTGGATCATTTTTCTAATTTTGCAAAAAATGGATTTGCAAAAAATGGAGCCGCGATCTGAAATCCCCAATAACCACGGATTTGTTCAAGTTCCTGGATAAACGCTGTAAGGAGTTTGAACTCAGTCAACGACAAAGCATAGGGGATGGCAAGAACAAGCAAAAAAACTTATATTATGATGGCTGGGAGAGGGTCAGTGACGTCAAGGGCAACATGAACGGATCCAATCTGGTTGGATCTGCGGAATTTATGGCGCTGAGTTGTGAACAACGAAGAGCAACGGCAAAGTAGAAATCGGTATGTTTCAACTGTTTCTACCGCTTGTGCACCATACCTGGCTGTAAGAGTGTTAGAACAACTGACATATGATCACAAAGATCAATATCCCACTGCATCGAAAATCCTTTTGTAGGATTTCTACGTAGACGATGTACTTACTGAATCGAACAACGAGAATGAGCTAATAGATATTAGGAATGAGTTATTAGAACTTATGTCACACGCCAAATTGAAACTCGACAAATGGGTATCCAATTCATCACGTATCTGCACACCCGAATCCCACACCGCTGCCTGCACCGAACGAGAAGAAGACTCAGTAAAGGTACTTGGAATTTACTGGAATCCAAACGACGATCAGCTAATGTACAAGACAGGCTTCACATCAAATCCGAACTGTACTAAAAGAACATTATAGTTCGCCAACGATATTGGATAATTGGAGCACGCAACCTGATAAGAAAGGTCACTCACAACTGCATCAGATGCTTTCGTCAAAGACACCATACTACGAACCAACTGATGTCAGACTTGCCAAGTATCAGAATCACACAATCACTTCCCTTTGTCAACTCTGGATGTGATTACGATGGACCAATTACTCTCAAGGATCGCAAGGGTCGCAACGCAAAGAAGTCAAAGCGATACATATGCCTCTTAGTGTGCCTCGTCACCTTAGCACTACACCTGGAACAAGTCACTGATCTCAGCATGGAGACATTTTTGGAAGCTCTAAGAAGATTCATATCGATCCGAGGAAATGTGCACAAATCTACAGTGATAATGGCCGTAACTTTGTCAGAGCAAAGCGAGCATTGGACGAGATGGAACAACTCCTGGCATTTCCACAGCTTAAGGATATGGTCTCGCAGACATTGGCAGATGAAGGCATTAAATGGGTTTTCATTCCGCCGTACGCACCTCACTGGGGAGGAAAATGGGAGTCTTCTGTAAGATCAGTCAAGCTGCACCTACGCCGCGTATTGGCAACACTATCCTAACGTTTGGGCATATGCACACCATACTAGCACAAATAAGTGCAGTGGTAAACTCAAGACCACTGTACTATACACCTACTTCACATATATGTCTCCAGCACACCTGTTGATAGTTTTCCGTTAGTTTTGGATAGGCAGACCATTCACAACAATTCCCAAAGCCGACATGAGCTACATACTGGAAAATAGACTGGACTACAGGCAAGGCGTTCATTATACCAAGGAATCTGGAAGCGCTGGCAATTGGGATCAGTTGTTCTCATCAAGGATTCGAATACTCCGCCAGCAGCCTGGCCACTTGCAAGGGTTATCTCAACTCACGCAGGAACAGATGGAAGTGTTCTTGCTGTCAAATTGAAAACTGCTTATGAGAAGCTATATCGCTTACTTTTTCGAGTGTACTGATATTATAGTTATAGATATATTTTATAAAATATGTTCATTTTACAGTTCAGATTTTACAGTGTTCTTGCTGTCAAATTGAAAACTGCTTATGAGAAGCAACTGGTCCTATAACCAAAATTGCAGTCTTACCAAGTTCAGAAACGATGTTGAGAAACAGAATGCATTTTGGCAACTTTGTATTTATTCATGCGTCTGAGACTTGGGCAACATGAATCTCATTCCCCTTTAATCGTATCGTAAGAAATTCTGTATACAATAACCATGGCAACGCTGACCGACGCGTCTTTTCACATACAGATCCATATAGGTATACATACGGCATCAATGCGCTGCGCAGATTTAATCAGTTATTCTTTAACCGTCAATCCATATACAGCGAAACATTTACAGTCCACTAATAAAGAAGTTGTTTAAGCATCCGAGACAATTTAATTTCTGACCGCTTTGCCCTTATTAAATATTATTATTTGTCCCTGATTTTACTGGTTGTTATTAACTTGATTTGGGGATCCTTGATTATATCTTAGATAATTTGAATTGTTATTGTTGATGTCTTATAGTTAGAAGTAATACCATTTTGCTGTGGTCTGTTATTATAATTTGAGTTATAATTTCTATAACTCATTCCAATGAAGATATGGGCAAACTTTGCTCTAACTTTTGCTACTAACGCCAATGCATTTGGCAAGTCTGATGGGTTCAGTGAATACAGAGTTGAGGATATTGGGCCATTTAGGCCAGTTATGAAAACTCTCAGTGCATTCTGTCTATATCTATTATTAATTTCAAAGGTTATTGGCTTATTTCGCCCATATGTCATTATTTTTTTATTGGTTCTCAATGTAAGTTTTCTGTATACTTGATTGTAATACTCCATAACAGTTTGTTTGGCCTGGGTTAAAATGCTTAGTTCTTGTTCAATTATGTTAAGTGGTCTCCTATCGCTAAAAATAAAATTTTATCAGGCCAGAATGGCACCAAAGTTTAAAACTGTTCCGTGAATTGTTAAAGCATCATTTGCTTTTTCAGTTATCTTATTCCTTAGTATAGATAATGCCGAGCAATATCGCTTACTTTTTCGAGTGTACTGATATTATAGTTATAGATATATTTTCCTTGTTGATCTTTCTCCTTACATTTGAATGAGTTAAAATATGTTCATTTTACAGTTCAGATTTGATTGGATTTTATTTAGTTGGAGCAGCAATGGTGCCGCTCCAACGATCGAAGTGTCTCTGATTTTTACAATATTCTTTAAGTCTAATTAAGGCTAAGTCTCATAGCTGCGCTATGCAGGCGGCGGCAGAGAGACGGCTATGTATCTATATACTTATGTATATTGCTTTGCGCTCTCAAGTGGAGCCCGCGAGGGGTATGCATATGCTGTACGTTCGTGTATGTCGTGTCGTGTACGTGTATTTCTAGTTATATTTCGTAGATCTTTGATGGTTATCCTTGATAAAGCATCAGCTACATAATTATCTTTTCCCTTTAAATATTCGACTGTATAATCGTATTCTTCTAGTTCGAGCCTCATACGTGTCAGTTTAGAACTGGGATTGAACATTGAGAAAAGGTATATTAAAGGTGTATGGTCTGTTTTTATTAAGAAATGTTTTCCATATATATATGGTCTAAAATGTAATATCGCCCAATGAATTGCAGCTATTTCCTGCTCAGTAGTACATTTGTTACTTTCACCTTTTGTAAATGCTCTTGATGCGTATGCAATGGGAAGTTGGAGACCATTATGGTTTTGAGTTAAAACCGCTCCACATGCTTGCTTACTTGCATCTGTTATTATACAGAATTCTTTTGTGAAATCTGGGTATTGTAGCAAGGTAGGTTCCATAAGTTTTGTTTTTAAGTATTGAAATGCATTTTCTCACCTATCCGTCCATTTAAAAGGAACACTCTTTTTACATAATCTTGTTATGTGCCGTGAATAGTCGGCGACATTTTTTATAAAACGTCTATAATAGTTACAGAATGCTACGAAACGTCTAGCACTGTCCGCGTCGTGCGGAACTGGGTAGTTCATAATGACATCGTATTTCTTGTCATCTGGAAGTATTCCTTTATCAGTGCATTTATGACCCAGAAAAGTCACTTCATGCATAAAAAATGAACATCCAGAATGATGTAACTTTAGGTTGTATTTCCTACATTTCTCAAAAACATCTGTTAAGTTCTTAAGCATATGTTTTTCAGAACAACCAATTACTATTAAGTCATCCATTTAATGGAATCCTTGAGATGGTTGTAGACCAGAGATTGCAATAGTCATCATTCTCTGAAACGAATTAGGAGCTATTTTTAATCCGAAGGGTAATCGCGTGAAACGATATGAGCCGTTGCTCGTTGAAAAAGACGTTATATCTCTTGAACCTTTTTCTAGTTCAATTTGATGGAATCCTGACATTAAGTCAAGACATGAAAAGTATTTTGCTCGATCTAGTTGATCTAAAATATCATCAATTCTAGGTAATGGGAATTTATCAGAAAGTAATTTTTTATTTAACCGGCGGTAGTCAATTACTAATCGCCATTTGTTTACATTTGACCCGGTGGATGATTTCTTAGGAACAAGTAACAATGGGCTATTGTATTCAGATACTGACGGTTCGACAATCCCGTCCGAGATTAATTTACCTACTTGCTTTTGTATTTCGTTCACCTGACTATGTGGGCTTCGATAGTTCTTTATATAAGTTAAACACGATGGTTTTTTTTATTTAAAAAAATAATATTTATTGCACACTTGGTCCGCATTTATTTGCACAAAAATTGGAACTAAATTATGTTTACAGAAATTGCCATATTTATACCCAATAACTTTGTCGCTGTCTCTGCCAACGTCGGAGCTTTGCCGTTGTCGTTGCTGCAGCGGGAAGTGGATCAGACGCTGCAGTCAGCACATTTTGGGTGCTATCGACCGAAGCCGGGAAGTTGCCCTTGCACTTTTACTTGCTGGTGCAATGCCGTGGCCAACTTCGTTTGCAAATTCGTTTTGTGTTAACTTATATACTGATTCATCATCTTTTAATCTCAGTTTCTGTTTATAAAAATTATTTGTGGTTATTGATTCGGTTTCCAATCCGAATATATCGCTATACTGAGTGCATAAGCTAGAAAGCTGTGACTTGATCTGTGGAGGGAAGTTTTTTGAAAGATGTGATAGAACGGATTTTTTCCTATTGTCTGAATTTGTGTTGACTACATCGTAGTTCGAAAGTGATTCATATGTTAGGTGATCTGTACAGACTACTTGGTCGGTATTTGTTGTGTTTAATAGTCTTATGAAGGAATTATTTTATGTTGCTATGGTATTTTCAACGTAAATAACATGCTGAATTTCCTGATTTGGTATTAATACACTGTCTTCTTTTGAGTTAAGTTCAATTTTCCGAAAATCTTGGGATCTTGCTGGCAGAAGTATTGAATTATTGCCAGAACTATGAGTTATTGGTTAAATTATTGGGTCTACTTATAAGCAAATCTTCAGATGGCTTGAAGTCTAATTGACAGTTGTATTTTTTAATAAAGTCGATGCCTATTATTCAATCGTATGGAATTGGGAAATGTGAATTTAGGATATGAAAATCGTGTGGAATTATGTATTTAGTTGTATGTACTTCCAAAGAAACTAAACCTTGGGAATGGGTTATTTCTTGACTTATGCCATTTATGTTTATGATGTGATCATCTTGGAAGGATGGTTTCGGAAGTCATCCGAAGTTTCTTTTAAAATGGAAATGTCTGCACCTGTGTCTATTAAAAAGATAAGCTCTTTTCCAGTAGCTACATTGAAAAATGAAACGAATATATTTTGGCTGAGATTAATGGTGTGAACTCTGACTTCTTTTATTGTTGAGTATTTAAAGGGCTTTGGGAGTTTCCCGAAGTGTTTTGGTTAGTATTTTGTGTAATTCTGGCATTGCTTTGATTATTGACATTGTGGCCTCGGTAAGAGGTTCCACCGCCTCTACAGTTCCTATATTGGCCTTGTCCTCCCCTGTTATTTTGGTAATTGTTGTTGTAGTTATTGTTGTTATTTTGGTAATTGTTGTTTTAGTTATTGTAATTACCACGCGAATTACCTTTATAATTTCCACGTCCGCGATTTGAGCCGCGGATTATAATTCTTGAAATATAGGACAGTATTTGACTGTCCAGTTGCTTTAGCGCAACTGTTCACAAATTTGGAAACAGCATCGTTCATAGTACTAAACGTGCCAGCTTGCGTGATAAGTTTAACCTTATCGATTGTGCAATTATTAGTCATTGCTTTGACTGCATGCTGCGTGGAATAACTTCTGGCTAGCTCTAAAGGTAAACCATCCGTTATATATGCACCTTCTAAGGCTTTCGTCATCTGCTCAATTTCTTGTGTATATTGGTTAGCAGTTTTATTGCGCTGCTATAGGTTCATAAGCTTCGGTTTACACTGGAAGTATCTGAATCTGTTGAATTGTCCAGATCAAATTTTCATCCCCTATTTTGAGGTTTACTTTGGGGAGCTTTTATTCATTTCTGTTGATTCCGGGGCAGGTGCAGTGTCAACTGTTATTGGGGTGTTTAGAACGGTTGGAACCGATATTTCTAAACTGAACTTTTGTTTAAAAAATATTAAATTAGATCGTAGTCGTATCAAAAGTTTCGATACCTGTGACCAATGATCTTGATTTAACCTTTCCCTGTGATTGTGTATTAGCATTCGCGCTTCATTGAAGCACTCTACTATTAGATAGGTCTATTCAAGGTTAGTGACTTGTATGATCTGTCAAAATTAATTTTAATGTTAGATAATTCTGTGTACAATTTTTTCCATTCCATGCCTTTTGTTTGGCCCTACTTTGTAAGAGGAATATATTCAAATAGTTTATATTTATTATTATTTTATATTTCATTTTAGATTTTAGGTGTTAACATTTATGTGTAATCTGTTGTTTGTGCTATATATATTTTTTTATTTTGCTGCTTATATTTTATCCAGGTCATTTCCCCGGCTCATATACCTATTTTTCAGACAATTATTATGCAGCTTGTTAATTTTGTAAAAGACAGTGGCGCACATGATAACGACAATGATTATCAAAAGTACATGTACCCAATATAGATTGATGTTGGGACTTTGAAATATGTAAACACTGCAACAAAGTGTTACAGTGCGTATCCTTTAAGTATTTCGGTACAGTGGGTATTCAATATATGTGCATACTACATCTACTTTGTTAACATTCGTTTGAAGTTGTGTTTTTAATGTTTCGATTTCACGATTAAGGGAATTTACCTCGGTTGAAACAATCTTCTTTATTAATTCCTGTGTTAATAATAAATGTTTTAGTAATTCTGTGTTTGCCATTTTACTTGTGCTTGGCTCATCGACCATTCATAAATTGTTAAATAGATATAATAAATCGTCAAAATCCCCAGGGTATATTATGAAATTTTATCTTTTTATTCCTTAAATTACTTTATATCTTAATTCTTACGATTTTTTAGTTTTCTTTTTTTTTTCTTTAATTTTCTTGATGGTGTTATGACCTTACTTTTTAAGTTTATTTAATTGTTGTTGTGTTGAGTTTGGCGAGGGAATGCCCTTTCATATTTTTTGTACGGTTATTGAAATGTATTATTATATTTATTGATTTCCATTTCAATTTTGCGATTACTTTTACAATGTATCGTCGGATGGTGATGGATTTTTTTTAAATTTTTTCCACTAATAATTATTTAAGTTTTTCGCGGTGCCAGTTGCGTTTTGCTTTAATTAACTTGTTATCATTAATTTTAAAACGAACTTTTTATGACACCGCCCCACGTTGGGCGCCAGTTAATTTACTTCCGGAAACTTTTTTGAAAAAAATATAAATTTTGTTTTCACAATTACTTGGTGTTAAACCTTTATTTGACATATATATTTTATACATAATAGAGTTTTCCTTACTTTCTAATTCATAGGTAATGGCAAGGGCTAATGCGAAGATCGCTGAAAGGGCTAATGCGACGATCGCTCAGATTGAATGAGATGGTTCTGAGATTGAATTTGAAAAATTGTATATAAATGCCATAAGAGGCCATAAGAGGTTTCATGGATTGGATAACTTGCACGCTTATGCAAATATCACGTGATATTTGTATATAATATCGGTAACCACAATTTGTTTCGATATTATATCGATAACCACAATTACCTTAAGATTAACAGGCAGACGTCTCGAACATTGATCCAAACGGCTTAAGTTTTCCGCGCAAAATATTTTTAACCGTAAAAAATTTTACAAAAGAATAACGGAAAATAAGAAACAAATTTCAGCTGTAGAAGCAGTCGACAGATTCGGTTCGCGTAGTTTGTTTAACTTTTAATGATGATTTGGTTGTAAATATCAAATGGCAATATTAGCAAAATGTTGTTACGGCCCCAAATCGGCGGTGACTAGAATTTGAGTAATGTAATTTTTTATTTTTATGCATTATATGCTCAGTGGGGCACAAAGCTGTTTGCTCGTAAAGTTGAGAACTCCTGAGTTGTTTCATTAAAAAATGGGACACTAAAACCCTAAGAAGAAATATATCAAAATTTGGCATCAAATAACTAGGATCGGTGTTAGCCGGGTGGATAGAATTTCTGACACGGAGGGTCCTCAGTTCCAGGCCTAGTTGAGCCTATTGTCCTTTTTTACCTTAAAGCATTTTTATACCCTTGCAGAGGGAGGGTATTATAATTTTAATTAAAAGTATTCACAGCAGTGAAGGAGCCATCTCCGACCCTAAAAAGTATATATATTCTTGATCAAGATCACCTCTTCAGTCGATTTAAGCATGTCCGTCCGTCGGTCTGTCCGTCTGTTTGTTTTTCTGTCTGTCAGTCTGTCTATCTGTCTGCTTCTACGCAAAATAATCTCTCAGTTTTAAATATTTTGACTTTAAACTTTGCACACATTCTTTCATTGCAGGCTTTCATATTTACTACTTGCAGTCGAAAAATACTATATCCTAAAGCTGCCATATAACTGATTGATCAGAAATGGCATAACTTTGTTGTTTTTTAAGTTAGAAGGATGGGATTTGTATGGTTTCCACTTTGGACACGTCCAATCAAACGTCAATTACGAGAAGGATTAGAAAGTTTCTACAGAGTACAAAAATAAGGTATATAATATATATAACGAAATTTCCTTCAGTAACAAAACAAGAAAGGAAAGCTAACTTCGGACGTAGCCGAAGTTGATATACCCTTGCTGTTAAGTGGCAGCTTATATTATTAGATATATATTGGAGCGTATATAGGTGGCCGATCCTTATGAAATTTTAAAGATCGGAATAGATTGCCCATCAAAAGTCCCATTCTTCTAACTTTAAAAACAACGATGTTATCGCATTTGCGTTTAATCGGTTGTATGGCAGCTATTGGATATAGTCGTCCGATCCTAATGAAATTTGGCACATCGAATTACTTGCCCAAAGTAGTACCCATAGAAAGTCCCATCCTTCTAAATCGAAGAACAACAAAGTTTTGCATTTTCCGATCAAACAGGTTTATGGCAGCCTTATTATATAGTCGACCGATCCTGAAAGAAAGAAAAAGATCTCAATAGAAAGTCTTGACCATTGATCCATAAGGCTTTAGCTTCACGCGTAAAATATTTCGAGTGCGTAGGAGATTTATTTTTTTTACAGAATAAAAACGGAAAATAAGAAACGAATTTCAGCTATATTACCGGCCGGCAGAGTAGGTTCCTCTAGTTTCTTTAGCTTTTAATCAATGATTTGGTGGTAATTTTCAAGGTGACTGGATTTTAAGTTATTTAGTTTTTTATCAATGTTGAGATACCGAGCATTTTCGGCAGATTTAATTAATGTTCAGAAACCAGCCTTTAATAAATAATAAGTTCTGTTTGATTTATACCCTTGCAGAGAGAGGGTATTATAATTTTAATTATTTCGGTTTTATGATTTTCTTGTTCATATACAAATATGGGATCTGTGCGTAGGGTTGAAGACCGGTCTGATAAGTAATGACGCGGGAGCGCGGCTCAACGCTTGATGCTGCGGAGTGACCGCGAGATACCGCGAGAGAGCAAGTCCACGATAGCGCATGACGGCAAATGCAGGTGGCCGATCGAATGCACGAGAGCGAGCGACGCGAGTAGAGTGACGTCACGAGTTCAATATTTTATTGCCGGCCATTCTATCTGGCGGCTGCTTGTGCATTACTTATAAAGATGCTTATAAAGATTTTTGCTCGAAACATTGTGAATTTCTGAGTTATCCCATTAAGATATGGGACACTGAAACATTAAGAAGATTCATATCAAAATTTGCTATCTATCAACAAAGTTTGAGGTTAGCCGAGTGGAGATCGTTGTGGGTTATAACACAGAGGGCCCTGAGTTCTAGTCCTAGTTGAGCCAATTGTTAGCTTTTACTTTAAGCGGTTTATTATTCTCTAGCAGATTGTATTATAATTCTGGTCCAAAGTGGGAAACTCAGTGAAGGACCCTACATCACCGACCCTATTAAGTAACCCTCCTAAGTCGATATGAGCATGTCTGTATTTCTGTTTGTACGCATACTAGTCTCTCAGTTGTAAAGCTATTGACTTGAAACTAATTTATTTTTTTTTATTTTTTTGCGTAAGCTTAAGTTATTTTAAAAAGTTGTAGATCAAAAGTTTCTCATATTTAATTAAAAAAATATTAAATTTTTTCAGGATTTCTAAGAAAAAATAGTGCAAACAGACAAACAGAAGTACAAACTGCCTTCATTTGAAAAGAACTGTAAAAATACTTGAATATTTTCTTAACGTACTTCTGAATGTCAGATGGGGTCAATTGAAGTACCAATTGACACGTCTTTAGGAGTAAAAACTATTTTCATGCTTCGCCTATATATAAAGTCTCCTTGCGCATGTCAAGGCATGCAGTTTGTCACCTCGTGAACTGCCCTCGACAGTGATTTGTTACAAAATGTTCTTCCAATAGTTTTTATTAAATGCAAAGGTTCTCCAGACTACAGTGCAGTTGTGTTTGGTTGTATAAATTCTTAAAAATTAATCCCAATAATAAATTTAATCATATTTCCCGATAAGGCAAATATTGCATTACTTTGATCAACAATACTTTTGTTTTTTGAATGTCAAAGTAATACAAAAGCAGCTAAAGGACCATTCTCTATTAAATTAGTTCAGTATACACCGTAACGTAAAGAGCTAACGTGCAATAAAAAAAAAAATAAAATAATGTTTTTAACAGTAAACTATGAAATTAAAAAGTGTTTTATTTTAGTGATTGAGTAATAAAACACATAAATCAGCAAAAAAAAAAAAACTTAAGCTACAGTGGCGATTTGATCTGGAAGTGCGTACAAATGGTTGCTTCATAACAACGTTTGGTTTCACTTTCAATTTATAATTGATTTAATGTTTCTAACTTATGCCAGAGCAGCATGTAAGCTTCTAAAAACTAAAGAGAGCAGAGATAATAGCGAGAGAGATATGAGCATATACAATGGAATAATATAATTTTATTTATAAATCTTCAATATCAAATCATGCATAAAACTGAAATATAATATATTATTTCATCTTTTCAATTAGCATCTTTTGTTAATTAATTCATATCTGGAATAATTATATATGTATAATATCATAATTAATCAATATAAATCTTATTCTTATCAATCGCAATTCTCTCGCTTCTTGCCAACAAAATGATAGGCATAGGCATGACTACATAGTTCTGAGCTTCTATTCCTAAGCATCGCTTTTACTTGTATTTTGGCCTCTATTTGAGCGGCTGCGTTTTTAGGGTTGACTGGAACCCCTAATAAAACTTGAAAATCTGAACTAAACTATTAAAAACTTTTCATAGCTTAGCACTTATAATAATTAAGTAAATAGTTAGCTCTAATGAAATGATTATACATTTCAGGGCTTTATTAATCAATTGGATTAGGGTCGATGCTGAAAAAAAAACCTTTTCAGCGAACCAGATTTTGTTTTTATATACAATGTAAATGAAAATGGACGCAAAAATTTCTTGAGTCAGGCCCCAGAGAGAATCTTACTCTCATTCTTACGAAAATTTATTCTCTTTGAGAATTTTTGGTTGTTCAGTTGCTGAGAGGTGCGGATGGTTGATCCACGGTTAAATTCATCTTTATATGTTATTGAATTATATATATCTTATTATATATATTATTGAATTAATGATGATGATAAAAAATATATTTTATTTATTAATATTTCAGAGTAAATTTATATATATTACTACGATTGAATATAAGTTAATACACTAAGGTAGAAGTAGGGTATATTTCAGTCGGTATCATTTAAAACCCCGATTGCATTTAAGTTGTTTTTGTTCTGAAAATTGATGGTGCTAGAATACCCTTTTGATAGATGATGATATGGGCATCATTAGGGTATGCAAGCACTATCCGTTTGAAAAACAACCACATAAGAATAATTTGCGGATTAAGAAACCAACGTGAATTGCGACAATTAAGACAGGTTTAAAGTTGTCTTTTGAGATAGTTCAGCTTGCGGGTCGCTGAAGACTTAAGAGGTAGTCTCTTTGATTTATATATGGATATGTGGAGCATAAGAGGACTAAAATCAAACTAGAGGTTCTGACCTGAGCATATCCTATGACTTCTTCGTTGTGGGTATCCTTCTGGTCTTCCGTTTGTTGCTACAAAATACGAGTAGTACCCATAAAAATTGGCGCTGTCGTAAATAATTCTATATATGGGGCCGCGGACGCGGCCTTTAATCAGATAAGCATAAAATAAATGTATTACATGACAAGTATTTAATGAGTTCCATACATGCCTTTAATGGGAACCAAACAAAAAGCGCTATGTTCATTTTTAAGGGTTGTTTTCCTCACATACCCAGTAAAACTCGGACACGACCAAACAAATCAACACCGATGATCTCAAATGGACGATTTCCATGTAAACGGTAAGCCGGTAAGTTAGGCATTATCCGGGACGATAGTTTGGGCTTATAACGGAAGCAAATTTAGGTGCACACTACTCCAAACGAGGTACAGTTTTGGTGGTTATTGGCGCCGTTCGGGAATTTGCGGTAAGCAGTCGAACAACAATTATATTTTCCCGGGCAACTTAAACATAGTGGATGCATCTGCAAGCCCATGAATTTGACAATGTATATTTTTGTATACTTCAATAAATCGAGGTATTTGTGTTTTGAAGGAATTGAGTTACTACGATTAGATGCTCATTTTGTAAGCAATTAGCAAGCAGAATCTAATATCTGGACCACTTGCTTCCTCAAAACTTTTTGCTTATCCACAGAATCTGCACAGGTAATAAGGTCATCAACGTAGAAGCTGATAGCTGTTGATAGCGCAAGCGATCCAGCTGGATCACCGAGATTACTGATCACTAGATCCCTGAGAAGATCACAGAAGCTCGGGATCAATTTTTCAAGGGGTTTGAATCAATTGTGATGATCACAGTAGAACACAGTATTACAATGATTCGAATCATTCGGACCTTTTTAAGCAATTAAGCAGTTGTAATAGATGTCCTGCGTCCTTGGTGGGTTCTCCTTGCCAGTGTATTTTAAATAAGAAACGATTTTAAATTTTCTCTTAGTGAGTAGTTTATTTCTTGAAGGCATTTTCCATAATGAAATCTTATTCTATATTTCTTCAAAATCTCGTAGCTGCGGTGCCCCTAAAGCCGCAGAGAGACTTTCTTACGTGTGTGTATATACATAAATATTTGTATGCTCGCATATATGGCTGGTAGCAGCGCGAGCGCAAGGGTGTAGGGTATGGTTCACTTGTATGCATAGTCAACTCGTGAGAATTTGCTGACCAATACACATCCCATAAGTGGGACTTTTAAATGTTTATTCACTGGCTCTTTGGCCAAGGCATTATGTTTATGTAACAACACTGTAACACAATATTGTATTGCTACAGTGGATGCCTGCTATAGTGACCCATGCGTACTATATCTCCCTCCTTTTTAAAAATAACGTAATAAAATGAAGTTATTTTGTATGAACTTATTATATATCGATTATGTATATTTGTGTAATTATTTTCTTAATATGTTTGTATTAAGTGTTAGTGATAAAATTTAGTTTAGTAAGGAAAAATTTTTGTTTTACGATTTAAAATCTAGAATTTTAGAACATTTTATAAAATAAAATATTTTATTTTGTTTGTATTATTCTCATATATAAATTTAACCAGAAAAACAGTTATATTATTTATTTTTCTTATTATTCTATATAAAATTTAGAAGATTAAAAAATTTTTTTTTTAATTGTTTTGGTGGCCACCATAGAATTTTACGAATAGAAATTAATTAATCTATCTTTATGAACTGTTTGATTTTGTTCTTTTCGTTCGAGATTGTTATGTTATCTCGTTGTCCTATATTATCTACCTTATAGGGTCCTGTATACTTTAAGTCTAGATTATGCCCTACATCGTTTTTTAGTAAAACTTTATTGATTTTTTATCGTAAGTTTCTTTTTGTCCTTGTTTTGTTTTGTTAGAACATCATTCTCGCTCTTTTATATGCATTCTCGAGTTTGAATTTTGATTCTTTTGCATAGTTATCTATGTCGTATAGTGGTGCAATGTATTCACTGCTATTGAATGTCATGTTCAAGGTTGGAGTTTTACTAAATACAAGTTCATATAGACAGTATCCATGTAAAACAATATGTAAAGTATATAAGCCAAACATCCCAGTCTGTTTTATTTGATGAGATATATGATCTAACGTATTCGTTAAATGTTCTATGGCTTCTTTCTATTGTCCCTAAAGCATGGTGATGATGTGCGGTTGATGTTATATTATTGATTTTGAGATATTTGCATAAATCATTAATAATTGAATTCTTATATTCAGTTCCCATGTCCGTAATGAACGTCTTCTTTGGACCGTACTTTAGAATAAAAGATTCGAATATAGCTTTCGCTATTGTTTTTGCACTTTTGTCTTTTATAAGGATTTCCGTTATTGTCAATGGGGTTTTTGTATGGTTCGTCGTCTTTGATTTTTGGCATTTAAGACATTTCTTTACGTGGTTTGCAACGTCACGTGTCATATTTTTCCAATAGTAATGTCTTTTTACTTTTGCTAGCGTTTCTATTATGCCTGTGCGTCCGCCTTGTAATGGATCGTCATGTAGTGTAAACAGAATAGCTTCACTATCTTTTTTATTTTCTACTATGGACACCGGCTGGAGTAGCGCTACTCTTAAATTTAATAATATTTCATTGCCCTTATTTTTAAATTTATCTATTGAAACGAATTCAAAGATTTTTTCACTCGGTGCAATTTTAAGTTGTCTAATTTTGTTTATACCGGCTATTTTTTCAAGCCTTTGGAAAAATTGATCTAAATCGAATATTCCATTGGTATAAAGATTATCAACGTTTATTCTTGCATATATCTGTTATCCTTTCTTAAAAAAATCACTTAGATATTGTTAGATGCAAGGTCACTACTTTTTTAACATCTTCGTTATGAATGACGTCAAATATTGAATTGGGCTTAGAAGCTGTCGGTTGCTTTTGAAAATCCGAACTGTATGTTGAAACTGCGCAGTTTTTTTCTGTTTACTTTGGGACCTAGTAGTGACTTTTAGTATTTGTCTATTTATTTCTTTTAGTTCGTCGATGCTTATTCTTGATAAGGCATCTGCCACATAATTGTTTTTTCGTTTAAGGTATACTGCAGTTAATTGGTATTCTTCTTATTCTAATCTCATTCTAATTAACTTGTAAGTCGGGTTTTTCATTGAAAATAGGTATGTTAATGGTGTGTGGTCTGTTTTTATAGTGAATTTTTTATCATATATGTATGGTCTAAAATAGTTAACTGCCCAATGTATAGCTGTCAATTCCTGTTCAGTTGTGGACTTATTACTTTCGCCTTTTGTGAATGTTCTTGAGGCGTATGCTACCGGGAGGTCTTTCCCATCATATCATTGGGTTAGCACTGCACCGCATGCTTGCTTACTAACATCTGTTGTTATACAAAATTCTTTATTAAAATCTGGGTATTTTAATAATGTGGGTTGGACTAATGCGTTCTTAAGATATTCAAAAGCTTCTTGACTCTCAGTAGTCCAGTTGAATTTTACATTTTTCTTGCACAAATGCGTAAGGTGTCTTGAAAAATTTGAGAAATTTGGTATGAATCGTCTGTAATAATTGCAAAAGGCTACGAATCTTCTTGATTCATCTGCATCGGACGGAACAGGATAGTTTGTTATTACGTTAAATTTTTTATCATCAGGCAAAATTCCTTTATTTGTGCATTAGTGTCCCAAAAATGTGACTTCATGAATAAAGAAAGAGCATTTTTCTAAGTGTAAGTTTAGGTTGTGTTATCTGCATAGATTGAATACATTACTTAGATTTTTTATCATATGATTTTCGGAACAACCTATAACTACTAAGTCGTCCATGTAAATGAAAGCTTGGGATGGTTCTAATCCCGAAAATGCTAGTGTCATCATTCTTTGGAATGAATTTGGGGCTATTTTTACTCCATAAGGTAGTCTTTTGAACCTGTATGACGATTCTTTTGAAACGATTGAAACCTCGATTCTTTTTCTAGGGTGATTTGGTGGAATCCAGACATTAAATCTAGACATGAAAAAAATTTTACTCTACCAAGTTGATCTAATATATCTTCGATTTTTGGTAGGGGGAATTTATCTGCTAGTAGTTTTTGTTTATTTGACGATAGTCAATAACTAGTCTCCAACGTTTTTGTTCTGAGCCAGGAAGTGACTTTTTGGGTACTAACAGCAATGGGCTGTTGTATTCTGATACCGAGGGTTCTCCGATATCATCCTCTATTAGTTTTTCTACATGTTTGTTTATTTCATCTTTTTGGCTATGAGGTGGTCTATAGTTTTTAATGTAAACTTGTGTATATTCTTTAAATCTCAGCTTCTGTTTATAGAAATTGTTTGTTGAAATTGGTTCTGTTTCTAATCCGAATATATCTGTAAATTCGGTACATAGTTTGGTGACGGTACATTTATACGTTTTAGGAAAGTTTTTCGTTAGTTTTGAGAGGACATTATTCAGTTACCGAGCGTTTTCGGGAGCTTTAAGTTTATGTTCTGAATATTATATATATACCAATATAAAACAAGCACAGTTCGATTTATAATTATTGATACAATTTATTTAATGGTTCTGGGGTTTCTACATATGATATATGTAAAGAAGGTCCTGAGTAGGGTTGACGACCGAATAGAGAATGATGACGCGGGAGCGCGGCTCAATGCCTGACACAGCCGAGCGATCGAGAGATCCCGCGAGAGTGAGACAAACGCTACCGCATGACGACAATTCCAGGCGAACATATATATATAAAAGAAATGACGTCACGAATTCAATAAATTATTGCCGGCCAAACTCTTTCCGGCGGCTGCTTGACCCGACAGACATCTTGTTTTCTAGATGTATTTTCTTTGTTTTGAATGATTTTATAATTTTCTAATGGTTTGTACTCGATTTTTGAAATGTTTATAATATTATTTTTATCGGTTGAGTTTAATATTCGGACAAATGTGTTGCCTGAATCAGTTATAGTTCTGGCTATAACGATGGCTTCATCTATATACTGATTTTTAATAAGGACTTCTTTGTGAGATGTTGTTTTATAAATTTGTCTCACAACTTCAGATCGTTCTGGGATAATTATTATTATTATTAATTGAATGTTTAATTGGGATGTTTATTTCTTGATTGAAATTTAATGGTCGTGCTATTAACCAATCCTGATCTATTTGAAAATCTAGTTGACAATTAAATTTTTTTATGAAATCCATTCCCAATATGCCATCACATGGTATTGGGAAATCGTTGTTTACTAAATGGAAGTGGAATGGTAATATATAATTTCCTGTGTGTATTTCTACAAAGGTTAAACCTTGAGATTGGATAATACCTTCTCCTATACCGGACATTGTTATAGTTTTTGTTGAATCTACTTCATTATATTGATCTGAATTTATTTTTAAAATGCTAATGTCTGAGCCTGTATCTATTAAAAGTGTTAAGGGTGTTTTCGTAACGTATTTTTTATTGGTTTATTTTATACAGTTTTATGTTTTGTGGCTTTTTCTTAAGGGAGGTTTTTAGTTTTCCGATTGGGATTCAATAATTCGAACTTGGGAATTAGCGTTTCCACCCGCGTAGCTATTGTTATTGTTGCCGATATTTCCACCACGTATATTACCTCTAAAGTTTCCCCGACCTCTATAATTGTTGGTGTGGTTACTATAGTTTTGGTTATGTCCATTATGTTGGTTATAACTGTTGTTTCGGTGGTAATTATTATTGTAATAACCTCTTCCGCGGTAATATCCTCGGAAGTTGTTATTGTGATAAGGTTGTCCTTTTCGGTTATATAGGATTGTACTAGGATTGCCTGTCATGTCAGTACTACATTGTAGGTACTTAGTGATGGCTTCGATCATTGTTGAAAAGTTGCCTGCTTCTAGTACTGTTTTGGGTCGTCCATGATCACAATTTTTAGTCATTGTGTTTATGGCCTCTTTTGTGCTGAATTTATCAGCATGTTTGGCTGGCAATCCCTCATCGATATACGATGCTTCAAGGAGCTTTCGCAAGTTTTCGATTTCGTTGTGAACTTTTCAGCCGTTTTACCTTTTTGAGTGGTTTTTGACATTTTTGCTTTGATTACATCGGATGTTTCTCCGATTATAGTGTCTTTAAGTTTTGTAATTATCCCGTTAATAGTGGTCCCACTCTGTACTTTATATAGGGTTGATCCTACAACTCTTTTATGGCATTTGAAATATCTTTTATGCATGCACGTTGGGCAATTGTTTCATCTGCCATTATGAAAGGTTTTTGTTCTATTACACTGTTTGAATCAAAATCCTCTTCTTGATCTGATAATTCAGATTGTAAGAGGACACCGGGGATAGTTAGATTATTTAAATCTTTTTCTTCTATTTCTAATTTATCAGAATCTGAATCTTCCAACTCTACTTGACCAGTGATTGGTAGTTCTTGCGATTCTAATTCGTCCCCAGGATTTACTGTTAATGGTGTGTTTAAGATAGTTGGCACTGAAATTGCCAAATCATATCGTAATCTTGTTAGGAACTTTGAAACATGTGACCATCGATTTTTATCTAATCGATCTCTCTGATTATATATTAGAATCCTTGCTTTATTGAAACGGGTTACTAATATTTCAGCATGTTTGATTATTGTATTTTGTTGAATTGTACGATTTTGCGTTAAAGATTTATACGAATTGTCAAAATCGGTTTTTAATTTATTCAATTCGTTATATAATTCACTCCATTGCATTTTTGTTAGTATGGAGAATTATTTCCTGAGAACTACCATAACAGGTGTTTTGCCTAATGTTTCATTTAGAAGGTATTCTAATTGGCTGATGCTTATTGAAGTCGTTGAGACTATTTGTTGAACATATTCCTTAAAATTAGTATTCATTTCGTAAATCTTTCTAGTAACTTCTAGGGTAGTCATCTTTAGTTTTGATTGTAAATTTTACGGAAACTTTATTGTTACCTCTAACAATAATTGAAATGGCAATGTGTAGTTTGTAGTGTTTGTGTTGTTTCTTTTTTTTAGATTTTGTCCAAGTCGTTGTCTTGGCTTTGAAATCTTTTACGCAAGCATTTGTTATGTAGCTTGTATAATTTTATAATGACGTTTGCTAACATTATCACGACTCTTATTGCTACTAATATGGTAACTGTTTCCATGTCTATCTTTTCTGATTAAATTTTTTTTAGTCCACCATGGTCGAAAAAAGTGAGCGAAACTCAAGCCACTCCGCATAACCTCCACTAAAAGTGGGAAGTGCCAGTGGCGGCAACGCCTGAAAAGTTCTGCCAAACGACGGATCGCAATTGGTGGCAGAAGCTGCGTTGATAAGCGTCGAACTTGCCGGCATCAAACTGGAGCGCCGCATAATCTCCTGATCCAGGATGAATCGTGCCTCCCTCGCCGCATCGTTGAAGTTGACATCCATCTCGGACAGCTCCTTGTGTGTGCTCTTGAAATCCGCAACGATTCCCTCCAATTCGCTGAGCCGCACATTTAACATCGCCTCCGGAAATGTCTCCACTGATTTCGAGGAGGACAACAATCCTTGAAGATCCTCAAAAAGGACAACTGCACTTTGACTCAGGAATACTTTCCTTTCAGGAGATGCACAATCCAAAAACGGATTCATTTTCGCAACAAAAAATTTATTTTAGTTCGTTTATTTATTGTCAGCTCACGACCCACTGTGCAGCTTCTATATAACTCTATATATTTTACTATAAGAGTAAAATATGTATGAGCGATTGTAGCACTCTGCAAACAGCGTATGTATGTATGTCAACAGATGCTAAAATTTCGCGCACAAATCACAAACCGAATAATGTTTTAATTTGTTAATTTGTTTATGTTTATATGTTTTAAGCCGCGCAGCTCCAGTTTTCAATCACGTCGGGGTCACCAATGTTCAGTTACCGAGCGTTTTTGGGAGCTTTAAGTTTGTGTTCTAAATATAATATATATAACAATATAAACCAAGCACAGTTCGATTTATAGATATTGATACAATTTATTTGATTGCTTTGGGGTATCTACAAATGATATACAGAGATATGATGATATGATATGATGAGATATGTATGTACATATGTGACTGAATAGGGTTGACGACCGAATTAGAATAATGACGCGGGAGCGCGACTTAACGCCTGATGCAGCGTAGCGTTCGAGAGATCCCTCGACGGTGAGACCAACGCTAGCGCATGACGGCAAATGCAGGTGGCCGATCGAATACACGAGAGTGGGCGACAAGAATAGAGCGAGAGACGCGAACATATATATATGAAAGAAATGACGTCTCGAATTGAATAAATTATTGCCGGCCAAACTTCTTTCCGGCGGCTGCTTGACCCGACATACTCCCCCCGTTGGAAGATGGGCATTCAACAGCATCATGAAGGGGCAGCAGGCACAATTTATTGCCTGCCCGCCTTGTAGCTCCGTTCGCAGTCCTCAGCAGCGCCATAATCACGCTAGGGATACTGGAGCACCATTTCCGCAGCTGAAATACGCCCTTGGACAAAAGTGCTGAAATCTGCCCTAAAATCTGCCCTAAAAATGCCAACAACTTCCTCCTTGGAGCTGCCACTGGATCCCACTGGAAAGTCTTCCACCTCGTCCTTCTTTAGCACGCAGTGATGTGGCAGAAAATATTTGCAATCTCGATACAACTCCGGCGGAACCAGGGACATATGACCTAGGTTAAGATTCTCCTTTACAAAGGCCAAATACTGAGCTCGCAGTTCGGGCTGATGAGACAGTTTCTTCAGTTCTTTCTTTGACGCCTTCGCAGTCGGATCGGTGCAGGTTTCCACTTCCCAGAACTGTCGAAGAAGTTGATTGAGCCGCTCATCTAAAGGCCCCTTTGGGCAGATCAGTCCCGACCGCTCAGCAGCCATGAGAACATTGCTATTGTCAGGACCTCCGCCTCCACAAACAACCCAACCGAGCCGAGTTTTTTGGATTGAGGGCAAATCAGGAGTCAAATGAATTTGCCCTACACAAAGCAGATCGTAAAATAATCCAGCTCCAATTAGCAAACCAACCCGCTGCGGCTGGTGAAAATGAGGATCTGCTAGCTTTACATTGGCGGGAATTTTCCATGAGTTGACGTCCAAAGCAAAATTGGGCTGATGGTCAGTGATGTTGGAGGCTACGATCGCAGTTAGTTGCGCCGAGTAGTCAGAGCATTGGGATTGCAAGCCGACTTGCACTGACAACCCATCGGTACAAAGCCCTGCGTCACCTATACCGGACACAGAAACTGGAGACCTTATCTTCCGCAGCTGCAGTTGGTGTGCCAGCTTTGAGGTGACCAGATGCACCTGCGAACCAGAATCCAGCAGCGCTCGGCAGGGCAGTGGAACTCCGGAGCGGTTCCGGACCAAAATATTGGCAGTGGCTAGCAGCACCACATCACCAAAACGATCCTTGGCGACAAGAGAATTAGCGGGAGCGGACGCTGACCGAGAAACAGCGTCGCTAGATGCGGAAACCTCGGGAGAGGGGTGTTGGCCTTGAGCTGTCGAATTGCCACCAAAATGCAGCAAACTATGATGCCTGCGTCCACTAGCACGGCAGCTTGACGAATTGCAATGCCGAGATAGGTGCCCAGATCCAAGGCACTTATGACATAAGTCCAATCGCCTAACTTCTCCTAAGCGATCCTCAGGCGACAAGCTTTAAAACCTTGGGCAGGAGTTTATTATGTGAGAATGGCCATCAAAAATAATGCATGCGGAAGAGTTGGTAATCACAAATGCAGAGTTACCTGTATGAAAATCCATCTTTCTCTTTATCTTAAAGCGAACGGACGTGTTTTTTTTGTGCGAACTGCGTTTTTTAACTTTGTTTATTGAGACTAAACAATCCGGTGTTTATTTTGATTTATTTATGAATGGAATCCAATGAATCCGAGTCAGCTTGCATTTCCTTCCACTTGGACTGCGTGGCATCATCAACCTTCTGCAACAGCATTTGGATTATGATACAGCTAGCAATCTGCTTCGTTGTTCCCATGCTTGCCAAGGCTCGCATATGCGAATTAAATTTATCCGAAAGCTCGGGAAGCCTCGTCGCCGATGCGGGTTCTACGATTCCTCAGATTCATTATCTCATTAACATGAGCTTGAAAAATGAGCCTGCGATTAGTAAACCTTTTGTTTGGCAGCTCCAATGCCACGTCATAATTTTTCTCCGTGAGCTCCAACGATTGAACAGTCTACAAAGCAGATTCACAAAGGCAGGACCGCAACCGTTGAAGCTTCTCAACCCGACTGATGAATGGGTTTGTGTCCACCATGGTCGAGAACAGTGAGCGAAACTCTAGCCACTCCGCATAACCTCCACTAAAAGTGGGAAGTGGCAGTGGCGGCAACGCCTGAAAAGTTCAGCCAAACGACGGATCGCAATTGGTGGCAGAAGCTGCGTTGATCAGCGTCGAACTTGCCGGCAATAAACTGGAGCGCCGCATGATCTCCTGATCCAGGATGAATCGTGCCTCCCTCGCCGCATCGTTGAAGTTGACGCGCAGATCGCTCCTGAGTTCTGCAACATCCATCTCGGACAGCTCCTTGTGTGTGCTCTTGACATCCGTAACGATTCCCTCCAATTCGCTGAGCCACTCCACTGACTGAGTCTCCACTGATTTCAAGGAGGACAACAATCCTTGAAGATCCTCAAAAAAGGACAACTGCACTTTGACTCAGGAATACTTTCCTTCCAGGAGAGGCACAATCGAAAAACGGATTTATTTTCGCAACAAAGATTTATTTTTGTTCGTTTATTTATTGTCAGCTCACGACCGCCTGTGCAGCTTCTATATAACGGAGTAAAATAGCGATTGTCAACAATGTATGTCATCTGTATGTCAATAGATGCTAATATTTCGCGCACAAATCACAAACTGTATAATGCTTTTTAATTTGTTTATTTGTTTATGTTTATATATTTTAAGCCGCGTAGCTCAAATTTTCAATCACGTCGGGGTCACCAATGTTCAGTTACCGAGCGTTTTCGGGAGCTTTAAGTTTGTGTTCTAAATATTATATACATAACAATATAAACCAAGCATAGTTCGATTTATAGATATTGATAAAATTTATTTAATTGCTTTTGGGGTATATACAAATGATGTACAGAGATATGATGATATGATATGATGAGATATGTATGTACATATGTGACTGAATAGGGTTGACGACCGAATTAGAATAATGACGCGGGAGCGCGGCTTAACGCCTGATGCAGAGGAGCGATCGAGAGATCCCATAAGAGTGAGACAAACGCTAGCGCATGACGGCAAATGCAGGTGGCCGATCGAATGCACGCGAGTGGGTAACAAGAATAGAGCGAAAGACGCGAACATATATATATATAAAAGAATGACGTCACGAATTTCGGTAAATTATTGCCGGCCAAACTTCTTTCCGGCGGCTGCTTGACCCGACAGACATCTTGTTTTCTAGATGTATTTTCTTTGTTTTGAATGGTTTTACAATTTTCTAATGGTTTGTACTGGGGGAGAATGGGGGAGAGTATATAAGGTAAAGTGTCTGATTGCATTCAACTTGGTGAATGCCAGCATGATCCTTATCACTGCTCTCCCCAAGCCGACGCACTACCTCCACGTGGTTCTCCCTGGATTGCCATTCAACACCCGTTGTTTGACAAACTAAAGCGCGCGACGAGAGTCCTAGCTCTTCAAACTAGGTTGTGGCGTAGGACTTGAAATCCACCCATGGAAAACAAACTTTCAGTGAATGAAGCAGATGAAGCCTCGGAACGGTACACGATCTAACGTTGACGACCATGGCGCATGCAAAGGACAATGATTTGAGAGTATGCACGCGGAATGTACGTACATTGTACAGACCAGGTGCTGCTCAACAACTGGCAGATACCCTCAATAAATGTAGGGCTGACATCACTGCTATCCAGGAAATGCGATGGATAGGACAAGGTTGTATCAAGAAGAAGAACTGCGACATTTGCTCACAGCTGCCATCCAGAACGGCATGAATTTGGCTGTGGCTTCGTTGTAGGCGCCAGACTGCGGCGTCGGGTCTCTCAATTTTTGCCAACAAACGAGAGACTTGCAACGATCCGAATTACTGCCAAATTCTTCAACATCAGCCTGATATGCGCGCATGCCCCAACCGAAGAAGAGACGATGTCACCAAGGATGCCTTCTATGCGGAGCTCGACCGGGCTTATGGCGGCTGCTGTCCTTCCCATGACATTAAGATCCTCCTTGGGGATTTTAATGCCAAGGTAGAGCGAGAAGACATCTTTGGTGCCACCGTCGGGCAATTTAGTCTACATGAGACCACCTCGAGCAATGGTCTCAGATTAATAGGCTACGCTGCAGCGCATAATATGGTAGTTCGTAGTACTGGGTTCCGTCATTTGGACATACATAAGGCATCATGGCTCTCTCCTGATCGACTGACCAGAAATCAGATCGATCATGTTGTGATCGATGCAAGGCATGCATCTAACGTACTCGACGTGCGACGTGGGTCCCAACATCGACTCCGACCATTATCTTGTTGCAGCTAAGATTCGCACACGGCTATGTGTTGTGAAGGTTGCACGTCGAGGACTGTGCCAGAAAGCTCGGACATCGGGAAGCTGCAATCACAACGGACAAGGGATGCATTCTCCACCCAAGTCTCAGGCCTACTGAGCCGAGCAACTCCAACACCTGAAGACATCAACAATATGTGGGCGCTCATATCCCACTCCCTGCGAACTTCTGCAGAAGAGGTCATTGGATTCCAGCGTACCCCAACGAGGAATCCATGGTACGACCAGGTGTCTGCGACGCTACAGCTGCAAAGACGCCGCCTACAGAAGAACACTGCAAGCTGGGGCTATAAGGGCTGTTGTCGAGGTCTACAGGTCAAGGAGGAGAGATGAGAAACGCCTCTTCAGACGCAAGAAGAGAGAACAGAGAGACGTGATGTGAGAGCATTGAGAGCAGCAGATGCCGGAATGAGGCTCGTAACTTCTATCAGAGGGTTAAGCGTCTGACCCAAGGTTTTAAGACTGGAGGAGTTGCGTGCAAGGACGATGACGGAAACCTAGTCACAGATGCAGAGATTGCGCTGCAGGTTATGGAGGGAACACTTCGTCAAGTCTATTAGCTGACTCTAGCTATGATGACTTTGTAGAGCATGATCCACAAACCCCAATCTATGGTACTGATGTGGACGTACCGACCCCAAGCCATGCCGAAGTCAAGGATGCAATCCAACGACTTAAAAACAATAAATCCGCAGGTGCTGATGGCCTGCCGGCTGAATTGTTTAAGGCTGCTGGTGATATGTTGGTAGGGAGCATGCACCAACTAATCAGCAAGATATGGCATGGAGAGCATGCCCGACGATTGGAACCAGCATAATCTGTCCTATCCTGAAGAAGGGTGATGCCACATTTGCGCACCAATTACCGTGGCATTAGCCTTCTTCCAGTCGCATAAGGTCCCACGAGCGTACTGTGTGAAAACCTGAAACCCCATGCTGAAGCATTGATTGGACCCTATCAGTGCGGGTTCAGGCCTGGCAAATCCACTAATTGACCAGATTTTCACCTTGCGCCAAATCCTGGAGAAGTCCTATGAGAAACCAAATCGACACATATCACCTCTTCGTCGATTACAAGGCTGCATTCGATAGTCCACGGCGAGATCGCCTACATGCCGCCATGTCTGAACTTGGTATACCAGCAAAGCTGATACGGCTTTGCATGATGACATTGAGCAACACCATCAGCTCTGTCAGGGTAGGAAATGACCAATCCGAAACCTTTCATACCAAGTGTGGTCTCAGACAAGGCGACTCGCTTTCTTGTATGCTCTTCAACATCCTAATGGAGAGTAATTATAAGGAAGGCTGGTGTGCATCGGACGGGCACAATTCTGACAAACAGATGTGTCCAACTCCTTGGCTACGCCGATGATATTGATATCATTGGCCGAACCAAGCGTGATGTTACAGCAGCCTTCGGGGCTATGAAAAAGAGTCAGCTAAAGTAGGACTAGCAGTGAACATGGACAAGACAAAGTTTATGGTGTGCTCTAGCAGAGAATCGCGGCGTCTTGATTCCCAGCTAGCTGCAGGCAGCCATATGCTTTGAGTCCGTCAAGGAATTTATTTACTCCTTGGATCTGCAATAACTATCACAAATGATGTCAGCCTGGAGATTGAAACGGAGAATCACACTTGCCAACAGGTGCTACTTTGGGCTCTAGTAGGCACTTTAATAGTAGAGCCCTCTCTCGACAGGCAAAACTAACACTCTACAAGACGCTCATTCTTCCAGTACTCTTATATGGTGCGGAGTGCTGGACAGTGGTGCAATCCGATGCAGCAGCTCTTGGAGTGTCCGAGAGAAAAAAATCTCCGCAAATATTTGGCCCAATCTGCGTTGGCGATGCTTATCGCATCAGATGGAACCACGAGCTGTATGAGCTGTACGGGGATGTTGATATAGTTAGCCGAGTCAAAATTCAAAGACTCCGCTGGCTGGGGTCACATCGCCCGTATGGAAGAAGACGCTCCGGCTCGTAAAGTATTTGATGCGGTAATCGTCGGGAAACGGAAGAGAGGACGACCCCGGACACGTTGGCAGGACCAGGTGATGGAAGCCCTGTCTGCATCTGGTGTTACCAACTGGCGAGGGCGTGCCCAGGACAGGGAAGCGTGGAGGCTGACTGTGCAACAGGCTGTGACCCGATAGGGTTGGGATGGCCAATAATAATAATGGTTTGTACTCGATTTTTTAAATGTTTATAATTTTATTTTTATCGGTTGTGTTTAATATTCGGACAAATGTGTTGCTTGAATCAGTTATAGTTCTGGCTATAACGATGCCTTCATCTATATACTGATTTTTAATAAGGACTTCTTTGTGAGATGTTGTTATATAAATTTGTCTCACAACTTCAGATCGTGCTGGGATAGTTAAATTATTATTAATTGAATGTTTAATTGGGATGTTTATTTCTTGATTGAAATTTAATGGTCGTGCTATTAACCAATCCTGATCTATTTGAAAATCTAGTTGACAATTAAATTTTTTATGAAATCCATTCCCAATATGCCATCACATGGTATTGGGAAATCAATGTTTACTAAATGGAAGTGGAATGGTAATATATAATTTCCTATGTGTATTTCTACAAAGGTTAAACCTTGAGATTGGATAGTACCTTCTCCTATACCGGACATTGTTATAGTTTTTGTTGAATCTACTTCATTATATTGATCTGAATTTATTTTTAAAATGCTAATGTCTGAGTCTGTATCGATTAAAAGGGTTAAGGGTGTTTTCGTAACGTATTTTTTATTGGTTACATAGATATTAAGGCTGAGGTTTATTTTATACAGTTTTATGTTTTGTGGCTTTTTCTTAAGGGAGGTTTTTAGTTTTTCCGATTGGGATTCAATAATTCAAACTTGGGAATTAGCGTTTCCACCCACGTAAGCTATTGTTATTGTTGCCGATATTTCCACTTACTAGTATTACCTCTAAAGTTTCCCCGACCTCTATAATTATTGGTGTGGTTACTATAGTTTTGATTATGTCCATTATGTTGGTTATAACTGTTGTTTCGGTGGTAATTATTATTGTAATAACCTCTTCCGCGGTAATATCCTCGGATGTTGTTATTGTGATAAGGTTGTCCTTTTCGGTTATATAGGATTGTATTAGGATTGCCTGTCATGTCAGTACTACATTGTATGTATTTAGTGATGGCTTCGTTCATTGTTGAAAAGTTGCCTGCTTCTAGTACTGTTTAAAGTCATCCATGTTCACAATTTTTAGTCATTGTGTTTATGGCCTCTTTTGTGCTGAACTTATCAGCAAGTTCGGCTGGCCATCCCTCATCGATATACGATGCTTCAAGGAGCTTTCGCAAGTTTTCGATTTCGGTTGTGAACTTTTCAGCCGCTTTACCTTTATGAGTGGTTTTTGACATTTTTGCTTTAATTACATCGGATGTGTTTCCGATTATAGTGTCTTTAAGTTTTGTAATTATCCCGTTTATAGTGGTCTCACCCTGTACTATATATAGGGTTGATCCTACAATTTTGGGTTTGATTACTTCAACCGCTATATGTTCAAATGTTCCTTTTATTAAGTTCGCCAAATTCAAGGCTGTGATAAATCTTTGAAGATTTAGTTTTTAGCCATTAAACTCTGGGATGGCATTTGAAATATATTTTATGTATGCCCGTTTGGGCAATTGTTTCATCTGCCATTATGATAGGTTTTTGTTTTATTACACTGTTTGAATCAAAATCCTCTTCTTGATCTGATAATTCAGATTGTATGAGGACAGCGGGGACAGTTAGATTATTTAAATATTTTCTTCTATTTCTAATTCATCAGAATCTGAATCTTCCAACTCTACTTGATCAGTGGTTTGTAGTTCTTGCGATTCTAATTCGTCCCCAGGATTAACTGTTAATGGTGTGTTTAAGATAGTTGGAACTGAATTTGACAAATCAAATCTTTCTTTTATATTTATTAAGTTTGATCGTAATCTTGTTAGGAACTTTGAAACATGTGACCATCGATTTTTATCTAAACGATCTCTCTGATTATATATTAGAATCCTTGCTTTATTGAAACGGGTTACTAATATTTCAGCATGTTTGATTATTGTATTTTGTTGAATTGTACGATTTTGCGTTAAAGATTTATACGAATTGTCAAAATCGGTTTTTAATTTATTCAATTCGTTATATAATTCACTCCATTGCATTTTTGTTAGTATGGAGAATTATTTCCTGAGAACTACCATAACAGGTGTTTTGCCTAATGTTCCAATTAGAAGGTATTCTAATTGGCTGATGCTTATTGAAGTCGTTGAGACTATTTGTTGAACATGTTCTTTAAAATTAGTATTAATTTCGTTAATCTTTCTAGTAACTTCTATGGTGGTCATCTTTAGTTTTGATTGTAAATTTTATCGAAAACTTTATTGTTACCTCTAACAATAATTGAAATGGCAATGTGTAGATTTTAGTGTTTGTTTTGTTTATTTTTTTGTAGATTTTGTCCAAGTCGTTGTCTTGGCTTTGAAATCTTTTACGCAAGCATTTGTTATGTAGCTTGTATAATTTTATAATGACGTTTGCTAACATTATCACGACTATTATTGCTAGTAATATGGTAACTGTTTTCATGTCTATCTTTTGTGATTCTATTTTATTTATGACATTTGCCAGTTTTCGTTTCTATCAAACCCATGTTTGGGGTTTGTTTTAAAATTCTATATTTAATGCCAAGTATATATGGCTTATCTTGATGTTGAAAGTCTAACTTAATAATGCCATAAAAAAATTTTCATAAAAAAATAAACGGAAAACAAAATCTTGTATACCCGTGCGCGACTACGTAGGGTTTATTTATAGAAATGAAGGAATTGAAAAAAATATGTTAATTTACATAAAACTGATTTACAATATTTGGCTCTATATAAATCAACATTAGTTATATGGTTTTAGTATAAAGCCTGACAGTGGTTAGTGTTTATCAAGCAGCGCTTTCGCGCATCGGCTTGAGGTAGAGATTTAATAAAAATAATGGCAACTTGGGCATTGGCATAAAAATGCAGCCTGGTTGCGATACTTCGCTCGTTTGCGAAGTTGGTCGTAATAGATGATTCCAGATTCTTCCTGTGTTCTTCCTTCTCCTGGTCGTCTGTTGCTACCTTTACGAAGTCCTTAATGAGTCGACGCTGTTGGAGGAGTTTGATCCTCTGTCCACTCCTATTCTTCCTTGGTTTTATTTCGTTGTCTTTTTTTTTGGCGAGACCTGTACTCAGCTATTGTGAGTGGGTGTCGTCCATCGTATGGACACACCTCTAATGCCTCTTGCAGGTTTGGTGTATCCCTTTGCTCCACAGGAGCAAATCATTAGTCGATTTTATTCCCGCGACGGCCTGCTCCTCGCATCTCGTATGATTTTTGAAGTTGTTCGTGTCTTTATTAATTACTTTTTTTTCGTATTCCCTCGTTGGCATAAAAGACGGGCTGACTTCATGCATACGTTTTATTTATTATATTTTTTTTCGTTTTCTTTGATGTTCGCTTTTTTTTTTTTTATTTTTGCAAACCAAAGAAATGTTTCTTCACGAAAATGCATATTTTTTTTTTAATTATTAAATTTGCCTCTTTTGCATTTTAATTTTGTTTTTTATTCACTTAGCTTCACACACATTTTTCTTTGTGGCGAAGTTTTGATGGATTGTTTTGATGATTTTTTATTATTTTCTTATTATTTTTTTCATTTGCACCTATCCGAAGGTTGAAAAGACACTGTGTCACGGTCGCCATGTAATAGATGTCCTGCGTCCTTGGTGGGTTCTCCTTGCCTGTGTTTTTTAAATAAGACACGATTTTAAATTTTCTCTTAGTGAGTTATTTATTCCTTAAAGGCATATTCCATAATGAAATCTTATTCAATATTTCTTCACAGTCTCGTAGCTGCGCTGCCCCTAAAGCCGGCAGCAGAGAGACTTTATTACGTGAGTGTGTATACATACATATTTTTATGCTCGCATATATGGCTGGTAGCAGCGCGACTGCAAGGGTGTAGTAGGTATGGACCAATGCACTTCCCATAAGTGGGACTTTAAAAAGTTTATTCACTGGCTCTTTGGCCGAGGCGTTATGTTTATGTAACAACACTGTAACACAATATTGTATTGCTACAGTGGATGCCTGCTATAGAGACCCATGCGTACTACTGATGTATATTCCTCGTTGATCTTTCTCCATGCATTCGAATGAGTTAAACCATGTTCTTCTTACAGTTCAGATTTGTTTGGATTTTATTTGGTTGGAGCAGCAATGGTGCCGCTCCATCGATCGAAATGTCTCTGCTTTTTACAATATTCTTTAAGTCTAATTAAGGCTAAGTCTCATAGCTGCGCTGCTCGCAGGCGACGGCAGAGAGACGGCTAGGTATCTAAATACTTATGTATATTGCTATGCGATTTTTATTTATTTTTTTTATTTATGTATGTGTGTCTTTGTATGGCCATACTAAGTGCAATTTATGAAATAAAGATTTTTAATATATCCTTATGAACTGTTTGTTTCCTATGTTTATTATTTGTTATTTTAATGTAATATCTATCTCCTATTTCCGTTACTATATACGGACCTGTATATTTAGGATCTAACTTATGACCTGTCTCGTTTTTTAAAAAAACTTGGTCACCTACTGATATATCTATATCCCTTACTTTATGATCATATAGAATTTTATTTTTATTCTTATTTGCTTCTAACATAACTCTAGCTCTTTTATAGGCTAATTCTAATCTATACTTACTCTATACTGTCTCCTTAGCATAGTCATCTATATTATATAGTGCTTCTATACTATCTATGCTATTAAAATGTTTCGGTAAATTACTTGTTTTACCGAATACTAGCTCATATGGACAATAAGTATGTGCCATAGAGGGGGTCGTGTTGAAACAAAAGACAAAATAATGAAGCCATACGTCCCAATCAGTTTTATCAACCGATATGTAAGATCGTATGTACTCATTGAAAGTTCTATGACTTCTTTCTATTGTTCCAACTGTCTGGTGGTGGTGTGCTATGGATGTAATATTTTCAATCTTTAAATATTTGCACAAATCGTCTATAATTGAATTCTTATATTCTGTTCCCATGTCCCTAATGAACGGTCCAATAAGTCTTCATTGGACCGTACTTCAGGATAAAAGATTCAAATATTGCTTTAGCGACAGTATTAGCATTTTTATTCGGAACAGGTATGGAAACTAAATACTTAGTTAAATCACATATTAAAGTAACTCATTACAATACTCACACACAATACATACACAATACTCATTGCCATTTTCTGATTTTGGCAGTGGACCAATAGTGTCCACTATCACTCTGTCGAAAGCATTTATTGGTGTGTCTGTAATTGTTAAAGGTGTCTTTGTGTGTTTTTTTTCATTCATGACATTTTCTTACGTACTCAGTTATATCTTTAGACATGCCTTTCCAGTAATAGGTCTTTTGTTTTTGGCCAAAGTTTTTGATATGCCAGTATGACCTCCTTGAATTGAATCATCATGAAATGTAGACAAAATTGCTTCTTTTTCTTTTAAATTTGTTATTTGGGTCTGGGTTGAGTATGCGCTACTCTTAATGTTTTCAAGATTTTTATTGCCCATTAATTTGAAATTATCTATTGAATTATGTTCAAAGATATTTTCCCACGGTGCCACTTTGAGTTGGCTGATTTTGTATACCGGCATTTCAAGCCTTTGGAAAAATTGATCTAAGTCAATAACTCCATTAGTATATAAATCGCTAACATCATATCTTGCAGTAATTTTCCTGCCTTGTTTAAATAAACTTAACGTTATTTTTATCAGCAAGGTCACTACTTTACGTACTTCATCATTGTTTATGACGTCGTATACGTTGGGCTTAGAAGCTTTATTTAAAGATTGCATAGGCAATTCTTGTTTTTGATTTTCCGCGTTGAATTTTTGTCTACTTTGATATCTGGTAGTGACTTTCAATATATTTCTAGTTATATTTTGTAGATCTTTGATGGTTATCCTTGATAAAGCATCAGCTACATAATTATCTTTTCCCTTTATATATTCGACTATAAAATCGTATTCTTCTAGTTCGAGCCTAATACGTGTCAGTTTAGAACTGGGATTGATCATTGAGTAAAGGTATAGTATAGGTCTATGGTCTGTTTTTATTAAGAAATGGTCATATACATATGGTCTGAAATGTAATATCGCCCAATGAATTGCAGCTAATTCCTGCTCAGTAGTACATTTGTTACTTTCACCTTTTGTAAATGCTCTTGATGCGTATGCAATGGGAAGTTGGAGACCATTATGGTTTTGAGTTAAAACCGCTCCACATGCTTGCTTACTTGCATAATCATTTTTACATAATCTTGTTATGTGCCGTGAATAGTCGGCGAAATTTTTTATAAAACGTCTATAATTGTTACAGAATGCTACGAAACGTCTAGCAAAGTCCGCGTCGTGCGGAACTGGGTAGTTCATAATGACATCGTATTTCTTGTCATCTGGAAGTATTCCTTTATCAGTGCATTTATGACCTAGAAAAGTCACTTCATGCATAAAAAATGAACATTTTTCTGGATGTAACTTTAGGTTGTATTTCCAACATTTCTCAAAAACATCTGTTAAGTTTTTAAGTGTATGTTTTTTGGAACAGCCAATTACTATTAAGTCATCCATATAAAGGAATGCTTGAGAAGGTTCTAGACCAGAGAACGCAATAGTCATCATTCTCTCAGAAACGTGAATTAGGGGCTATTTTTAATCCGAAGGGTAATCGCGTGAAACGATATGAGCCGTTGCTCGTTGAAAAAGACGTTATATCTATTGAACCTTTTTCTAGTTCAATAAATGGAATCCAGACATTAAGTCAAGACACGAAAGGTATTTTGCACGACCTAGTTGATCTAAAATGTCATCAATTCTAGGTAATGGGAATTTATCAGATAGTAATTTTTTATTTATCTGGTGGTAGTCAATTACTAATCGCCATTTCTTTACATTTGACCCGGGGGATGATTTCTTAGGAACAAGTAACAATGGGCTATTGTATTCAGAACTGACGGTTCGACAATCCCGTCCGTGATTAATTTACCTACTTGCTTTTGTATTTCGTTCACCTGACTATGTGGGCTTCGATAGTTCTTTATATATACGGGTTCATCATCTTTTAATCTCAGTTTCTGTTTACAAAAATTATTTGTGGTTATTGATTCGGTTCCCAATCCGAATATATCGCTATACTGGGTGCATAAGCTAGAAAGCTGTGACTTGAACTGTGGAGGGAAGTTTTTTGAAAGTTGTGATAGTACGGATTTTTTCTCTTATAGGAATTTGTGTTGTCTGAAACTACATCGTAGTTCGAGTGATTCATATGTTAGGTGATCTGTACTGACTACTTGGTCGGTATTTGTTGTGTTTAGTAGTCTTATGAAGGCATTATTAGATGTTGCTATGGTATTTGCAATATAAATGCCATGTTGAATTTCCTGATTTGGAATAAATACACTGTCTTCTTTTGAGTTAAGCTCAATTTTACGAATAACTTGGCATCTTGCTGGCAGAAGTATTGAATTATTGCCAGAACTATGAGTTATTGGTACATTAATTGGAAATTTTAAATTATTGGATCTAATTAAGCCAATCGAATTTATTAATAAAGTCGATGCCTATTATTCCATTGCATGGAATTGGGAAATGTGAATTTAGGATATGAAAATCGTGTGGAATTATGTATTTAGTTGTCTGTATCTCCAAAGAAACTAAACCTTTGGATTTGGTTATTTCTTGACTTATGCCTTTTATGTCTATGATGTGATCATCTTGGATGTTTTGGAAGTTATCAGAAGTTTCTTTTAAAATGGAAATGTCTGCACCTGTATCTATTAAAAAGATAAGCTCTTTTCCAGTAGCTACATTGAAAAATGAAACGAATATATTTTGGCTGAGATTAATGGTGGGAACTCTGACTTCTCTTATTGTTGAGTATTTAAAGGGCTTTGGGAGTTTCCCGAAGTGTTTTGGTTAGTACTTTGCCTAATTCTGACATTGCTGTGATTATTGCCATTGGGGCCTCGGTACGAGTTTCCACCGCCTCTATAGTTTCCTCTATATTGGTCTCGTCCTCCCCTGTTATTTTGATAATTGTTATTGTAGTTATTGTTTTTATTTTGGTAATTGTTGTTGTAGTTATAATAATTACCACGAGAATTACCTCTATAATTTCCACGTCCGGGATTTGAGCCGCGCTGTTGATAATTCTTGAAATATAGGACAGTATTTGACCAGTATTGTCCAGTTGCTTTAGTGCAACTATTGACAAATTTAGAAACAGCATCGTTCATAGTACTAAAGGTGACAGCTTGCAAAATAAGTTTTACCTTATCGATTGTCCAATTTTTAGTCATTGCTTTGACTGCGTGCTGCGTGGAATAACTTCTGGCTAGCTCTAAAGGTAAACCATCCGTTATATATGCACCTTCTAAGGCTTTCGTCATCTGCTCAATTTCTTGTGTATATTGGTTAGCAGTTTTATTGCGCTGCTGTAAGTTCATCAGCTTTGCTGATAATACTTCAACAGTTTCGCCCTTGACGTTGCCTCTTAGTTTAGAAATCACTTCAGTAATTGTTGTTTCATTACCGATCATATTTCTGGCGACACCTTTTAGCTTTGTTTTTATTATAGAGACAGCTAATTCTTCGTGCTCGCCTTTTATTGATTCTATTATTTCTAAAGCATCAATGAAACTTGTTAAATTTTCAGCCCTACCATCGAAGACTGGTATAAGCTTGGATGCTGTATTAATAAAATTAATATTTGATTGTGCCATTGTGACAGAGTTAATTATTTCGTTTTTTATTACACTGGAGGTATCTGAATCGGTTGAATTATCCAGATCAGTGTATACCGCTGGAATAGTAAGATTATTCAAATCTCCATCCTCTATTTTAAGGTTTCCTTTGGGACGCTCTTCTGACTCTGATTCATTAGCTTCTGTTGATTCTGGGTCAGGTGCAGTATCAACTGCTATTGGGGTGTTTAGAACGGTTGGTACCAATGTTTCTAAACTGAACTTTTGTTTAACAAATTAAATTAGATCGTAGTCGTATCAAAAGTTTCGATACCTGTGACCAATGATCTTGATTTAACCTTTCCCTGTGATTATGTATTAGCATTCGTGCTTCATTAAATCACTCTACTAATATTTCAACATGCTTCCTAACCGTGTTCTTTGTGATAGGTCTATTCTGGGTTAGTGACTTATATGATCTGTCAAAATTAGATTTAATGTTTGATAGATCAGTGTACAATTTGTTCCATTCCATGCCTTTAGTTTGGTCATGCATGAGAGGAATATATTGAAATTTTTAATTTAATTTATTTATTTATTTTTGTTTTTTATTTTATTTTCTTAGATTTTAGGTGTTAACATTTATGTGTAATCTGTTGTTTGTGCTATATATATTTTCTTATTTTTATTTATTTTGCTGCTTATATTTTATCCAGGTCAATCCCCCAGCTCATATACCTTTTTTTCAGACAATTATTATGCAGCTTGTAAATCTTATAAAAAACAGTGGCGCACATGATAACGACAATGATTATTAAAAGTACATGTACCCAATATAAATCAACGTTGGTAGATTCTACCTTGTTGATGACATTGGCAGTTTTTACTGCCAATCCACTGTTTTTATGTCCAACGTCATTTTAGTGGGTTTTGCATATACTTTTATTTGTGTTTCATTAAAATTATAAAGGTCTTCTATTGACAATTTACTTATCGCATTACTGCGCATATAGGTTAACTAACTTGCTACCTAGTTTTTTGCGTAGCTTTACAGGCTACACGTCTAATCGAGCAGAAAAGATTCCGCTCAATTTTACAAAATATTATATTTTTGATATAAAAAAAAATATGCATCGCAGTGCAATCAAAAAAAATTATGCAGCGCAGTGCATGGATAAAAAAAATAATAGTGTTGTTGTGCGCTCTTTGTAGCGCTGTCGGTTCACTGCTCCGGGTCTGACTTGGAACGGCAGACGGTGCCGGTGCTGGCTGCACAGGCTTGCTTCTAGTTGGGGCACCGGTGCTGGTCCTGCACAGGTTATTTTATGCTGGTTATGCTAGAGTACATTGGTCCGGGGCAATCCTTGGGACAGTTTTCTGGCTTCCTTGGCAAGGCTTTGGGGATGGTGGGTTTTATGGTGAATTATTAATTATAGTTATAAATCATTTATATTTTTAATATTTGCTGAGCGAGTTACAGAGTTAGGCTTCTTAGATGGAGGCTTTCGTGCACCAAAAAAATAAGCTTCTTCCATAAGCTTTTGTGCCGTTGCCCATGTGGGTGGCGTATTCTGAATGTATAATAGCCACTTAATGTGTGCTATTATTTTATATATATATATATATCCTTTGGTTCCTTTTAGCCAAATATCTTCAGATTCCTAAGTCCTCCAGGACTTATGTCACGGTCGCCATGATGTATATTCCTCGTTGATCTTTCTCCATGCATTCGAATGAGTTAAAACATGTTCTTTTTACAGTTCAGATATGTTTGGATTTTATTTGGTTCGAGCAGCAATGGTGCCGCTCCAACGATCGAAATGTCTCTGCTTTTTACAATATTCTTTAAGTCGAATTAAGGCTAAGTCTCATAGCTGCGCTGCTCGCAGGCGGCGGCAGAGAGACGGCTATGTATCTATATACTTATGTATATTGCTATGCGTCCCAAGTGGTGGCGCGAGGGGGTATGCATATGCTGTCCGTTCGTTGCAGTTATGCCGACGCTAGCACTTCCCGTGTGTGGGCTAAGCCATAACGATCGGATCATATTTCGGCCACTTAGGATTTATGACCGGGACTTTGAAATATGTAAACACTGCAACAAAGTGTTACAGTGCGTACCCTTTAAGTATTTTCGGTACAGTGGGTATTCAATATATGTGCATACTACACTACACAGTGCATAACGGATAGCCTTTCAAAATGTTAAGCCTACATACAATTATAAATGCTACAAACGACGAAGATATTGATATGAAACAAAGATGATACTGGGTTTGGCACCTTCCCTGTTCCTTCAAGATTATGTTGATTCAGCTGATAAATGTTGATATCTTTTATTGAGGGCCGAGTCACATTCTTTCCAAAATGGAATATTTCGAAATTCTAAGTTTTCTTCCCACCTAGTTCTTGTTTTTGGGTCTACTGCATTATTTAAATCAACATGGCATTTCATTACCTACTAGGTGCTCATTCCACTCGTCTCGACGGCACTAATGGTCCGCCGAAGTGCTCCGCCAATGACAATGGAAAATCGTCGCTCATGCTGTCGAGATTCTCCGCTCGACCGCGACCATCAATTGGGATCTCGTGATTTGACACTGAAACGAAGCCTGAACAACGATCACGATAACCGGGATTGCATCTTATCAATGGCCCCGCTATCCGCCCCTACCCTAGTGGTCGCTATTTCTATGTCCCATTTGGCCCACATTCCTGAAGCTGCTGTTCAAAATCCATCATCTGACCCGGGATTTTGTTTATTGTCAGAGCTGGCAACTAAGTCAGCGCCCAGGTCCGATTACATTCTGGACCTTTCACCCTTCCAATGGGGGGTCAAATGTGATGGAGATGTCCCATGCCTGGTGCCATGAAAATTGAATTTCCAACGGAGGATTCAATTATTGTAATTATCTCTAATTAGTTCTACCAGTGTAACTAGCCGCAGCGGTCCACTAATTGCTCCTTATCAGCAGTTCCATCTTCTTGGATTCTCCCAGCTTCCTATGCGCTTTTTTGTTCTTTGTTTTTTTTGTTCCTGACTCCGACGTCGTCGAAATACGGAGACAGCCTTCGCAGGGCAGCAAACTGCTTCTATCAGGATCTTTCCAGTTCTGCCCCTCTCCTCTCCATAGAACGCTTCTCTTTGCGCTTGCCGGATTCATATGCGCTGCGCCTTTGCCGTGAGTCCATACTTCTCGCTGTCGCTATATTAACCGCGACATCGTCGGACGAATCTAAGGACCCATGGTCTTTACCAGCCTGTTGTAGTTCGAGAATCTCTGGAAAGATAAAACAAATCCGTTCGCTGTCACTAACGCCAACCCACATGGCATCTCTTCCTCGTGGAACTCTTCGGCCAATTCTCTTCTGGTTCCTGTAGGAACGTCAGCCCCCATATGTATCGTGACCCTTGACTGAGGTCCACATGGCGTTGCGGGCTGGTTGCGTCGTCTGCCAAAATTCCAAAATCGTCCAAAATTTCTGCCACACAGTTTCCAACAAATTTCTTGTACCGTCGGTGAGTGCTGCTTATCCAGTGTAGTTCTGGGTGCCTTTCAGCAATGCTGAATTCTGGGATACGCCGTTCACTTTGGTTGCTGCATCGAGGACTAGAGGGATCTTCCCAGGCTTGTTTGGGTTCTCGACCACGAAGTGGACTTCATTTTCCTTTCGATGTGGACGAGACGTTGTAACTGTCGTTGGTCTATTCGTTTAGTCGTCCTCTCAAAGATGCCCAGTACCCGTTCATCGTTGCTGGCTGTGATCGGTACCTCTGGCCTCACTCCACAGTTTTCTACTTCAAAATAATCGCTGCATATCTTCTCCAGAGTGTCATCCCCACAGACAGTGACAGAGGATGCCCAGGAATCCTATCAATCAGTGGGCTCGATTGACGTCCCAATGGTCCATATACTCCCTTCCTAGTTTGGTAGCTGCTGCGTATGGTCCTCCAGTGCCAATGCTTCTGGTCTGCAGAGGTATTCCTAGGTGCGCACTGGTAGGCGTGCGCTCGCCTTTGCCGTCTTGACATCTTCCCGACGTAAACTCTGCATCGGAAGACTTACGTTGCTTACTGCGTACACGTTTCTTAATCCGTGTCACTTTGGTGTGCCCGCTCCGCAGATCTGCAGGCTAACGTTTAGTTGTCGATTCACACCGTTTAGCTGTAGGTTTCGGACGAGCTCGTTGCAGACGTCAAGCAGAGCGTACGTGTCCACCTCCCCATACAGCGGCACGGGCAGAACTCGGAACAGCAGGTGGCCTCCATCCGAATGGTCTCATTTTTCATACGCCCGGCGCTTCTCATGCTTGTTGACCCATGGAAATGTTGCTCGCTGTGGGATCCCCGTACGTTGACTGATGACCTCGTGTATCTTCCGTCTGTGGCTGCTCCGTAGCTCCCTACTTTGGCCACCGTCTGACTGCTGTGACCGTCTAGGGCTATCGGATTCGTATTTAAGCAAGTAGTGATGCTTCCTCTGACATCCAAAGACGTTGCATTTACTTCTCCTCTTGCAGAACCATACCATTTGTCCGGTATCAAGGCCCGCGGAACTGACCCGATGCTTCTTGACGAACTCCATCCGCGTCCAGGCAAGGGCGTTGTTGAACTCCTTGCAATCCTGGATGGCGTGTTGCCCTTTACGTTGGCGTTGTTTAACTCCATGCAATCCTGGATGGCGTGTTGCCCTTTATACATGAGGCAACCTCTGGGGTGGTCGTTATACCACTTCCGTTCCATGGTTTCCTTGTATTGCATCGTCTTGCAATACTTGTCTTGCATCGGAAGCTCCAGATTGGCGTTTGTATGTTACACCCTTCGCTTTGGGTCTTTACTGCTCATGTCCATAATGGTACATACCAGCTTGACCAGCTCGTTTAGCCACTCGCTCAACCTCATCGTCGGATACGATTCTATCGTCGCGGATCAATTGCTCCGGACGCCCATATCGAAAGCGATGCTGTTCCTGTACATTGCTGGGATGAATATGCAGTGATTTGACTGCCGTCCTCGCTTTACACTTCAGAGCCTTCACTAGTATTTGATTATTCTTAAATGCTGTACACTGATACGCCACCGTCATCACCTTACCATAAGTCATACTAATCCATCGATAATCGACCCGCGACATCTCCATCTTCGTGAAGAACCCCTTCAATCAAATCCAAAGCCACCAACTTTGAAGCGGGGCGCATTATCCAGCGAGTCCGATCTCCATCCATGATCCTAACGCGGACTCGTCGGACCTTACCGTCCATTCCAGCAAAGGCCTCCCCCGCGCGGAACGGCTGGATCGCAAACGAAGACGATGTCTCTTCGATGAATCGGCTTCTCTCTGCGGCACCACTTCTCTCTCCGTGTAAGCGTGGGCAGGTACTCCAAGACCCACCTCTTCCAGAAACGGTTCCTCAACATCCTTGCTATGCGCCACTGCTTCCGCGTAGCTCATCTAGGGTATCTGGCGGGCAAGCTGCTCCCTTCAGCAGATCATTTGGCGTAAGAGGGGCTTCCTGGTCCGCACTCACCGGCAAATGGGTGAGCGGACGAGAATTAACAAAATTCTCCGCCTCCATCAGGAAACTGTTCAAGACGTGCTCCTTTGGCGCCACTTCCTTCACTGTGACCCAGCACCCTCTTCACGCACTGCTACATTCGTTCCCAGACTCCGCCCTCTGACGGTTTTGCTGGGCAATTAAAGATCCATTACTTGACAGCTCCTACTGGATCCTCTCAAGTCCGAAGATCTCGCCAAATCTCTTGGCCCCCCTGTCCGCACCAACAAAGTTCTGGTTATTGTCACTGCGCAGTCTATGTACTGACCCTCGACGGCATATTAAATTCCTGATCACAATTATTGAGGAATCACCCTGGTCGTCAGACACGTAAGCAAGGCCGCCCACCGCTTTTCCTGGTGTTGTGAGATTGTGCCGGTGCGAGAGGATCACTGGCCTCTTGGCGCTGTTCGGTACACTCACAGGACTCCATTGCCATCTGGGTATGGCGCCAGTCCACATATGTCGCTTTCTTTAGAGACCTCCAGGCCCTTCGTCGGGGAACGCCTCCCGTTGTGCTGTAAGGACCAACAAATTCTCAGCTGCCTCACACTCAGCTACAGTAAGGCCATAGTTCTCAAGCTCATCTCGTTGTCCACGGTATCGACGCGTGTACCTTAGGACCCAGGCCGTAGTCCTCAACAATCGCCTGTAGCTTGACGATATAAACGTGTCACTTGCCCCAACGAGCACAAGCTTCCAAGTTCTGCATCCGCATCGTCGGCGACCGACACTACATTTCGACCGAGTCGCATCATTCGCCACGTAGTCGGCGGACGGTAGCCATTCCAATTAAGCCACCTTCGTCGACTCCAGAATGTCGGCTACTCTGTTCCCTACGAACTGCTTCTAGCGCCTGTGCATGCTGCCAATTCAACGCACCACTGTCTTAGAGTTTGTCCATAGCACAATTTCTGCAATGGGCACACCGAGGTCCTGCCTGACGGTGTCATTCAATTTCGTTCCTATAACAGCTGCCTGCAGCTCCTATTGTGGAATCGTCATCGTTTGCATCGGAGCACACATCGTCTTTGCCCACACGAACCTCACTGATCCTTCAGTAGATCACAGACTCGCATCCACAAACGCGTGTATCTCGATGGTTTTCAACTGCCCAGATCCAAAGTAGTGACGCGGGCTCCAAAACTGTTTCACTGTTTCGTTCATTTCCTTCTATTTCCTTTCGCCAATCCATAAAAGCGTTGAGAATCTTCGCCGGTAGTGGCTCATCCCATGGGATCTTCCTTCTCCAGACCTCTCGCAACAATAACTACACTGTTATCATCAGGCGACACAGAAATCCCAAGGGGTCAAACGTCGACATGACCAACCTCAAGAATTTCTTTTTTGTGGCAATTCTTTTATCAACGGTCACGATGGGGATTTATGGTACTTCACTCGGAACCGGGAGTCGTCCGTGGCTGGGTGCTACTGCATTCCCAAAATCTTCTGCCTCACCCCATCCAATACTGTTATCGTACCGAGCATCCTCTCTACTGTGGGTGAACTACACGAGAACTTGCACAGCTAAAATCCGCCTTCTGCCATTTTCACTCTGGTAGATACTTGGATTGCTTCGCTCTCTGTGGGGAAGCTGTCTACATAGTCGTCCACATAGTGGTAGTCCTTGTCTGCTCGGGGATCTAAATCCAGGAATCGCTTGGCATTCTCAATCTTCACATGATGCGCCGCGCTCGGTGCGCATGCAACTCCAAACGTCATCACGCACATCTCATAAACGTCGGGGTATCGCTGGTCATCCCCATCTCTCCACAGAAATCGTTGCGCACGTATATCTTCGGGTCGGATCTGCACCTGGTGAAACACCTCCTTGATATCACTGCAGACTCCGATGCCAAGGCCTTTTAGTGTTGCGGCCCCTTGCTCAGCGCAGAATTCAGCGATATTTCTCCAATCGTATCTATCCCGGCTTGTGGGGATTCTCCACTCCAAAATGGGCCAAGTACCATGTCCTATCGCGTCCCATAGCGATCTCCTGTCGTTCCAGACGCCTAGCGTATCCCTTGACGACATAATCCTTCATAATCCGGAAATATTCCTGAGCATACTGCCCGTCTCGCCTTATTTTCTTCTCGATATTGATCAACCTATTGTACGCCATATCAAAACTAAGTGGCAGCACAATGTTATCCTTCTTCCTTAATAATCCCGTCTGGTATCGGCGGCCAACTTGCACCGTACGGTCCCTCTTTGGAACCCTCTCGTTCTCAATGGCTATCCTAAGTGATCATGGTCCAATCCGATAAGCAGCTTCGGTACTGCATTCTCATAGAGAATCCTTGTTCACGCTCCTAATATCTCATCTGTGCAGGCTCTGCATCGGAAAACTTACATTCGAAACGGCACACACGTTTCTCAGGACATGTCGGGAGCTCTCTTGTGGCCCAACCTCCAAACCATTGAATATTTAGCTGACGACGTACTCCTTGTACGCCTAGCTCTGCAACCAGCTCATTGTCGACCATCGTCACCGAAGATCCTTCATCCAGGAACGCGTACGTATCCACCTGATTCCCACCTCCGTATAGCGTCATCGGCAATACACGGAACATTAATCGTTCACGGTCATCGTCGACACAGCTCAAATTCCTTTCCGGCGTCGCCGGAGCATCCACGGATGACGATGCTCCTTCATCTACTCGGACGCTTTCCCTCGGTCAAATGCCTGTCGGACCCGGTTGTAGCTACTCATTGATTGCATCATGCAGAAGACGGTGAGGCTGCATCCATTCACGGAACACTCTCCTGTTACAGCGCAAAGTTCAGTCATATGCCCGCTTCGCAAGCACATATAACATAAGCGATGTTTTCTTGCGAGCCTACACCTCTTTGTAGGTGTGACTCCAACAAATCGTTGGCAGTCCCAAACTGCATGTTGTTCAGGTCCAAGAACTCTACGTATTGGGCAATTCCTGACGCAGCTCTCCTGTTGCTTCTCCTGCTCTCGGTCGATGCTACCATGAAGCAATCGACGCCTTGGCTCCTTTCCCTCGATGTCCGCCCTCACGCACACTACATTCGCTAAGTCCGTCAGCGAACTAAAGTCCACAATAGTCGGAAAGTGCTGCATAGTTGCTGCGTGACTTGCCCACTCCACTCTTTTACTTCTCAGGGTCGGCCATATCTGAAACGGAGCTGCTCCATTACTGCATTCACATTCCTGGGGAGAATCAACAACGCTGAATTATACAGCCCGAAACCATGCGCTGGAACCGTAGTGCCGGTAGCGCAAAATGGCGATGCGTGACTAATCCTCGTGGTACAACGTTGCGAAACTGTACACGGTACCGTTTGAGATACGCTCCAAAATGGCTATCAATACACTCTGCGCAATTGGAAATCCTTCTCCAGCTCGGCGACCAGTTTACAACTGATTTAGTCTCTTGTTTCTTACTTATGCTAGAGCAGCATGTAAGCTTCCAAAAGATAAAGAGAGCAGAGATAAGATCGAGAGAGAAAGATTCTAGAATACAATAGAATATGAGCTAATACATTGGAAAAGTATAGTTTTACACATAAAACTTCGGGAGTGACGGCGGGTTTATCAGAAGTTTATATTTTGTTTGTTCCTCTCACTTTCGAATGCGCTTTGCTGGTATTTGTAGCGCATGCGCTTTTGGCAGCTTTTTGAAAAGCTGCTGCATACAAGCTCATCTTGCTAAGGTATCTCGCCTCTTGCTACCGAAATGATTGAGCGTCTTCAGAATTTTCCCTTCCCTGGACAAACTGGTGGTGCTGAGCTGTAGCAAATCCCATGACTTCTTCGTGGTAGATATCTTTCTGGTCTTCCCTTTGTTGCGGCAAAATACGAGAAGTACCCAAAAAATTTGTCGAGTTGTCTTAAATAATCCCTTATATGGGGCCGCGGTTCTAAAATCATAAAATAAATGTATTACATAACAAATCTTTAATGAGTTCCTAATGTTGTGACATGCCTTTGATGTGAACCAAACAAAAAGCGCTATTACATTTTTAAGTGTTGTCTTCCTCATATATCTAGTAAAACTCGGACACGACCAAGCAAATCGGCACCGTTGATCTCAAATGGACGATGTCCATGTAAACGGTAAGCCAGTAAGTTAGCCATTATTTGGACGATAGTTTGGGCATATAACAGAAGCAAATTCAGGTGCACACTACTCCAAACGATGTACAGTTTTGGTGGTTATTGGAGCCATTCGCTATTTTGCGGTAAGCAGCCGTACAACAATTATATTTTCCCGGCAACTTTAACATAGTGGATACATCTGCAAACCCATGAATTTGGTAAGGTATATTTTTCTATACTTCAATAAATCGAGGATTTTGTGTTTTAAAAAAATTGAGTTGCTACGATTAGAGGCTCATTTTGTAAGCACTAAGCCAGCAGAATCTAATATCTGGACCTATTGCTTCCTCAAAACTTCTTGCTCATCCACAGAATCTGCGCAGGTAATAAGGTCATTAACAAAGAAATAAGATGATAGGGCAAGCAAACCATATGCGATTACTGAGATCACTGATCCTTAGATCATGGAGGTTTTTTAGGCATCTTACTAGGAGTACATTTATTAAATAATATAAATTTGATCACTAAATCACCTCCTCCAAACGATTAATTCATATTTCCGTTGCTTATGTCAACCTAGAATTGATGGTAACTTTTGATTATATCTCCTTTAAGAGCATATTAGCGACATCGGAACCTAAAAAGAATAAAGTACAGACATGGTTGTATTATTGCTCTCAATAAAAACAGTATTCAATGATATTTGCGAAGTTGTTTTGCATGAGCAACGAACACTTCTCTCAGTTTTGTAGAAGTAGTTCCTGGCCTTTCATGATATTAGGGTGAGATTATTTGTGGCACTCCTATGTGCGATATCTTAATATTTTACAATAATTTTTTTAATCAATACCACCATAGTCGGAATTATTTTTCAATTGACTCTCTAGTGCCAAAAACCGTCTCAGTGGCTTCTCAAATGACGAACCAAGAACACAAGCACTCGACTTGAATGGTATTGAGAATGGTATTGAGGCGAATGTCCTTTCGCAGAGCACCTAGAGCACCAGAGAATACAATAGTGTGCTGTTATTGTTTCTAATTTTTTCAAACTCCCAGAACCGCGATAACAATTTTTCTAGGGGGCTTGAACAAATTGTTGTTCTTTCAGTAGAACACGCTAAATAGTTTTTCACAGTAGAACACGTTCAGATTTGTCACGTCCCAAATAACCCATCTGGGTTAGTTTTCTGCTGCGCCTCCTCTGTCTACTTGGGAGACACCTGGGCTCAGTCGATAGAGCCGTGCTTGAGGGAATGGCAAACTAGACCATGTAAGTTACGGAAATTGTCATAGACAATGCTGGGGAATTTGGGAAGGAAGCGTTTCGCTCGTAAAGATGTGAATTTCTAGGTCTTCTCATTAAGATATGGGACACTGAAACAATAAGAATATTTACATCAAAATTTGCTATCTTGCAACAAAGCCGAGTGGAGTGGCGGTTAGCCGAGTGTAGATCGTTGTGGGTTCTAACACAGAGGGCCCTGAGTTCTAATCCT
>JAWNOP010000066.1:0-12708 GCA_035045925.1 Drosophila atripex | reverse complement strand
TCCCTTCAACTTCTTGTGGGTACGGTTTCGACAAATTTGTTGGCTTCATGCAGAAGTTGTTATATATGGTTTTTCATGTTTTGTGTCCCTTTCGAAGGCTTTATTATTATAAACAGTAATAGGATTTTAAACTGCGGCACTCTTAAAGAATCTGGACTGCTTTCCCATCGTCCCTTCAACTTCTTGTGGGTACGGTTTCGACAAATTTGTTGGCTTCATGCAGAAGTTGTTATATATGGTTTTTCATGTTTTGTGTCCCTTTCGAAGGCTTTATTATTATAAACAGTAATAGGATTTTAAACTGCGGCACTCTCAAAGAATCTGGACTGCTTTCCCATCGTCCCTTCAACTTCTTGTGGGTACGGTTTCGACAAATTTGTTGGCTTCATGCAGAAGTTGTCATATATGGTTTTTCATGTTTTGTGTCCCTTTCGAAGGTTTTTTTTATTATAAAGAGTAATCGGAATTTCAACTGCGGCACTCTTAAAGAATCTCGACAGCTTTCCCATCGTAATTGCAACTTCTTGTGGGTAGGGTTTCGATAAATTTTTTGGGCCTTACGAAGAAGTTGTTATATATGGTTTTTCATGTTTTGTGTCCCTTTCGAAGGCTTTTTTATTATAAACAGTAATCGGATTTTAAACTGCGGCACTCTCAAAGAATCTGGACTGCTTTCCCATCGTCCCTTCAACTTCTTGTGTGTACGGTTTCGACAAATTTGTTGGCTTCATGCAGAAGTTGTCATATATGGTTTCTTCTTTAAAGATGTTACCTCGCGTACAGTCCGCGTCACATCTGGGGTGCCTCAAGGAAGCCATCTTGGACCCTTACTTTTTACTTTGTTTATTAATGACTTGCCCCTTGCCTTAACTGACTCACTAGTACTAATGTACGCTGACGATGTTAAGCTTTGCCTTCAATATAGATCTACTAGCGCCCAATCTAGACTTCAATCCGATTTGGATAAATTTCAAAATTGGTGCTTAGCAAATGACCTAAAGCTTAATGGATCGAAATGTAAACTCATGTCATTTTATCGATCTAGCCCTCACCAGGCTACGTACTTTCTCTATGGGATTGCCTTAGAACGTTTAACTCAGGTTAACGATCTGGGAGTCCTATTAGATTTGAAACTTAAATTTGCCGACCATATATCCACCATGGTTAATAAAGCTATGGGTGTGCTTCAAGGTTTTATTAAAAGATGGTCAAAAGAATTCAACGACCCATACATTACAAAAACTTTATACACATCATTGGTCCGTCCGATTCTTGAGTATGGATCGTGTGTCTGGAGTCCACAATACGGTGTGCACCAAGATCACATAGAATCCGTACAAAAAAACTTTCTTATTTTCGCACTTAGGGGACTAAATTGGAATGCAAGCCTTCACCTTCCCTCCTATCATAGTAGACTTTTTATTAATCAACTGTACCACCATTAACAAACTCGTAGAACGATGCTGGGTGTCATGTTTCTATTTAATCTTATTAATGGTAATGTAGACAGCCAGCATTTATTAACACGCTTAAATTTCAACGTTCCTAGTAGAAGGACTCGAAACTTTCGTCCTCTACTCCTTAGCCATTGTAGCTCGACATATGCCCAACACGATCCGTTCAGGGTTTTATGTTCGGACTACATATGGTCTCTTCATGTTTTGTGTCCCTTTGCGCTACTAGTAATCTTAAATCCATTATACTAAACACCTTATCTTTGCAACACTTTTCCTAGTGATTGTCATACTCCTGTTCCTCTGTTTTACTCTTTCGAATCTATTCTCATGCGATTCGAGCCGTAACGTTATGATCTGGACAGCGTCCCTCGGTCAATTTGACGGGAGGTGGGCTGTACGATAAGCTAGTGGGAACCGTGCGAAAATGTCATATATGGTTTTTCATGTTTTGTGTCCCTTTCGAAGGCTTTATTATTATAAACAGTAATAGGATTTTAAACTGCGGCACTCTCAAAGAATCTGGACTGCTTTCCCATCGTCCCTTCAACTTCTTGTGGGTACGGTTTCGACAAATTTGTTGGCTTCATGCAGAAGTTGTTATATATGGTTTTTCATGTTTTGTGTCCCTTTCGAAGGCTTTATTATTATAAACAGTAATAGGATTTCAAAGTGCGGCACTCTTAAAGAATCTGGACTGCTTTCCCAACGACCCTTCAACTTCTTGTGGGTACGGTTTCGACAAATTTGTTGGCTTCATGCAGAAGTTGTTATATATGGTTTTTCATGTTTTGTGTCCCTTTCGAAGGCTTTATTATTATTAACAGTAATAGGATTTCAAAGTGCGGCACTCTTAAAGAATCTGGACTGCTTTCCCATCGACCCTTCAACTTCTTGTGGGTACGGTTTCGACAAATTTGTTGGCTTCATGCAGAAGTTGTTATATATGGTTTTTCATGTTTTGTGTCCCTTTCGAAGGCTTTATTATTATAAACAGTAATAGGATTTTAAACTGCGGCACTCTTAAAGAATCTGGACTGCTTTCCCATCGTCCCTTCAACTTCTTGTGGGTACGGTTTCGACAAATTTGTTGGCTTCATGCAGAAGTTGTCATATATGGTTTTTCATGTTTTGTGTCCCTTTCGAAGGCTTTATTATTATAAACAGTAATAGGATTTCAAACTGCGGCACTCTTAAAGAATCTCGACACCTTTCCCAACGACCCTTCAACTTCTTGTGGGTACGGTTTCGACAAATTTGTTGGCTTCATGCAGAAGTTGTTATATATGGTTTTTCATGTTTTGTGTCCCTTTCGAAGGCTTTATTATTATAAACAGTAATAGGATTTTAAACTGCGGCACTCTTAAAGAATCTGGACTGCTTTCCCATCGTCCCTTCAACTTCTTGTGGGTACGGTTTCGACAAATTTGTTGGCTTCATGCAGAAGTTGTTATATATGGTTTTTCATGTTTTGTGTCCCTTTCGAAGGCTTTATTATTATAAACAGTAATAGGATTTCAAAGTGCGGCACTCTTAAAGAATCTGGACTGCTTTCCCATCGACCCTTCAACTTCTTGTGGGTACGGTTTCGACAAATTTGTTGGCTTCATGCAGAAGTTGTCATATATGGTTTTTCATGTTTTGTGTCCCTTTCGAAGGCTTTATTATTATAAACAGTAATAGGATTTTAAACTGCGGCACTCTTAAAGAATCTGGACTGCTTTCCCATCGACCCTTCAACTTCTTGTGGGTACGGTTTCGACAAATTTGTTGGCTTCATGCAGAAGTTGTTATATATGGTTTTTCATGTTTTGTGTCCCTTTCGAAGGCTTTATTATTATAAACAGTAATAGGATTTTAAACTGCGGCACTCTTAAAGAATCTGGACTGCTTTCCCATCGTCCCTTCAACTTCTTGTGGGTACGGTTTCGACAAATTTGTTGGCTTCATGCAGAAGTTGTTATATATGGTTTTTCATGTTTTGTGTCCCTTTCGAAGGCTTTATTATTATAAACAGTAATAGGATTTCAAACTGCGGCACTCTTAAAGAATCTGGACTGCTTTCCCATCGACCCTTCAACTTCTTGTGGGTACGGTTTCGACAAATTTGTTGGCTTCATGCAGAAGTTGTCATATATGGTTTTTCATGTTTTGTGTCCCTTTCGAAGGCTTTATTATTATAAACAGTAATAGGATTTTAAACTGCGGCACTCTTAAAGAATCTGGACTGCTTTCCCATCGTCCCTTCAACTTCTTGTGGGTACGGTTTCGACAAATTTGTTGGCTTCATGCAGAAGTTGTTATATATGGTTTTTCATGTTTTGTGTCCCTTTCGAAGGCTTTATTTATTATAAACAGTAATAGGATTTTAAACTGCGGCACTCTTAAAGAATCTCGACTCCTTTCCCAACGACCCTTCAACTTCTTGTGGGTACGGTTTCGACAAATTTGTTGGCTTCATGCAGAAGTTGTCATATATGGTTTTTCATGTTTTGTGTCCCTTTCGAAGGCTTTATTATTATAAACAGTAATAGGATTTTAAACTGCGGCACTCTTAAAGAATCTGGACAGCTTTCCCATCGTCCCTTCAACTTCTTGTGGGTACGGTTTCGACAAATTTGTTGGCTTCATGCAGAAGTTGTTATATATGGTTTTTCATGTTTTGTGTCCCTTTCGAAGGCTTTATTATTATAAACAGTAATAGGATTTCAAAGTGCGGCACTCTTAAAGAATCTGGACAGCTTTCCCAACGACCCTTCAACTTCTTGTGGGTACGGTTTCGACAAATTTGTTGGCTTCATGCAGAAGTTGTTATATATGGTTTTTCATGTTTTGTGTCCCTTTCGAAGGCTTTATTATTATAAACAGTAATAGGATTTTAAACTGCGGCACTCTTAAAGAATCTGGACAGCTTTCCCATCGTCCCATCAACTTCTTGTGGGTACGGTTTCGACAAATTTGTTGGCTTCATGCAGAAGTTGTCATATATGGTTTTTCATGTTTTGTGTCCCTTTCGAAGGCTTTATTATTATAAACAGTAATAGGATTTTAAACTGCGGCACTCTCAAAGAATCTGGACTGCTTTCCCATCGTCCCTTCAACTTCTTGTGGGTACGGTTTCGACAAATTTGTTGGCTTCATGCAGAAGTTGTCATATATGGTTTTTCATGTTTTGTGTCCCTTTCGAAGGCTTTATTATTATAAACAGTAATAGGATTTCAAAGTGCGGCACTCTTAAAGAATCTGGACTGCTTTCCCAACGACCCTTCAACTTCTTGTGGGTACGGTTTCGACAAATTTGTTGGCTTCATGCAGAAGTTGTTATATATGGTTTTTCATGTTTTGTGTCCCTTTCGAAGGCTTTATTATTATAAACAGTAATAGGATTTTAAACTGCGGCACTCTTAAAGAATCTGGACTGCTTTCCCATCGACCCTTCAACTTCTTGTGGGTACGGTTTCGACAAATTTGTTGGCTTCATGCAGAAGTTGTTATATATGGTTTTTCATGTTTTGTGTCCCTTTCGAAGGCTTTATTATTATAAACAGTAATAGGATTTTAAACTGCGGCACTCTTAAAGAATCTGGACATGCTTTCCCATCGACCCTTCAACTTCTTGTGGGTACGGTTTCGACAAATTTTTTGGCTTCATGCAGAAGTTGTTATATATGGTTTTTCATGTTTTGTGTCCCTTTCGAAGGCTTTATTATTATAAACAGTAATCGGATTTTAAACTGCGGCACTCTTAAAGAATCTGGACTGCTTTCCCATCGTCCCTTCAACTTCTTGTGGGTACGGTTTCGACAAATTTGTTGGCTTCATGCAGAAGTTGTCATATATGGTTTTTCATGTTTTGTGTCCCTTTCGAAGGCTTTATTATTATAAACAGTAATAGGATTTTAAACTGCGGCACTCTTAAAGAATCTGGACTGCTTTCCCATCGACCCTTCAACTTCTTGTGGGTACGGTTTCGACAAATTTGTTGGCTTCATGCAGAAGTTGTTATATATGGTTTTTCATGTTTTGTGTCCCTTTCGAAGGCTTTTTTATTATAAACAGTAATAGGATTTTAAACTGCGGCACTCTTAAAGAATCTCGACAGCTTTCCCATCGACCCTTCAACTTCTTGTGGGTACGGTTTCGATAAATTTGTTGGCTTCATGCAGAAGTTGTCATATATGGTTTTTCATGTTTTGTGTCCCTTTCGAAGGCTTTATTATTATAAACAGTAATAGGATTTTAAACTGCGGCACTCTTAAAGAATCTGGACAGCTTTCCCAACGACCCTTCAACTTCTTGTGGGTACGGTTTCGACAAATTTGTTGGCTTCATGCAGAAGTTGTCATATATGGTTTTTCATGTTTTGTGTCCCTTTCGAAGGCTTTATTATTATAAAAAGTAATTGGATTTTAAACTGCGGCACTCTTAAAGAATCTGGACTGCTTTCCCATCGTCCCTTCAACTTCTTGTGGGTACGGTTTCGACAAATTTGTTGGCTTCATGCAGAAGTTGTTATATATGGTTTTTCATGTTTTGTGTCCCTTTCGAAGGCTTTATTATTATTAACAGTAATAGGATTTCAAACTGCGGCACTCTTAAAGAATCTGGACAGCTTTCCCAACGACCCTTCAACTTCTTGTGGGTACGGTTTCGACAAATTTGTTGGCTTCATGCAGAAGTTGTTATATATGGTTTTTCATGTTTTGTGTCCCTTTCGAAGGCTTTATTATTATAAACAGTAATAGGATTTCAAAGTGCGGCACTCTTAAAGAATCTGGACTGCTTTCCCATCGACCCTTCAACTTCTTGTGGGTACGGTTTCGACAAATTTGTTGGCTTCATGCAGAAGTTGTCATATATGGTTTTTCATGTTTTGTGTCCCTTTCGAAGGCTTTATTATTATAAACAGTAATAGGATTTTAAACTGCGGCACTCTTAAAGAATCTGGACAGCTTTCCCATCGTCCCTTCAACTTCTTGTGGGTACGGTTTCGACAAATTTGTTGGCTTCATGCAGAAGTTGTTATATATGGTTTTTCATGTTTTGTGTCCCTTTCGAAGGCTTTATTATTATAAACAGTAATAGGATTTCAAAGTGCGGCACTCTTAAAGAATCTGGACTGCTTTCCCAACGACCCTTCAACTTCTTGTGGGTACGGTTTCGATAAATTTGTTGGCTTCATGCAGAAGTTGTTATATATGGTTTTTCATGTTTTGTGTCCCTTTCGAAGGCTTTATTATTATAAACAGTAATAGGATTTCAAACTGCGGCACTCTTAAAGAATCTGGACTAGCTTTCCCAACGACCCTTCAACTTCTTGTGGGTACGGTTTCGACAAATTTGTTGGCTTCATGCAGAAGTTGTCATATATGGTTTTTCATGTTTTGTGTCCCTTTCGAAGGCTTTATTATTATAAACAGTAATAGGATTTTAAACTGCGGCACTCTTAAAGAATCTGGACTGCTTTCCCATCGTCCCTTCAACTTCTTGTGGGTACGGTTTCGACAAATTTGTTGGCTTCATGCAGAAGTTGTCATATATGGTTTTTCATGTTTTGTGTCCCTTTCGAAGGCTTTATTATTATAAACAGTAATAGGATTTTAAACTGCGGCACTCTTAAAGAATCTGGACAGCTTTCCCATCGTCCCTTCAACTTCTTGTGGGTACGGTTTCGACAAATTTGTTGGCTTCATGCAGAAGTTGTTATATATGGTTTTTCATGTTTTGTGTCCCTTTCGAAGGCTTTATTATTATAAACAGTAATAGGATTTTAAACTGCGGCACTCTCAAAGAATCTGGACTGCTTTCCCATCGTCCCTTCAACTTCTTGTGGGTACGGTTTCGACAAATTTGTTGGCTTCATGCAGAAGTTGTCATATATGGTTTTTCATGTTTTGTGTCCCTTTCGAAGGCTTTATTATTATAAACAGTAATAGGATTTCAAAGTGCGGCACTCTTAAAGAATCTGGACATGCTTTCCCATCGACCCTTCAACTTCTTGTGGGTACGGTTTCGACAAATTTGTTGGCTTCATGCAGAAGTTGTTATATATGGTTTTTCATGTTTTGTGTCCCTTTCGAAGGCTTTATTATTATAAACAGTAATAGGATTTTAAACTGCGGCACTCTTAAAGAATCTGGACATGCTTTCCCATCGTCCCTTCAACTTCTTGTGGGTACGGTTTCGACAAATTTGTTGGCTTCATGCAGAAGTTGTTATATATGGTTTTTCATGTTTTGTGTCCCTTTCGAAGGCTTTTTTATTATAAACAGTAATCGGATTTTAAACTGCGGCACTCTTAAAGAATCTGGACAGCTTTCCCATCGTCCCTTCAACTTCTTGTGGGTACGGTTTCGACAAATTTGTTGGCTTCATGCAGAAGTTGTTATATATGGTTTTTCATGTTTTGTGTCCCTTTCGAAGGCTTTTTTATTATAAACAGTAATAGGATTTCAAAGTGCGGCACTCTTAAAGAATCTGGACTGCTTTCCCATCGACCCTTCAACTTCTTGTGGGTACGGTTTCGACAAATTTGTTGGCTTCATGCAGAAGTTGTTATATATGGTTTTTCATGTTTTGTGTCCCTTTCGAAGGCTTTTTTATTATAAACAGTAATCGGATTTCAAAGTGCGGCACTCTTAAAGAATCTGGACTGCTTTCCCAACGACCCTTCAACTTCTTGTGGGTACGGTTTCGACAAATTTGTTGGCTTCATGCAGAAGTTGTTATATATGGTTTTTCATGTTTTGTGTCCCTTTCGAAGGCTTTATTATTATTAACAGTAATAGGATTTCAAAGTGCGGCACTCTTAAAGAATCTGGACTGCTTTCCCATCGACCCTTCAACTTCTTGTGGGTACGGTTTCGACAAATTTGTTGGCTTCATGCAGAAGTTGTTATATATGGTTTTTCATGTTTTGTGTCCCTTTCGAAGGCTTTATTATTATAAACAGTAATAGGATTTTAAACTGCGGCACTCTTAAAGAATCTGGACAGCTTTCCCATCGTCCCTTCAACTTCTTGTGGGTACGGTTTCGACAAATTTGTTGGCTTCATGCAGAAGTTGTTATATATGGTTTTTCATGTTTTGTGTCCCTTTCGAAGGCTTTTTATTATAAACAGTAATAGGATTTCAAACTGCGGCACTCTTAAAGAATCTGGACTGCTTTCCCATCGTCCCTTCAACTTCTTGTGGGTACGGTTTCGACAAATTTGTTGGCTTCATGCAGAAGTTGTCATATATGGTTTTTCATGTTTTGTGTCCCTTTCGAAGGCTTTATTATTATAAACAGTAATAGGATTTTAAACTGCGGCACTCTTAAAGAATCTGGACTGCTTTCCCATCGTCCCTTCAACTTCTTGTGGGTACGGTTTCGACAAATTTGTTGGCTTCATGCAGAAGTTGTTATATATGGTTTTTCATGTTTTGTGTCCCTTTCGAAGGCTTTATTATTATAAACAGTAATAGGATTTCAAAGTGCGGCACTCTTAAAGAATCTGGACTGCTTTCCCATCGACCCTTCAACTTCTTGTGGGTACGGTTTCGACAAATTTGTTGGCTTCATGCAGAAGTTGTTATATATGGTTTTTCATGTTTTGTGTCCCTTTCGAAGGCTTTATTATTATTAACAGTAATAGGATTTCAAAGTGCGGCACTCTTAAAGAATCTGGACTGCTTTCCCATCGTCCCTTCAACTTCTTGTGGGTACGGTTTCGACAAATTTGTTGGCTTCATGCAGAAGTTGTCATATATGGTTTTTCATGTTTTGTGTCCCTTTCGAAGGCTTTATTATTATAAACAGTAATAGGATTTTAAACTGCGGCACTCTTAAAGAATCTGGACAGCTTTCCCATCGACCCTTCAACTTCTTGTGGGTACGGTTTCGACAAATTTGTTGGCTTCATGCAGAAGTTGTTATATATGGTTTTTCATGTTTTGTGTCCCTTTCGAAGGCTTTTTTATTATAAACAGTAATAGGATTTTAAACTGCGGCACTCTTAAAGAATCTGGACAGCTTTCCCATCGTCCCATCAACTTCTTGTGGGTACGGTTTCGACAAATTTGTTGGCTTCATGCAGAAGTTGTTATATATGGTTTTTCATGTTTTGTGTCCCTTTCGAAGGCTTTATTATTATAAACAGTAATAGGATTTTAAACTGCGGCACTCTTAAAGAATCTGGACTGCTTTCCCATCGACCCTTCAACTTCTTGTGGGTACGGTTTCGACAAATTTGTTGGCTTCATGCAGAAGTTGTTATATATGGTTTTTCATGTTTTGTGTCCCTTTCGAAGGCTTTATTATTATAAACAGTAATAGGATTTCAAAGTGCGGCACTCTTAAAGAATCTGGACTGCTTTCCCAACGACCCTTCAACTTCTTGTGGGTACGGTTTCGACAAATTTGTTGGCTTCATGCAGAAGTTGTTATATATGGTTTTTCATGTTTTGTGTCCCTTTCGAAGGCTTTTTTATTATAAACAGTAATAGGATTTTAAACTGCGGCACTCTCAAAGAATCTGGACAGCTTTCCCATCGTCCCTTCAACTTCTTGTGGGTACGGTTTCGACAAATTTGTTGGCTTCATGCAGAAGTTGTCATATATGGTTTTTCATGTTTTGTGTCCCTTTCGAAGGCTTTATTATTATAAACAGTAATAGGATTTTAAACTGCGGCACTCTTAAAGAATCTCGACACCTTTCCCATCGACCCTTCAACTTCTTGTGGGTACGGTTTCGATAAATTTGTTGGCTTCATGCAGAAGTTGTTATATATGGTTTTTCATGTTTTGTGTCCCTTTCGAAGGCTTTATTATTATAAACAGTAATAGGATTTTAAACTGCGGCACTCTTAAAGAATCTGGACAGCTTTCCCATCGACCCTTCAACTTCTTGTGGGTACGGTTTCGACAAATTTGTTGGCTTCATGCAGAAGTTGTCATATATGGTTTTTCATGTTTTGTGTCCCTTTCGAAGGCTTTATTATTATAAACAGTAATAGGATTTTAAACTGCGGCACTCTTAAAGAATCTGGACACCTTTCCCAACGACCCTTCAACTTCTTGTGGGTACGGTTTCGACAAATTTGTTGGCTTCATGCAGAAGTTGTTATATATGGTTTTTCATGTTTTGTGTCCCTTTCGAAGGCTTTATTATTATAAACAGTAATAGGATTTTAAACTGCGGCACTCTTAAAGAATCTGGACACCTTTCCCAACGACCCTTCAACTTCTTGTGGGTACGGTTTCGACAAATTTGTTGGCTTCATGCAGAAGTTGTCATATATGGTTTTTCATGTTTTGTGTCCCTTTCGAAGGCTTTATTATTATAAACAGTAATAGGATTTTAAACTGCGGCACTCTCAAAGAATCTGGACTGCTTTCCCATCGTCCCTTCAACTTCTTGTGGGTACGGTTTCGACAAATTTGTTGGCTTCATGCAGAAGTTGTCATATATGGTTTTTCATGTTTTGTGTCCCTTTCGAAGGCTTTTTTATTATAAACAGTAATAGGATTTTAAACTGCGGCACTCTCAAAGAATCTGGACTGCTTTCCCATCGTCCCTTCAACTTCTTGTGGGTACGGTTTCGACAAATTTGTTGGCTTCATGCAGAAGTTGTTATATATGGTTTTTCATGTTTTGTGTCCCTTTCGAAGGCTTTATTATTATAAACAGTAATAGGATTTCAAAGTGCGGCACTCTTAAAGAATCTGGACTGCTTTCCCAACGACCCTTCAACTTCTTGTGGGTACGGTTTCGACAAATTTGTTGGCTTCATGCAGAAGTTGTTATATATGGTTTTTCATGTTTTGTGTCCCTTTCGAAGGCTTTATTATTATAAACAGTAATAGGATTTTAAACTGCGGCACTCTTAAAGAATCTGGACACCTTTCCCATCGACCCTTCAACTTCTTGTGGGTACGGTTTCGACAAATTTGTTGGCTTCATGCAGAAGTTGTTATATATGGTTTTTCATGTTTTGTGTCCCTTTCGAAGGCTTTATTATTATAAACAGTAATAGGATTTTAAACTGCGGCACTCTTAAAGAATCTGGACAGCTTTCCCATCGACCCTTCAACTTCTTGTGGGTACGGTTTCGACAAATTTGTTGGCTTCATGCAGAAGTTGTCATATATGGTTTTTCATGTTTTGTGTCCCTTTCGAAGGCTTTATTATTATAAACAGTAATAGGATTTTCAAACTGCGGCACTCTTAAAGAATCTGGACACCTTTCCCATCGACCCTTCAACTTCTTGTGGGTACGGTTTCGACAAATTTGTTGGCTTCATGCAGAAGTTGTTATATATGGTTTTTCATGTTTTGTGTCCCTTTCGAAGGCTTTATTATTATAAACAGTAATCGGATTTTAAACTGCGGCACTCTCAAAGAATCTGGACTGCTTTCCCATCGTCCCTTCAACTTCTTGTGGGTACGGTTTCGACAAATTTGTTGGCTTCATGCAGAAGTTGTCATATATGGTTTTTCATGTTTTGTGTCCCTTTCGAAGGCTTTATTATTATAAACAGTAATAGGATTTTAAACTGCGGCACTCTTAAAGAATCTGGACTGCTTTCCCATCGTCCCTTCAACTTCTTGTGGGTACGGTTTCGACAAATTTGTTGGCTTCATGCAGAAGTTGTTATATATGGTTTTTCATGTTTTGTGTCCCTTTCGAAGGCTTTATTATTATAAACAGTAATAGGATTTTAAACTGCGGCACTCTTAAAGAATCTGGACAGCTTTCCCATCGTCCCTTCAACTTCTTGTGGGTACGGTTTCGACAAATTTGTTGGCTTCATGCAGAAGTTGTCATATATGGTTTTTCATGTTTTGTGTCCCTTTCGAAGGCTTTTTTATTATAAACAGTAATAGGATTTTAAACTGCGGCACTCTTAAAGAATCTCGACACCTTTCCCAACGACCCTTCAACTTCTTGTGGGTACGGTTTCGACAAATTTGTTGGCTTCATGCAGAAGTTGTTATATATGGTTTTTCATGTTTTGTGTCCCTTTCGAAGGCTTTTTTATTATAAACAGTAATAGGATTTTAAACTGCGGCACTCTTAAAGAATCTGGACTGCTTTCCCATCGTCCCTTCAACTTCTTGTGGGTACGGTTTCGACAAATTTGTTGGCTTCATGCAGAAGTTGTCATATATGGTTTTTCATGTTTTGTGTCCCTTTCGAAGGCTTTATTATTATAAACAGTAATAGGATTTTAAACTGCGGCACTCTTAAAGAATCTGGACTGCTTTCCCAT
>JAWNOP010000065.1:0-56027 GCA_035045925.1 Drosophila atripex | reverse complement strand
CTCGATAACGTAGGCATGCTAACGATGAGACCAGATTGTGTGGTTCAGAGCACCACGATAACGTTACTAGGACGAGCTCAACTGAACTCGTCAGGAACAATGAAGATGTCAGGAGTTTATGTGCATGACTGGCCAGTAATTGGGAAGGTCAAGACAACAAAAGGGCAGTTGGGGTCAACGTTGGATCAATTGGATCATCTACATATGGATATCCAAAGACTGATGTTGTGGACAAAACAGTCGGAGGAGGAGTACTCTGTTCTCTGGCGTAGTGATGCTAAGAATCGCTAGCCTGATAATTGCATGGATCGGGTATGCGCGATGGATGAAGAAAAAGGACACAACAGCAGAATTACCAATGGCTGTACGGAGACAAGGAGACGAGCTTCTAGTGATCGAACCACGGACATGCATGGTAGCACTAGCCACCAAAGGACATAACAGGAGATTTGAAGTATATGACCTGGGAATCTGTACCAATAAGCATTCGATTACCATAGACAGGGTGTGGGATGTTTTTTAGGTACATATAGTCGTAGATGTGCGAAGCCCGCGGCGGTATGAACGCAAATACGCATCCTATTTTTGATGCGATTTGTCGCAGTTCGTCCGCTTCGTCCTCGACTTGCTGCCGCGGAGCTGCGAAGTGGCGACTCGCTCCGACGAAGTTTGTCGCGTTGTCTGTCGCTAACTGAGACAAGCCAAGCTGAATAAGTATTGTGCTTAATAAGCCAAGCAGGTCGAATAGCTTTGACGTCACTTTAATAATGTTCCGTTTAGTCGCCCTTTCACCCATGACTGAAGTATCAATTTCTAATTAGGATACGTCATCTTCAGGAATCCAAGCGATTCCTAATGCTTTTGTCAGTGTATTAGTCCTAAACCAGTGTCGGGTCAAGCAGCCGCCGGAAAGAAGTTTGGCCGGCAAAAATTTATTGAATTCGTGACGTCATTTCTTTTATATATATATGTTCGCGTCTCTCGCTCTATTCTTGTCGCCCACTCTCGTGCATTCGATCGGCCACCTGCATTTCCCGTCATGCGCTAGCGTTTGTCACACTCTCGCGGGATCTCTCGATCGCTCCGCTGCATCAGGCGTTGTGCCGCGCTCCTGCGTTATTATTCTCTATTCGGTCGTCAACCCTACTAGGGACATATTTACATATATCATTTGTAGAAACCCCAGAATAATTAAAATAAATTGTATCAATATCTATATATCGAACTGTGCCTGTTTTATATTGGTATATATATAATATTCAGAACACAAACTTAAAGCTCCCGAAAACGCTCGGTAACTGAACATTGGTGAACCCCGACGTGTTTGAAAACTTGAGCTGCGCAGCTTAAAACATATAAACATAAACAAATTAACAACTTAAAACATTATTCGGTTGACATACATACATGACATACATCTGTTGACATACATACATACGCTGTTTGCAGAGTGCTACAATCGCTCATACATATTTTACTCCGTTATACAGAAGCTGAACAGTGGGTCGTGAGCTGACAATAAATAAACGAACTAAAATAAACTATTTGTTGCGAAATTGAATCCGTTTTTCGATTGTGCCTCCCCTGCAAGGAAAGTATTCCTGAGACATAGTGCAGTTGTCCTTTTTAAGGATCTTCAAGGATTGTTGTCCTCCTTGAAATCATTGGAGACATTTCCGGAGGCGATGTTAAATGTGCGGCTCAGCAAATTGGAGGGAATCGTTGCGGATTTCAAGAGCACACACAAGGAGCTGTCCGAGATGGATGTTGCAGAACTCAGGAGCGATCTGCGCGTCAACTTCAACGAAGCGGCGAGGGAGGCACGATTCATCCTGGATCAGGGGATTATGCGGCGCTCCAGTTTGTTCCCGGCAAGTTTAACGCTTATCAACGCAGCTTCTGCCACCAATTGCGATCCGTCGTTTGGCAGAACTTTTCTGGCGTTGCCGCCACTGCCACTTCCCACTTTTAGTGGAGGTTATGCGGAGTGGCTTGAGTTTCGCTTACTGTTCTCGACCATGGTGGACACAAACCCATTCATCAGTCGGGTCGAGAAGCTTCAACGGTTGCGGTCCTGCCTTTGTGAATCTGCCTTGGAAACTGTTCGATCGTTGGAGCTCACGGACAAAAATTATGACGTCGCATTGGAGCTGCTAAACAAAAGGTTTAGTAATCGCAGGCTCATTTTTCAAGATCATGTTAATGAGATAATAAATCTTAGGGCCGTAAATTCCGCATCGGCGGCGAGGCTTCGCGAGCTTTCGGACAAATTTAATTCGCATTTGCGAGCCCTAGCAAGCATGGGCACACCGCAGCAGGTTGCTAGCTGCATCATAATCCAAGTGCTGTTTCAGAAGGTTGATGATGTCAGGCAGTCTAAGTGGAAGGAAATACAAGCTGACTCCTTGGATTCCAATCCAACGTGGGAGTCCGCCAGTTTCCTTGAGCAGAGATGCCGCACTTTGGAAAGCATGTGTTTGCCGACGACATCATATGCACCAAACCTTGCGGTAGACCCTTTCATACAGGTAATTCTGCATTTGTGATTACCAACTCTTCCATATACATGATATGTGATGGCGATTCTCACATAATTAACTCCTGCCCAAGGTTTTTAAGCTTGTAGCCTGAGGATCGTTTAGGCGATTAGATTTAAGCCGTAAGTGCCTTTATATCTGGGCACCTATCTCAGCATTTTAATTCGTCAAGCTGCCGTGCTTGTGTACGCAGGCATCATAGTTTGGTGCATTTTGGTGGCAATTAGCCAGCTCAAGGCCAACACCCCTCTCCCGAGGTTTCCGCATCTAGCTTTCCGTCAGCGTCCGCTCCCGTCAATTCTCTTGTCGCCAAGGATCGTTTTGGTGATGTGGTGCTGCTAGCCACTGCCAATATACTAGTATACCGTTGGTGGAGGTAGAAGAATTCACCATATACCGCATGAAACCGATACCACAGGCCACGAAGGAAGGGTTTATAATGACAAGAACTGAAACAAGGTATCTGGCCAATGATGATCACCGATAACACCATTTCGCCATTCGGGAGGAGATCTGCAGCAATGTATAAGTGGAGCCAGCGGAAACAAGGTTTGCAAATTTAAACAAACTGTATTCGGTCCAGACGCCCACCAATTACCATGCACAATGGCGGCATTGGCGCGGCATAAGATTGACGAATGCAAACCATAACCGGTCAAGGGTAGCAGCTATTGGGTACAACTGACAGAACCAAATGCGTCGATTTTTGGGATCATAAATCCGATGACGATGACATATGTGTGTTCAACGGATAAGGATCAGATCGTTGTCGATAACGTAGGCAAGCTAACGATGCGACCAGATTGTGTGGTTCAGAGCCCCACGATAACGTTACTAGGACGAGCTCAACTGAACTCGTCAGGAACAATGAAGATGTCAGGAGTTTATGTGCATGAGTGGCCAGTAATTGGGAAGGTCAAGACAACAGAAGGGCAGTTGGGGTCAACGTTGGATCAATTGGATCATCTACATATGGATATCCAAGGACTGATGTTGTGGACAAAACAGTCGCAGGAGGAGTACTCTGTTCTCTGGCGTAGTGACGCTAAGAATCGCTAGCCCGATAATTGCATGGATCGGGTATGCGCGATGGATGAAGAAAAAGTACACAACAGCAGAATTACCAATGGCTGTACAGAGACAAGGAGACGAGCTTCTAGTGATCGAACCACGGACATGCATGGTAGCACTAGCCACCAAAGGACATCACAGGAGATTTGAAGTATATGACCTGGGAATCTGTAGCAATAAGTATTCGATTACCATAAACAGGGTGTGGGATGTTTTTTAGGTACATATAGTCGAAGAATTAATTGGCATCTGGGTCTCCATCGGCAGTACCCATTCAGCGTTACTATCGGTAGCGATATTGTTGTCACTATCCCAAGCAGATCGACAACTGAGACGTCGGCGCGCGACTCGTCCAGAAGGGCGGAACTGAACGATGATCATTTCTCGATCCTACCAATAGACGCAGGAGTACTATATCGAGGCAGGATACGGTCACAATACCACAAATGGACGTCGGATCGACGCAATCGGGCGTTGCGACAATAATCATCCATGAACTCCAGTAAACTGGAGTCTCGATCATGAGACTCATCATCGCCCACATCGGACGACCATAATAGGGGCCGATAATGCGAAGAAAAATTAGCGTCATAGCGTCAACAGCGGCCATCATAGAACCATCAAGGAACATCAGCGGCCTTTATTGAATACTTCGCTGCCAAAACGTTAGCTTAATTGACAAGACAAGCCCCCATCGCCGCAAACACGTTAGACCCTGCTGGTCCGGGGTCCGCGGTGCTGGTGGGGCGATGAGCCCGTCTGTCAACAAGTTCCCGGGTGTCAACTCCTCGCCGTCGCTTGGGTCCTGACTGAGGGCGCCCAAGAGCCACGAATTCATCACGGTCTGTCAACAAGTTCCCGGGTGTCAACTCCTCGCCGTCGCTTGGGTCCTGACTGAGGGCGCCCAAGAGCCACGAATTCATCACGGTCTGCAGCTCCTCTACGGTCAACCTCGCGCTGCCCTCCGCTCATAGGAGTAGGTCCTTTGCAGATTTGACAACTGCCTTCCATAGTCCGGCCATGTGCGAAGCCCGCGGCGGTATGAACGCAAATACGCATCCTATTTTTGATGCGATTTGTCGCAGTTCGTCCGCTTCGTCCTCGACTTGCTGCCGCGGTGCTGCGATGAGCCCGTCTGTCAACAAGTTCCCGGGTGTCAACTCCTCGCCGTCACTTGGGTCCTGACTGAGGGCGCCCAAGAGCCACGAATTCATCACGGTCTGCAGCTCCTCTACGGTCAACCTCGCGCTGCCCTCCGCTCATAGGAGTAGGTCCTTTGCAGATTTGACAACTGCCTTCCATAGTCCGGCCATGTGCGAAGCCCGCGGCGGCATGAACGCAAATACGCATCCCATTTTTGATGCGATTTGTCGCAGTTCGTCCGCTTCGTCCTCGACTTGCTGCCGCGGTGCTGCGAAGTGGCGACTCGCTCCGACGAAGTTTGTCGCGTTGTCTGTCGCTAACTGAGACAAGCCAAGCTGAATAAGTATTGTGCTTAATAAGCCAAGCAGGTCGAATAGCTTTGTTATTAATAATGTTCCGTTTAGTCGCCCTTTCACCCATGACTGAAGTATCAATTTCTAATTAGGATACGTCATCTTCAGGAATCCAAGCGATTCCTAATGCTTTTGTCAGTGTATTAGCCCTAAACCAGTGTCGGGTCAAGCAGCCGCCGGAAAGAAGTTTGGCCGGCAATAATTTATTGAATTCGTGACGTCATTTCTTTTATATATATATGTTCGCGTCTCTCGCTCTATTCTTGTCGCCCACTCTCGTGCATTCGATCGGCCACCTGCATTTGCCGTCATGCGCTAGCGTTTGTCTCACTCTCGCGGGATCTCTCGATCGCTCCGCTGCATCAGGCGTTGTGCCGCGCTCCTGCGTTATTATTCTCTATTCGGTCGTCAACCCTACTAGGGACATATTTACATATATCATTTGTAGAAACACCAGAACAATTAAAATAAATTGAATCAATATCTATATATCGAACTGTGCCTGTTTTATATTGGTATATATATAATATTCAGAACACAAACTTAAAGCTCCCGAAAACGCTCGGTAACTGAACATTGGTGAACCCCGACGTGTTTGAAAACTTGAGCTGCGCGGCTTAAAACATATAAACATAAACAAATTAACAAATTCAAACATTATTCGGTTGACATACATACATGACATACATCTGTTGACATACATACATACGCTGTTTGCAGAGTGCTACAATCGCTCATACATATTTTTCTCCGTTATACAGAAGCTGACCAGTGGGTCGTGAGCTGACAATAAATAAGCGAACTAAAAAAAACTATTTGTTGCGAAAATGAATCCGTTTTTCGATTGTGCCTCCCCTGGAAGGAAAGTATTCCTGAGACAAAGTGCAGTTGTCCTTTTTGAGGATCTTCAAGGATTGTTGTCCTCCTTGAAATCAGTGGTGACATTTCCGGAGGCGATGTTAAATGTGCGGATCAGCGAATTGGAGGGAATCGTTGCGGATTTCAAGAGCACACACAAGAAGCAGTCCGAGATGGATGTTGCAGAACTCAGGAGCGATCTGCGCGTCAACTTCAACGATGCGGCGAGGGAGGCACGATTCATCCTGGATCAGGGGATTATGCGGCGCTCCAGTTTGTTCCCGGCAAGTTTAACGCTTATCAACGCAGCTTCTGCCACCAATTGCGATCCGTCGTTTGGCAGAACTTTCCAGGCGTTGCTGCCACTGCCACTTCCCACTTTTCCCAATTCATCACGGTCTGCAGCTCCTCTACGATCAACCTCGCGCTGCCCTCCGCTCATAGGAGTAGGTCCGTTGCAGATTTGACAACTGCCTTCCATAGTCCGGCCATGTGCGAAGCCCGCGGCGGTATGAACGCAAATACGCATCCCATTTTTGATGCGATTTGTCGCAGTTCGTCCGCTTCGTCCTTGACTTGCTGCCGCGGTGCTGCGAAGTGGCGACTCGCTCCGACGAAGTTTGTCGCGTTGTCTGTCGCTAACTGAGACAAGCCAAGCTGAATAAGTATTGTGCTTAATAAGCCAAGCAGGTCGAATAGCTTTGACGTCACTTTAATAATGTTCCGTTTAGTCGCCCTTTCACCCATGACTAAAGTATCAATTTCTAATTAGGATACGTCATCTTCAGGAATCCAAGCGATTCCTAATGCTTTTGTCAGTGTATTAGTCCTAAACCAGTGTCGGGTCAAGCAGCCGCCGGAAAGAAGTTTGGCCGGCAATAATTTATTGAATTCGTGACGTCATTTCTTTTATATATATATGTTCGCGTCTCTCGCTCTATTCTTGTCGCCCACTCTCGTGCATTCGATCGGCCACCTGCATTTGCCGTCATGCGCTAGCGTTTGTCTCACTCTCGCGGGATCTCTCGATCGCTCCGCTGCATCAGGCGTTGTGCCGCGCTCCTGCGTTATTATTCTCTATTCGGTCGTCAACCCTACTAGGGACATATTTACATATATCATTTGTAGAAACCCCAGAACAATTAAAATAAATTGAATCAATATCTATATATCGAACTGTGCCTGTTTTATATTGGTATGTATATAATATTCAGAACACAAACTTAAAGCTCCCGAAAACGCTCGGTAACTGAACATTGGTGAACCCCGACGTGTTTGAAAACTTGAGCTGCGCGGCTTAAAACATATAAACATAAACAAATTAACAAATTCAAACATTATTCGGTTGACATACATACATGACATACATCTGTTGACATACATACATACGCTGTTTGCAGAGTGCTACAATCGCTCATACATATTTTTCTCCGTTATACAGAAGCTGACCAGTGGGTCGTGAGCTGACAATAAATAAACGAACTAAAAAAACTATTTGTTGCGAAAATGAATCCGTTTTTCGATTGTGCCTCCCCTGGAAGGAAAGTATTCCTGAGACAAAGTGCAGTTGTCCTTTTTGAGGATCTTCAAGGATTGTTGTTCTCCTTGAAATCAGTGGTGACATTTCCGGAGGCGATGTTAAATGTGCGGCTCAGCGAATTGGAGGGAATCGTTGCGGATTTCAAGAGCACACACAAGGAGCAGTCCGAGATGGATGTTGCAGAACTCAGGAGCGATCTGAGGGAGGCACGATTCATCCTGGATCAGGGGATTATGCGGCGCTCCAGTTTGTTCCCGGCAAGTTTAACGCTTATCAACGCAGCTTCTGCCACCAATTGCGATCCGTCGTTTGGCAGAACTTTCCAGGCGTTGCTGCCACTGCCACTTCCCACTTTTAGTGGAGGTTATGCGGAGTGGCTTGAGTTTCGCTCACTGTTCTCGACCATGGTGGACACAAACCCATTCATCAGTCGGGTCGAGAAGCTTCAACGGTTGCGGTCCTGCCTTTGTGAATCTGCCTTGGAAACTGTTCGATCGTTGGAGCTCACGGACAAAAATTATGACGTCGCATTGGAGCTGCTAAACAAAAGGTTTAGTAATCGCAGGCTCATCGCTTTTCAAGCTCATGTTAATGAGATAATGAATCTGAGGGCCATAGAACCCGCATCGGCGACGAGGCTTCGCGAGCTTTCGGACAAATTCAATTCGCATATGCGAGCCCTGGCAAGCATGGGCACAACAAAGCAGATAGCTAGCTGCATCATAATCCAAGTGCTGTTTCAGAAGGTTGATGATGCCACGCAGTCCAAGTGGAAGGAAATGCAAGCTGACTCGGATTCCTTGGATTCCATTCCAACTTGGAAGTCCATCGCCAGTTTTCTTGAGCAGAGATGCCGGACTTTGGAGAGCATGGATTTGTCGACGACATCATATGCACCAAAACTTGCGGTAGGATGGCGTAGACCCTTTTATTCAGGTAACTCTGCATTTGTGATTACCAACTCTTCCGCATGCATTATATGTGATGGCCATTCTCACATAATAAACACATGCCCAAGGTTGTTAAGCTTGTCGCCTGATGATCGTTTAGGCGAAGTTAGGCGATTGGACTGATGGCATAAGTGCATTGGATCTGGGCACCTATCTCGGCATTGCCATTCGTCAAGCTGCCGTGCTGCATTTTGGTGGCAATTCGACAGCTAAAGGCCAACACCCCTCTCCCGAGGTTTCCGCATGTAGCGACGCTGTTTCTCGGTCAGCGTCCGCTCCCGTCAATTCTCTTGTCGCCAAAGATCGTTTTGGTGATGTGGTGCTGCTAGCCACTGCCAATATTTTGGTTAGGAACCGCTCCGGAGTTCTACTGCCCTGCCGAGCGCTGGCAAACCAACTGCAGCTGCGGAAGATAAGGTCTCCGGTTTCTGTGTCCGGCATAGGTGACGCAGGGTTTTGTACCGATGGGTTTTCAGTGCAAGTCAGCTTGCAATCGCAATGCTCTGACTACTCGGCGCAAGTAACTGTGATCGTAGCCTTTAACATCACTGACCTTCATCCCAATTTTGCATTGGACGTCAGCTCATGGAAAATTCCCGCCAATGTAAAACTAGCAGATCCTCATTTTCACCAGCCTCAGCAAGTTGATTTGCTAATTGGAGCTGGATTATTTTACAAGCTGCTTTGAGTCGGGCAAATTCATTTGTCTCCTGGTTTGCCCTCAATCCAAAAAACTCGGCTCGGTTGGGTTGTTTGTGGAGGCGGAGGTCCTAAAAATGGCAATGTTCTCATGGCTGCTGAGCGGTCGGGACTGATCTGCCCAAAGGGGCCTTTAGATGAACGGCTCAATCAACTTCTTCGACAGTTCTGGGAAGTGGAAACCTGCACCGATCCGACGGAAGCGTCAAAGGGTGAACTGAAGTCAGCTCAGTATTTGGCCTTTGTAAAGGAGAATCTTAACCTAGGTCATATGTCCCTGCCACATCACTGCGTGGACGAGGTGGAAGACTTTTCAGTGGGATCCAGTGGCAGCTCCAAGGAGGAAGTTGTCATTTTAGGGCAGATTGATGCGCTTTTGTCCAAGGGCGAATTTCAGCTGCGGAAATGGTGCTCCAATATCCCTAGCGTGATGGTGGCGCTGCTGAGGACTGCAACCGGAGCTACAAGGCGCGCAGTCAATAAATTGTGCCTATTGCCCCTTCATGATGCTGTTGAAAGCCCTTCTTCCAACGGGGGAAGTATGTCGGGTCAAGCAGCCGCCGGAAAGAAGTTTGGCCGGCAATAATTTATTGAATTCGTGAAGTCATTTTCTTTTATATATATATATGTTCGCGTCTCACGCTCTATTCTTGTCGCCCACTCTCGTGCATTCCATCGGCCACCTGCTTTTGCCGTTATGCGCTCGGGTTTGTCTCACTCTCGCGGGATCTCCCGATCGCTCCGCTGCATCAGGCGTCGGTCGTCAACCCTATTCAGTCACATGTGTACATATATCATTTGTAGAAACCCCAAAGCAATTAAATAAATTGTATCAATATCTATAAATCGAACTGTGCTTGGTTTATATTGTTATAAATATAATATTTAGAACACAAACTTAAAGCTCCCGAAAACGCTCGGTAACTGAACATTGGTGACCCCGACGTGATTGAAAACTTGAGCTGCGCGGCTTAAAATATATAAACATAAACAAATTAACAAATTTGAAAACATTATTCGGTTTGTTATTTGTGCGCGAAACATTAGCATCTGTTGACATACATACATACGTCATTTCTTTTATATATATATGTTCGGGTCTCTCGCTCTATTTTTGTCGCCCACTCTCGTGCATTCGATCGGCCACCTGCATTTGCCGTCATGCGCTAGCGTTTGTCTCACTCTCGCGGGATCTCTCGATCGCTCCGCTGCATCAGACGTTGAGCCGCGCTCCCGCGTCATCATTCTCTATTCCGTCGTCAACCCTACTCAGGACATATTTACATATATCATTTGTAGAAACCACAGAATAATTAAAATTAATTGTATCAATATCTATAAATCGAACTGTGCTTGTTTTATATTGGTATAAGTATAATATTCAGAACACAAACTTAAAGCTCCCGAAAACGCTTGGTAACTGAACACTGGCTTATCGGTGCTTTCGGATGCAGTAACTTCGGGTGAGTTTGTAAACCACATACTCAATTCAAACCCAGCGTTTCAAACCCAGTGAATTTTGGTACTGCCAAATTAGGAAGTCAAGCTTGAGGTAAGGCTGCAGAAAAATCAGCTGCATTAAAGTCATTACATAAGGAAAATCCCTTGCCTTGGTTGTTAGTGCTAAATCTTCCCCCTCGGCTCCAAATTCATACATTTCATATAATTGCTCGATCTGATCTTGCAACTCATTTGCTTTAGAAATTGTCTTCCGTTGCATCTTACATTATAGTCTTTACAGAAACTTGGTTAAAGACGGAGATCTTAAGCTCCGAAGTTTTTCCAAGTAAGTACACCACTTTTAGACGTGATAGAACACTGCGAAGGGGAGGAGTGCTAATTTCTGTAGACTCCAAATTCACTTCTGAAGAGGTAAAATCACAAGAGTTTTGTGACATAGAATTTCTTTGCGTTAAAATCACTTTGTCCGGTCTTTATACGTTACCTGTTCTAACATACCACCTTCGTCGGAATCGCCCACATACTGGCAACATTTGTCCGCTATTCGTCTCGTTTGTCTGATGGGGTAGCTGTGGTAGCTCTGTGGGACTTCAATATACCAGATCTTATGTGGTCCAATGTTGAAAATTCCCAGCGGGTCTAACCACGTTACCAACTTTGCCCCTTTGTAACCCTGAGGATCCGTATCATCCCACTCTTGAAGTTTTAATCGAAAACAATAGCTTAATTGACCTTAAGTCTAAACTTAAATCTCAAAAAGTTCGTTTCTTCCGTAAGACTGGCATTACGAAACTAAACAAGTTAATTCTTGAATTTGATTGGTCCGATTTACTGGCATGTGCGATTTACTGGCATATTGCCTTAAATAAAATTTATCACACTTTGTATATATTTTCCGACGCTTGCGTGCCATGGAAATATCCATCTGTTTCAATTAATACACCTTGGTATACAAGGCATTTATTAAATTTAAAGAACATTATGAATAGACTTTTAAATAAACATAAATTATCTGGCTGTCAAGTTAGTTATTCAAGATACCTAGTAGCTCGGTCCAATTTCACCGTGCATAACGCCGAATGTTATAGGAGTTATATTCGCCGCTGCTGGATTCTGTTTACTCAGAACCCGAAGCAGTTTTATTACTTTGTAAGCACTAAGCGCAAATCTGTATCGTTTTCTCCTCTGCTTACGTTTGAGAACTCCTATGCGAACACTGATCAAAGTCTCAAACCCATCTTTTGATCAAAGTGGTGTGTTATCGGATCTTCTTAGGGTTAAGCCTGTCAGCAATTCTATCTTAATTGTCAGCAATTCCAAACCTTTTTGAAAAACTTATCACTCCACATTTGCAACACCTATTTAGTTCAATAATATCCCCGTGCCAACATGGCTTTATGAAGCGCCGCTCCACCACCACCAACTTATTGGAGCTAACATCTTTAGTCACGGATGGGTTCCGGAATGGCTTACAAACAGACGTCATTTACACTGACTTCAGTAAAGCATTTGACTCTGTTAACCATTCGCTTCTTATAAGTAAACTCAGTCTTTTGGGATTCCCAACTGATCTCCTTATCTGGATTTCGAGCTACTTATCTGGAAGAACCCAACGTGTCTTCTTTAAAGATGTTACCTCGCATACAGTCCGCGTCACATCTGGGAAGATGCCTCAAGGAAGCCATCTTGGACCCTTACTTTTTACTTTGTTTATTAATGACTTGCCCCTTGCCTTAACTGACTCACTAGTACTTATGTACGCTGACGATGTTAAGCTTTGCCTTCAATATAGATTTAATAGCGCCCAATCTAGACTTCAATCCGATTTTGATACATTTCAAAATTTGTGCTTAGCTAATGACTTAATACTTAATGGATCGAAATGTTAACTCATGTCATTTTATTGATCTAGCCCTCACCAGGCTATGTACTTTCTCTATGGGATCGCCTTAGAACGTTTAACTTAGTTTAACGATCTGGGAGTCCTATTAGATTTGAAACTTAAATTAACCGACCATATATCCACCATGGTTAATAAAGCTATGGGTGTGCTTGGTTTTATTAAAAGATGGTCAAAAGAATTCAACGACCCATACATTACAAAAACTTTATGCACATCATTGGTCCGTCCGATTCTTGAGAATGGATCGTGTGTAGAGTCCACAATACGGAGTGCACCAATATCACATAGAATCCGTACAAAAAAACTTTCTTATTTTCGCACTTAGGGGACTAAATTGGGATGCAAGCCTTCACCTTCCCTCCTATCATAGTAGACTTTTATTAATCAACTTACCACCATAAACACACCGTAGAACGATGCTGGGTGTTATGTTTCTATTTAATCTTATTAATGGTAATGTAGACAGCCAGCATTTATTAACACGCTTTGATTTCAACGTTCCTAGTAGTAGGACTAGAAACTTTCGTCCTCTTCTCCTTAGCCATTGTAGCTCGACATATGCCCAACACGATCCGTTCAGGGTATTATGTTTGGACTACCACGTTTTGTCCCTTTGCTCTACTAACAATCTTAAATCCTTTATACTAAACGCCTTATCTTTGCAACACTCTTCCTCGTGGATTCATACTCCTATTCCACTCTTTTACTTTCTCGGATGTATCCCCGCCGTACCTTATGCGGCAGCGTCCATCGGTCGGTTGGACGGGAGGTGGGCTGTACGTATGCAGTGGGAACCGCGCGAGAATTATAATGTCGCAGTGGATCTTTTGGAGAAACGATTTAATAACCGTCGATTGATATTTCAGGCTCATGTTAACGATTTTTTGGGCCTCACTCTATTGGAAGGGTGCTCACTGGGCGCCACTGCTTCGGGGCCTTTCAGATAAGTTCAATGCCCATATGCGGGCATTTGCTAAGCACCAATGCGGGCATTAAATATATATTCAATGCCCAAAAATTTGGGGATGTCAGTTCAGATAGCCGGCTGCATCATTGTCCAAGTTTGTTGTCCCAAGTGGGAGGATGGTCAAAATGCCTCGAACTCGGATCTCATCCCTACTTGAGAGTCGATGGCTGAATTTTTGGAGCAGCGTTGCAGGACTCTGGAGGCTATGGATGTGGCCATGGCCGGTTACGCCCCTGGCACTCAGGTGGGAAGTAAAATAATAATCGCAAATAACAATAGATCATCCTTATCATTACTAATTCGCCTTCCACTGCCTGTACATTATGCGGTGGGTGGTCCCATGTAGTTTCTACATTTCTGCTAATGCCCCCTGAGAGCCGCCTTGGGGAGGCTAAGCGGCTCGGCCTAAGTCGGAAATGTCTTCAAGCTGGACATCACCTCCGTGAGTGCCTTGCAGATAATTGTCGCTGTTGTGGGAGAAGGCATCACAGTCTGCTGCATTTTTTGGAAAAGCAGTCTTCCAGCAACCAGCCATCGGTTGTGGCATCTACGTCAACCACAGCTGAGTGTGCCGAGCCAATCCTTCCTTAGCCTTACTGGCTACAGCGAACATTTTTGTTCGGAGTCGTGCTGGGGTTTTTGTTCCTTGCCGAGCACTATGGGATTCCGGATCGCAGGTGCACGTGATTGCGTCCCGTCTGGCTAGTCAACAGCAGCTTCGTAGACGCAAATCGTACATGGCAGTTTCCGGCATTGGCGACACTGGCTTCGCGACAGACGCGTTATCTGTTGATGTGGTTCTTCGATCCCATTGCTCTGAATATTCGGCCCTTGTCAACGCTGTCATCTATGCCAAAATCACGGATCTTCAGCCTAGTTTTAGATTGGATGTCTCCAGTTGGAATATTCCGTCCAACCTCACTTTGGCTGATCCCAAGTTCTTCCGACCGCAACGTATCGATTTACTTATCGGAGCCAGTCTTTTCTATGAGCTGCTGTGTGTTGGGCAAACCCAGCTCTCAGCTGGCCTACCGTTGCTGCAGAAAACCCGGCTTGGTTGGGTTGTGTGTGGGGGCGGTTCACATCTGGAGAAAGAGTCGTTCGTAGCCACAGCCCGCAAGGACGTCTTGAAGAGCCCAGGCCAGCTGGACGTGCGCTTAGAGTGTCTGCTCCGTAAATTTTGGGAAATCGAAGACTGCGCCGAGCCCATTGTGAAGTGGACAAAGGAGGAGCTGGATTGCGAGACGCATTTCGTTCAACATTCTGATCGGAAGACTCTTGTCCTCGCTTGGGATCCTGCGCCATACGTTGACGTGACAGCCGGTTCCAAGTACGCTAACTCGTTTCCAGCACTTCAGCGAGTATTCGCTTTGGGAGCTGCTGTCAAAACCGCAAAGCATCATTTTTACCGGGCTGTTAGATCTTCAGTTCTTAGATTTGAGGAGCTTCGAACTCTGCTGTGTCACATTTGTGCTGTCATAAACTCACGGCCTTTATTGTCTGTTTCAAAAGATCCTGCAGACCTTGATGATTTAACGCCAGCTCAGTTTTTAACTGGTGGTTCTAAACTTAAATCTAATAAAGTAATAAATAAGTTAATTTTAGAATTTGATTGGTCTGATTTACTGGCATGGGAATATATAAATACTGCCTTAAACTAATTTTATTACACTTTTAATGTATTTTTTGACGCTTGCGTGCCATGGAATGATTTGGCTATGGCCGATCTCTTTGCAAAGTTTTTTCAAACAACATATACACATAGCACCATTCCAGCTCAGCCGTACACTTATTATATCCAATCAGCCAACCGTATAATTTGCCTATCTTTTGATCAAAGTGATGTGTTATCGGATTATCAGGATTTGATGTTGGCACCGAATGCCAAGACATATAATAAGGCACAATATATAATAACGCTGCACATCTAGTAATTGGATTTTGACAAAGAATGCGCGATATATAATAACATATTAGCAGTCTCAGCAGTGGAATCATGAAATGAAAAACCCAAGACCAAACAAACCTAAGTCAGCAGACTCAGCAGTAGGTCACTGATTTACCCAGTACGGAAGCTCGTCGATAACGTTGACCTTATTATACCCTAGACCTAGGTATACTTTGTTCGATAACATTCTAGACATAGGTATACGTAGCATTATATATAAGAGCAGTTATTCTGAAATAAAGACAGTTGCGAATACAGAGTAAATCTTCTCGTTACTCAGTGTTTTATCCATAGCACCTAGACGTAATCGCCTTCGAGCGCGCTCCCAAAAACCGACCATCGTAGCACCCTCGATACGTCACCCACCGCTGAGTGTTGCATTATCCATACGTACGCATCGCTGAGTGTTGCTCCTGTGGAACGGACCGCCAGCAGAACTGCCGATATGTAATCCTCTGAATACTGCACCCGTGAAACGGAACATCGGGAGGACCACCCTCTGGACCCCCGTGTATTGCTCCTTACCAAAGGACTGCCGGAGAGACTGAATAGCCCCACCACAGCTGAGGCAGATCGACAACCCTCGGCTACCTCCTCATCTCAACCACTTCCTGGATAAACCAGGTAATTTAAGTCAGATTTCTATAGGTATTTGGCTACGACTCCGGGACCTATCATTATTCCCGTAAGTTCCAATTCAACGTTAAAGGTCGCATAACGACCTGCGTACGAACATTTTGGTGACCCGACGTGATACTTTTCTACAGGATCACAACCTCAACATGAGCCGCAACGAAATTGAACCTCATCAAAAACAAAAAAAAAAACACACACTTAACCATGGATTCAGAATCAGACCCCGTAATAAGATGCTCATTGAGGAGCAGATTGAAAGCAGCACAGCTATCCAAAAGGTGATAAGAAACTTCACCAAAGATTCAGCAGAACGACGACCCAATTTGAAAAGAATGATGCTAAGCTCCACGGATTAGCAGTAAGATTTGATGATGAATACTTTTCTAAAGCCAAGGCTCTGAAAGATCTAGTAAAAAAATATGAAGCTATATTTTCGGACCGAATACCATCAGAATCAGGTCCATCACGGCGTCTCCGAAAAACTGGGGAAACCTCGAACACAAAGATCACCTCACTGAAACGAAGGCAAGAGGGACGGCTCGACGATCTCGAGTATTTCCTATGTAATCATACTAAAGTAAAGGAACTATCGTCTTACACAAGGCAACAGATTTAGGGAAAGAAATCGTCACAGGATACCGACCTCAACAGATTCCACACTTTTTGCTGCTGGGACCTTTTTTTTGGGCATTTGTGGGAGTCAATAAAGTCTCCACAAACAACGCATACTGGACGAAGTAAGACCTTGTGTGTCCATATTCCTGGCAATTGTTACACTGCACCGGTCCATTTCTTTTATGCGGCTCTTCTATGGTTATTTTGCGGGGTAGTAGGAAGTGGAGAGTAAAAATTGGGTGCACTTCATTTTTTCCAAGAGGCATGGATTTGGTTTCGTGTTCAAGTTCTACATTGAAAATAGGTTGAGGCTTTCTTTCTCTATTCAAAATGTTTACATTTTTTACATTAAAACCTTTTTCATTCAGTGCGCTTGTAACTTCAGCTGGTGTTACTTCCAGTTCAATACCTTTAAGTACTACTTGCTGGCCTTTACTGCTTTTTAATTGGAACGTGTAGAAGTTTTTATTGTTCTCGTTTAAATACTTTGAAAAAATTTTGAAGTTTACATCCTTATTAGTCTGAACTTTTGTTTCGTGAATATATCCCTTTGTTAATGGAATTATGTGGAAATTGTTTGGTCCGATTAGATTCAGTATTCAGTTTTCGAGAGCATTATAACTTTTCTTCAGAATGTAAATCGGCGTCGGCTTAGGCTTTTTATTGTCCCCTACGATGTTTTCAGGAGGTATATCATCGGATTTAGCTGCCAAAATAGCAAATCTGTTTGCTTCTATAGGCTTCTCTATTGTAGATTTTTTGAAGTGCGCGAGATATTTTAGCACAATTACCAAGTCTCAGAGTTCTGCGGGCTGAGCTTACGTTTTGTATGTACCGATCCATACCAGTCTGTTCGTGCCAAGACGCCTTCTTTTGCTCGGGCAAAAGAATCCATTACTCGGGCTTTGGGGTTAATGGGGTATCGCGGTTGTTTTAGTTTTTGACACGTTTGAGGTGGTATGCGTTGTTACACGTTGCAGAGCTGACGGTCGTCTTGCTGGCGTTGGAGCTCCGTATCAGTGTCGAATTCACTTATAGCTTAATGTTTTAGATTTTCTTCTTATTTATTTACACAAAATGTACGAAGTTCATCGCACTAAGCGTCTTTTCGCTCACTGTATGTTGTTGTTTAGAGCTTGCACTGCTTTTATTTCAAATTTTTTGACAATAAGAAGACAGGAAAAACACGTCTCACTCGCCGACGTATGCAACTCGGGTAAATAAACATGAAGCACATTTTCGGACCGAATACCATCAAGATCAGGTCCATCACAGCGTCCCAGGAAAACTGAGAAAACCTCGAGCCCAAAGGACAATCTAGGACTAGCGAACATGTTCTTAGAGAGGACCCAAAGATCACGTCACTGAAACGATGGCAAGAAGGACGGCTCGACGATCTTCAGTACTTCCTATGTAATCAAACTATAGTAAGGGAAGTATCGTCTTACACCAGGTAACAGATTTATGGAAAGAAATCGTCACAGGATACCGACCTCATCGACTTGGAAACAAACCTTCAAAATGATGGACACTTCCACGATAGATTTCAAGTGGTACGAGCAGAATATTTTTCGTTCCTTAGCGAAGAAACACAATCTAAATAAGTATCAACGCACAAACCCACTGTCACATCAGCATTTGTGAAACCAGCAGTCGACATTCCTAAATTTGACGGAGACCACCTGCATCTTCACGGAACTAATCCACAATCAAGATTATTGCGATGCTGTAAAGATCCGGCATTCGGAGAACCCTATAATAGGAGAGGGCAAGAACCTAATCTTCCCTACAATTGGTGTACATTGTGGAGATTAAAAACACGATATCAAACTTGCCACTTTGTTTGCACACCCCAAGACAAATGTCAGCAGAGCAGCCTGCATGATACAGTGCTCAGAACAATCACCGCCCTTAAACGCTTTTATCGTTCCAACAATCGGGTAGACAAGAGAAATTAGATGCACAGACGTTATCATGTCTGGAACTCTCCATTACCAACCCAACCTGTCGGCAATCACTAAACCAAATGCTAGAACAATTAGAACGGCAAGCAACCATCCAAATAACGCTACAAAAGACAACTACTACGGCTGTGAGTCAAAGCAACCATCGAATGCAAAATTGCAAAAAAAAAAAAACCGTCACAACCAATAGAGCGCCCAAAAAACATTCAATCAGGAATCCGTTTGGCAGACCCCACGATGACAGAGCCACAAGGAATTGATATGCTGCTCCCATAACTGATTGAGCCACAATTAATCAACCTAGGGCAGGGGGAGCCATTTCCAACAGAGGACGGCATTAGGATGGATTGTTATCGGACCTGATACCGTAGAATCCACGGTACCGGAAGGGCCACCCATGAGCAGATTGGCATCAATGACGGCAGGGCCAAAACTAAAGGCGCTGATAGAACGATTTTGGAAATTAGACACACTAGAGAATTACTTCTAACTAAAGGTTATGCGAGCAACACTTTGAAAAATAAAGAAAGAAGAGCTAACAACCGACTAAGTGTACGACTACCGTTTAAGGATGACCCACAGACGCGATGTTTGCGGTACTTAGCAGATGCGGCACCAGAGCATCTGGCCCAAGGAGCGGCCGCAATTAGACTAGGCTGTTACGTAGAAGACTGTCTCACTGGAGGTCATACCATAAGCGAAGCACCTACAAAGAGGGATCAGCTGATAAGCTTACTGGGAGATGCAAGATTCAAACTAAGGAAATGGTGCGCGAATCATCCATCATTGTTAGCTGACATTCCAAGGGAAGATCATGAAGTTAATCTCGACTTCAGTAATTTTACAGAGCAAACTGTCAAAAGACTTGGAGTCATTTGGGATCCTCACGGAAATTGGCTTCGAGGACGTGCCGCTACAGAAGACACAGGAATCATCACTTAGAGGACTGCTGATGTTCGGAACTTGAAAAAATCTTTGATCCGTTAGGATTGTTTGGTCCAGTAGTGACAACAGCAAAAAATACAAATGCAACAGCTTTAGGAAAAGATGAGATTGGGACACGGCCGTAAACCCCAGAACCCAACCATCAATGGCAGACATTCCAGACAGGATGTCCAGATCTTGACCACAATAAAAATTCTAAGGTGAGCACTTCCATCGGACACATCCGGAGGCATCAACTACACGTATTTGCTGATGCATCCGAAAAAGGATATGGAGCCGTGACATACCTACGCGGATAATAACACAGGGGGGGACGGCTACTCAGACTCAGATATAGTACTAAAATGGATTAATGCCACCGCATCCTCGTTCCATACGTTTGTGGCAAATCGAGTCGCTCAAATCCAGGAAATGACAGACCAAACTTCATGGAGGCATGTAGCATTCGCAGACAACCCGGCAGTACATTCTCTCCCAGAGGGATGCACGGCAGCTCAATTACGAGATTCTGAATCTCTGGTATTGTGGGCCACCGTTCCTAGCACAATGGCCAGAGTCCCGGCGGAAGTGACAACTAACAGGAACAATAGATGATGAACAAGAAAAAAGGAAGGAATTAATCTGTAACAAGGCCATCATTGTAGAAGATTGGATCGATACCATCAATCATCGTGGATCTTTTGGCACAACCGTGCAAGTAATTGGGAGAATGTTGCGGTTTTGTTTTAATTGCCGGAATCAAAAGGGGAGAAGGTCAGGACCATCGTCGCCAGCGGAACTAGATCAGGCTCTCGGAATTATAATAAAAAAATATACATGCCAAGCATTCCATGTCATTCATCTGGCAATTCAAGAAAACATAGAGTGTCGGACCTAACGATCCGCTACGAGCATTAGACCAATTTTTAGACACAGAGGGACTAATTCGAGTTGGAGGAAGATTGCAAAACGCATCGTTATATAATGACGCCACGCACCTTATACCGTTGCTGCCAAGGGATTCACTAACAAAACTACTATTTCAATGGAAACATCAAGTAGTAACAGATTTAACCACCTAAGCCTTCCTGGCGGCGCTGAAAAGGTTTTGTGCACGGCGGGGACACCCAGCGAAAATTTATTTTGAGAACGCGACTAACTTCGTCGGAGCCTTCGGACGGCGCTTACCCCTGGGTACTTTCTCATTGGGGAACCATTACCGGCATCTCAACCCATTCACCAATCGAAGCGACGTCTAGGAGTAATCACGCGGTGGTAGGTGTTGGAGCAATTGCGCAAGGATTTTTGGTTGCGGTGAACCCACGAATATTTGCATGAACTTCAGATTCGCTCGAAGTGGACACGAAGTTTCAAGACGGTAAAAATCGGGACCTGGTCATAATAAAAGAGGACAATTTACCTCCATTGAAGTGGCCCCTTGGACGCATAATCACAGTCCACCCAGGAAGAGACGGCGAGGTCCGAGTCGCAGAAATCCGAACCGCGTCCGGGAACATTACTGCGAGCCATTCATCGCTTGGCAGTATGCCAACTGATAACCAAAGGAGGAGAACGCGGCGCTACCGGAAAGTCCAGAGAGTACTCCGGTGGTCATCACGCCAATAAACAACGTAACAGGAACCATTATCGAGGCCACCGATCGGGTGTCCCTTAAATCCGCCGAATGGACACTCATCAGTCACTTGGCCAAGTCAAGCAGGGCATCCAAGAAATAAAACAATGGTGCCCAACAGCGAATGAGGCGTGTCCGACAATCATCTCCACGTTTGAACAGGAGATAGCAGAAATCCAGGATGCCGAACACTTAATGCATCATCAGCGGAAAAAACAGGGCGCCTTGAACATCGTGGCTCCGTGAAGATGGGATCTGCCAACTGAATTCCTGATGGAGTGTTTTTTGGGCGCTCAATTGCTTGCGATGGTTGGTTTGGCAATAGAAATTCGTATTTAACGACATTATGTCCAATACTGCTCGGGGCTACACTCTCTTTATCCCTCTAATAACACCCCTGATGTTCATGTCGGCGGGTGCTGATTGTACTCCTAACTTGGTTGCCAATTCCTGGAATAATATGTTTAATTGTGATCTTGAATCTAAGAGTGCGCGGCATTTCAGAGGGGGTCCGGCTGGTCCACGTATTGCCGCTTGGGCGGTTGGTTGCCTGACGCTCAAGGTGTTCTAGCATCTGCTTCAAAGATTGTCGCGTGGTTGGATCGGAGACGGCTAGTTCTAGAGATGACAGCGTGTATGGGTCTAATCTTCTTCAATAGTAGTATCAAGATTGGATCCCAGTTGTCTGTCCATGGACACCTTGAGAGCGTTGAGGAGTGGCGACCGTTCGGAGCACAGTATCATATAGCTGCGCAGCTGATCCGCTGATCGATCTGTTCTGGGGTGTGAAAAGCTCTTGGATCGAGGACTTGATCAACAACCGCTCATTGTGGTATCAATTCGGTAGCCGTTGCCAGGGATCCTTGTAACTCATCCTTATATTTGGTTGTTCGTACGGAAGGCGTGATGAGGCCACTAACGTCGAACTTGAACTCACGAGATTAATAGAATCCCGGATTCAAATATCCGGAGTCAAATACCTTTGGAAACCTGGTAGGTACCTCATAGCGTACGTATGGATCTTACTGGCTGGCGGTCCGTTCCACGGGAGCAACACTCAGCGGCAAGTGACGTATCGAAGATCCTACGATGGTCCGTTCACAGGAGCACACACGAAGGCGATTACGTTGAAGTGCTATAGTTAACACTGAGTAACGAGTCGATTGATTCTGTATTCGCAACTATCTTTATTTAGAAAATAACTGCTTTTATATATGATGCTAAGTATATCTATATTAGATAAAAAGTATGCCTAAATCTAAAGTTACTAGGACAATATCACCGACGTATTTCATGACTCCGCTGGCGTTGACAATGCTGCTTGAAGATGCTACTCAGTAGCAGGTTATTGCAACTATTTTGGGCAAACTATAATCCGATCTGCCAAATTTCTGGATCGACCGACTATATACGATTCGATATATATCCAAAAATATAAAATGCATGTAGCCACCTAGCGGACTGCCACTCAACTGCAAGGGTATATCAATTTCGGCACCGTCCGAAGTTAGCTTTCCTTTCTTGTTTTTTGATCTTTTAGTTAGAGCAGCCGTTTTAGCCGCTCCAAGCTCCCAAAGGGAAGACTCTGCTTTACATTATTTTTTGAAGTCGGGAAGCGCTGTGCTATGATCGCTTAAGCGGAAGTTTATGAACATATAAGAAGTCTGCTCGTATTACATTTATACTGCATATGCAGATTCGGCGTGCGGCTAAGGCACAGCGAGCGTTTGGAATTTCGCCCACTTAGGTTTATGACAGAGACCTCGAATTGCGTAAACACTGCGACAAAGTGTTACAGTGTGTTTACTCTTGGTACAGTGGGTGCTCGGTATATATATTTATATATGTGTGCATATTACAGTATCTTAAAGGTGAATCTCACAGCAGTTGATTCCTCTGCCGTGTCCTTGCTGACTTTCCAGATGTTGCCGCTCGACTCCACCGTGTAACGCTCGTCTTCCCGGTCACCGTTCCGTGTCGCTGCTGATCCGCTCCCTTTGTTGTCGCTCCTCGTCGTCGCTGTTGATACGCCGTTATCCTTGTCTTACTGCAGACCCAGTCTGCCCTCTCCCTATGGCCGGCACCCAATCCGTGTTGGCTGACGAATTGGCATACGTTCTAGTCATACGCCGGATAGGATATGTTTCCTTGGCGCCTGCCAACCCTCAAGACACAGCCCCGGTTACGTTCGCGACTCGCCGTCAAAAACCTTCGTGCATACGCTCCGCAAAATCTATGGCAGAGGTTGGGCGTCGCACTTCCTTCACTCCAGGTGATCGCTGTGCCGGACTTACCCACAGGGGGTTCTTGAGCCCCGGATCACAGATCCATGCGCATCACGGGTGTCCTTCAGCCTTTACTTCTAGCTTCGCCAAGAAAACTTTCTTGCTAGAATGTCGGACTTACCCAAAGGGGTCATTCAACTGAACATTTCTAGCTTCCCTAGAAGACTCCTTCCAAATTCGCTCCGGTGGCCCTCCTTATATAGAGCCAAAGGCGCCCGTGACTGTACTCGCTTTCTGCCGTTAATCCTTCTCCTTCCTATTCTTGCTCCCGTCGCATTTCCATTGGCGGGTTCACTTTCACGCCCCCTTTTCCAGAAAACTCGCATTGTTATTGCGCAGGGCATCGGTCTTCTTCCAGACACTCCCCAGGTTTATGTTTATCTTCAACGGGCTTTATCTTTAGCATTAAGCTGGCGAGCTTTTGCTCAGCCTCTAAGGCGGTTGCACTCTTGCCCTTTATCTCAGTGCATAAACATCCTAAAATGGAATTTTGTCTTTCATATGCGCACATAAATAAACGATCATTGCCAACAATTCTATAGGACCCCAATACCTTCAATTGCATTACCAAAGTTCAGGAGAAACTTTTTTTTTCGTTGCCTTTTTTCTCAGATATCTTTTAAAAAAAATGTATTCACTGACTTCCATATTGCAAAAAATTCTGATTGGTTCAATTTGCCGTTATAAGCTATAAACGCTAACTCCAAAAGAAGTAGTTGAAAGTTGACAATCTGTCTATATACAATCGATAAATATATAATTACTCTATGACGTATGTTTAAAAAAGTTTTTAAAAACGGGATTTGAATGAAAATTTTTCCTTTAACAGATAACTAAGAAATTAACTGGCCACCAAATTTCACGGTCAGTGCCCAGGCAGCTCCACCGGATTATTGCCTGATGTTTGAAGCCTTTGAAACAGTCTTTCTCCCCCAATGGGCCAATATTGGGAACGGATTTTTGCAACTAGCGCCAGAGTGCACGTTCTTCGCATGAAATTGAGTCACAATAGACGAAGTGCCGGAATGGCCTCTTAGAAGAACAATCGGATGACGTTCATCAAAATTAAAATAAGTTCCTCTTTGGAGATCCTGATCGGGAATGCCTTCGTGATATATGCGGTGTCAAAATTAGTAAATGTAAGCGAACACTCTCTGGAAACGAGCAATCTTTGACAATGTGGCGATGAGTGAAGCCGTAGCCAATAAGGTATTGTTGGATAGTTCGATGGTTACCCTTAAGGCCACAATAGCGGGCCTATCGCTCCTTGAAGCCACGAAGAAATGGAGGGCCATGGGACCAAAGCTGGAAATTCAGTAACTCAGGGGGAAGAGCATCCCTGAATTGTAGATAATCCTCTCTTTCTCTTTCTCTTTCTCTCTTGTTCTCTCATTCTCATTCTCTCTCTCTCTCTCTCCCTCTCTTTCTCTCTTTCTTACACTCTTTCTTAAGCTCATAATCTGATTGAAAATTTTTTCTTGTTCAGTCGCTGAAAGGTTGATCCGCTGTTAAATTTAGCTCACATATTCACATACATGTTTCATGTGTGTTCATTCGATTTCATTTTGAAGCCTGCCAAAATTTTTGATTTTGTAAATTTTGTTAGTTTCATTCTTAAAAATGGCGGTAGTCATTGTTAAGTAAATAACGAAACCATTTTTTTTTAATATTATATTCTATTTTTAATTATTTTAGCATTCGCGTTAATTTACTTTAGTTATCATATAATTCAATAAACTTTTCTTTCAGAAAATTAAAGAAGTGGAAACATTCTTCAACATGATTTTAGACATTGAAGAGCTACGAATATTACAAGAAATGAGCAGTATATCTGAATTTCTTTATATATATGTTCCTGACGATCCAGTTTCTTCATATGAGTTTCTTGAAGAGAGCAATAAACTGCGTTCAGAAATAGGTAATTCTTTAAAAATATAATTTTTCATAATATAACCAGCATGTAAATTCCATAGAGCGAATATTGGAAAAAAAATCGGTATGCATGGAGCGTGCAGTTATAGACATAATAAACATGTTCATCGACTTACTTGATTTTGAGCCAACCGATTCAAAAGGCCGACGAGTTTTTCAACTCCCTCCAGAAAAGCTTAATGACACCAATTGGAGAACTGAGGGTTTTCTACCTATAGATAAATGGGATTTTATTCAGTTTCATAAAATTTATCGTACTATTTATCTAGCTCCAGAAGATGTTTTAAAGACCCTTCAGTTTCGAAATTATGAAAACATCAGATATGAGCTTCATCATTTACGAAATGACTGTATGGATTTGTTTTCATACTATAACTCAAAAATAATATTGGCACTCGTAGCAGGCTCTAAGCGATCATTAGATTTCGTAAGGCAAAATATTTTGAGGTATGTTTTACATTTTTCGCTGAATTCCATATATTTCTTTCACAAAAGATTTTTCCAGTATAAAATATTTTCTCTCCCGCTATGTATCTATAAATGCACCCATTATATTTCTGTTACCCATTAATATTCTGAACTACACTTGCAACCACTTTGCGTTACTTTTTTGTCGTTTTACACTTCTTGTTGTTGTAGAAACACTTCTTGTTATTTTAAAAAACAGCATATATTGATAAAAAAAAATAATAAAAAACAAACAGAAAAGCTAACTTTAGGCGGTGCCGAAGCTTATATTGTAGTGTATGCAGTTGTTATATTCAATGATCACTGTCATATAGTCAATAAATACAAAACCACTTGAACTGAGTTCAAGTAATTTATAGTAATTGTTGTTCCGAAAAAAAGGGGGATGAAATAGAGCGATTAGTGTGGGTTAGTGTAGTTAAACCGAAAGAATAGAGATAAAATTGTCTACTGAGTGATAAAAGAAGCAACTCCGTAAAAGATGAAGAAGCAGAGAGGAGCCATGGAATAAAATTAATTTTATAAAATACAAAATAATAGGAATGTAACAACAATTAATGCAATTGTAAAAAAATTACAAGATACTATAAAAGGTCGAACATTCTATGTAGTAAAGCCAAAATTAGCCAAAACTACACAATAAGGTAAAAACATCGGAAAAAAACCTTGAGGAGAATACTTCGTAACAATGAACAAAGCCACTACTAAGTACTTACAATATAGTACTGAAATGATAGTCAATGCAAATGCAACTCTATACGCCCATGTCTCTATACGACATCGCCAGCGCAGTAATTACAATAACGTAATAGTACAATGGTAAGAAGCAATGGTCCTGGTTATTATTAATAATAATTATAATAATAATGAAAATAAAAATAATGGCCACACCCATAAAACAACTATAGAGGAAACAACAGAGGAAATTATAGAGGAAATACCCATAGAGGTTATGGTTGTAATAATAATAACAGCAAAAGAAGATAAATATATAATTCCACACAACTCTCATATTGTCGCACATTAAAATTAACAAACAAAAGCGTAACATTTACTCTTAATAGACAAACATGCCCTCCGCATTACCTAAACGGTATGCAGAGACTAAAGCTAACGAAGAATCGTACCTTGGGGTCCACCTTGATAGACGACTCACGCGTAGGCGATATAAACAGGTACCGGGAAAGAATATTTTTAATGTATTTTAATATTGTTAACGGCGTAAACAAAGATTATACAAAGATTATTCAAAAGAAGTTCTGTATAGATTTCAAGTAGCATAAAAAAGTGCTAGAAATATGCTTAAAACTTATAAGCATAAAAAGATTTAAAGAGTAATGAAATGATTATATCTATAGAATCTATACATTCAAAAGAACATCGGTATAGATTTCAAGTAGCATAAAAAAAAACTAGAAATATGTTAAAAACTTATAAGCATAAAAAGATTTAAAAAGTAATGAAATTATTATATCTATAGAAGATACTTAGAAATGCATGAAGTTTCCATGCAGAAGAATCCTCCCGGCAATATCAGATTTAGCTATCAACAAATAGCTAATATAAATGCGATGTACCCTAATAATAACAGAAATACAAGTCGAGTGGCAGATAGAATCAAAAAGTGGAATTTTTAATTCGATGGTGGTGCTTCTCATGACTAATTGTATAACAATTTATAATAAGTGTAAAAGCCCTAGCTGATACGTCAATAGATTGTGATTGTAAGCATTTACGCTCTATAAGCATTTATATATTCTATTCACTGGTCCAGAGCTATCAAACGCAAACAATTCTATCAAGAAAGCAGAAATGATTAAAAATTTATGTTTGCAAAGATCGACTGAATGTTTTCTCTCGAGGTCATAGAATCTTCTATCAGCGAATTGAGCTCACAAATGCGACTGGTTAATCCTATAGCCAAATAAGATACGGCTATAGGATTAAATAATTAAGAAATATAATTAGAACTAAATTTGGCGACTAAAAATAGTGTATACCCGTACATTGACGATATTAATGCCTGAGATGAAAAGATTTAGTTTACGGAGAAAGCTCAACCATAAACTGCATTCTCCATACCTGGAAGGCCACAGCATCAATTCAATCCATGTTTTTTTTTTTTTTTTTTAGACTTTGGTTGTTTATTTTGAATCTTCTCTTACGAGACTAACAAAATGTGTTAAAATCTTAAAGTACTACATTATTCTAACAGTTTATTAAACTGTGTTTGTGTTAGGCTGTCCTAATTGTCGCTGGATGGGACGGTCGTTACGACGAAGGCGGGAACGGCTACACACCAACGTTAATGCTCTAGCGAGGTGGTTTGGATGGGTTAACAGCTTTGTGTAGTAATTTTCCATGTGTTGTGCTATTACATCTCGGACGGGGAGAATATTCAAGTCTCTATGAATGTTTTCACTCGAACGTACCACCGTGCCCCGGTGATAGTTCTCAAGATCTTTGATTGGGCTCTCTGCACGATTTCTACGTTGCTGTTGCTGGCGCTCCCCCACAACTGGGAGCCATAAGTCCAGATTGGTTTCAAAACGGAGTTATAGAGAAGAACCTTATACTCCAGACTGAGGGGGAGCGGAAGTTTATAAGCCAATGCAGACTGTTTGCCTTCAGCTTTAGGTGAGTTCGTTTGGCTTCAATGTGCGTGCGCCAGGTAAGCCGTCTATCGAGATGTACGCCAAGATATGTTACTTCATCTGACTGAGGAAGCACGGTGCATTGTTTAGTGTAACGTTTGGGCAATTACGTCTGTTTAAGGTAAAGGTTACATGTTTACATTTTTGTTCATTTACTTTTATACGCCAGTCTGAGAGCCATTTCTTACTGCATCTAGGTGGGTCGCAAGTTGCGCTGAAGCTTGTTGTGGACATTTAGATCGGCTGAGGATCGCGGTGTCGTCAGCAAACGTAGACATAGTTAGTTGCCTACTCGTAGGGATACCGGAAGTGTAGAGTAGGTATAAAGTTGGCCCGAGAACGCTGCCTTGTGGAACTCCAGCTTCGATGTTATGTTCAGCTGACATGGAAGTATTGCATCTCACAACAAATGTCCTGTTGTAGAGATAAGACTTTAAGAGTTTATGCGTGTTGTTAGGGAGCATTATTTTGATTTTATGCATTAGGCCATCAAGCCATACTCTGTCGAATGCTTGAGAGACGTCCAGGAATACCGCAGTGCAGTATTCCTATTTTCAAATGCACTTCGAATTTCCGATGTTATGCGGTTCACCTGCTCGATAGTTCCATGTTTTTCGCGAAAGCCGAATTGGTGTGCTGGGATACTATTATGTCTTCTAAAGTGTGGTATGATACGGGTTAAAAGGCATTTTTCAAATAGTTTTGATAGACACGAAAGTAAACTTATTGGTCTGTATGAAGAGGTGAGCGTGTGGTCTTTACCAGGTTTTGGTATCATAATGATGATTGACTTTTTCCACCTCTTTGGGAAGTAACCCAGTCTTGTCATTGCGTTGAACAACTGGCATATGGTACCAACAGCGCATAATGGAAGTTCAATAAGCATTTTTGGAGTGATTAGATCGCAGCCTGGAGATTTTCTTGGTTGTAACTGCTCTTTTATAATTTTTATGACTTCGCATGGTCGAAATACGATTGGTTCGACAATAGGAAGGGTCGTTCTCTGTTGGTGATCTTATATTACACTCGTTTGTTGCTGGATTAGGCTGGAACACGTTTTCAAGGTGGGCAGCGAATGTGTTGGCTCTGTCTTTGTCGCTTCGGGCCCAGCAACCTGCGGGTGTCTTTATTGGCGTAACTGTTATTGTTGGAGGGCTCAGTGTTGAGTGTGCTTTCCATAGTGGGAATTTTGAGCTGGATGGTGATAGTTGCTCTATATAGCGCTGTTTGGATCTGTCTTCTTCTTGTCGTAGTGCCTTGGTGAGTCGACGTGAAGCTTCTTTTAACTGTTGCTTTGCAGCTGGCGATCGAAGTAATTGCCATTCGCGCCGGGAACGACGCTTTGCCAGAACTAGCTGCTCTATTTCTGCATTCGTGTGCTTGGTGTTATTTGTTTTATTTTCCTTCGTGGTGTTGCGATACGAGCCGCTGAAGCCAAGACTGACTCTAGCATGCTTACTGTTCTGTTGATGTCATCTTCGCCGGTTAGCTGTGGTGTAAGTTCGATGTGCGAACTTACGTATTTTTTGAATTTGAGCCAGTTTGTGCTGTTTGAGGTCAACATAACGGGGTTGACATTACTAACTGGCTGTTGGCAATTAGACTGAAGAGTACTGGCGAGTGGTCTGATGATAGATCCGAGAGAGAACTGGCGCTGATCAGATTTCGAGGGATGTTTTTTGTAATTGCAAGTCAATCAGGTCGGGCAGTTTTCTGGGGTTACTAGGCCAGTGTGTAGGTGAACCCGGGGAAACGCAGTCAAGTTTATTGCTCGGTTTTATGATTGCGTAGTACAATTGCCTACCTTTCGGCGTCACGAGGCGAGATCCCCAGTGCGTATGCTTGGCGTTATAGTCTCCTGCTGCTATAAAGTATTTGCCTAGCGAGTTGAAGTAGTCGATAAATTGGGCTTCGGATATCTTGAATCGGGGAGGACAGTATACCGCTGCTAGAGCTAGATTGTGGCAACCCAACTGTATGTTGATAGATGTGGCTTGCAGGTAACTAGTAGCAAACGTGTTGTGGAAGTGGTGCTTGATGCGGTTTCTAATCAGGATTCCAGGTGCCTCCATGGGCCTTTCCATCGGGATGATTAGTATTGTAAAACGTATACCCTCGGATTTGGAAGTTGTATTTGTTGGTAGGTGGGTTTCGGCAAGTAACATTACGTCGATTTCATTGTCATTCATAAATTGTGATAGCTCAAGTTTGTGACGTGAAACGCCGTTGGCATTCCACAGTACAATGCGCAAGGGAGCCATTAATTATTTTGATAAGGTGTTTTGGAGCAACTGAATCAAAATGTTTTGATTTGTCAACATACTTTGCATGGTCGTTCGCATAAAAGAAATGAATTCATCCATACTTTTTTGCAATGTGAGTATCATTGTTTCCATTTTATTTTCTGTGTGCTCTGCAGGTTGGTAAGAGACTGTAGGTGGGGGTTGGGCGTTGTAGGCAGGGCTCGCATGTCCCGATTTTATAACGCTTGCAAAGCTTACGTTTTTGGATATAATGGAACTGCCGAGTGAAGATCGGGCTGCTGACGAAAAGAAAACTTCAGGTGTGGATTTGGAGGGTATCAATGGTGTATGATGAGATCGTGCTGATGACACTCTTTGGTTGATCCGACTTTTAACTCCTTGTATACTGGACAGCCTCGGTAGTTTGCTGTGTGGTCTCCTCCACAGTTACTACACTTTTTGCTATTTGGCACGTTTTTGAGTTCGCACTCAGCAGAGGTATGCAGCCCTCCGCAAGCGACGCATACAGAGCGTAGTGTGCAGTAAGATTTGGTGTGTCCGTATTCCTGGCAGTTTGCACACTGGACTGGGCCATTGCGTTTGTGCGGCTCTTCAACCGTGATTCTGCGATGCAATAGATACTGGAGTTTGTAGATGGGATGGACTTCGTTTTTCTTGATGGCCTTAGAGTCAGGTACAAGTTCCACTTTAAAGAGAGGTTGCGGTTGTTTGTTTCGGTTACGTATATTTGAAACGGTTTTTACATTAAAGCCTTTGTCTTTTAGTGCCTGTTCGACTTCTGCAGTGCTTACGTCTGGTTCGATTCCTTTTATGACGGCTTGTTGACCTTTACTACTTTTTAGCTGGTAGGTGTAGTAGTTCATTTTCTTAGAATCTAAGAGCTCCGTCAATTCTCTATAGCTTTCTTCACTTTTAACTTGGACCTTTGTTTCATGTATGTCTCCTTTAGTCAAGGGGGTTACATGGAAGCTGTCTTTACCAATCAGATCTATTATTATATTAACGAGGTTGTTTGAGGTTTTCTCTCGAATATAAAGCGGAGGCGGCTTCGCTTTCTTTTTGTCCGTGTCTATGTCTGTAGCAGGAGTTTCGTCTGACGTGTCAGCCAAAATTTCGAATCTATTTGCTGTATTAGAGTTTAGCAGAGTACCTTGGCTTGAGGGACCCCGATTGATTTTTGCGACGTTACCCATTTTCGTGTCTTGAGGACTTAGTTTTCTTTTAATGTTTATGTAGCGATCCATGCCAGTCTGTATGGTCGAACCTTGCTTTTAATTGGAGCGTTTGTCGCTGCAGTAGGTAAATCCGCTGGCACAGCAGGTAGAACGATCGACTGTATCGGGCATACAGACGAAACTGATGTTGTTGTTGTTGTCATTGCATTTACAGTTGCTAATGACGTCACTGTGCTGGTGACCGTGGCCAAACATGTGGGTAAATTGGCTACTGCAGAAGCTTTTGTTGTTGCTGCTTCGGCTACATCAGTCGATACGAAAGAAAAGTATGCATTGCTCTTTTGCAGCGAGAGCCGACGTTCGTCTTGTTGACGCTGGCGCTGCGCCCTAATTTCGTTTGGGTTCATCGCCTTATTGGTTTGTTTCTTTTATTTTTGTATAATAAGCACTAATCAAAAAAAAAAAAAACACAAAGTACAGTAACATACGACTTTTCGTCGCAACAAGCGTCTTTTCGCCGTTTATTTTCTTATTTTATATCGATTGTCTTCCGGAGCACAAGAGAAACAATAAAACGTCTGCACTCGCCGACGTTCGAATTCAAGCTTATGCCTTTTAAATTATGCAATGTGCGCTTTACCATGTCGGTTTATGGACTAAATAATCTCTCCGGAGCTACGATATTGCTCCATTTGGTACCTCGATGATTTATGTCCCAAAAATTTATTGCACATTTAGCTCTCTTAGTTCGTTTAGCTCAATAATTTAAAATAGCTAGTCTTATATTAAACATAGAAAAAAAAGTCGATTTTGAATAACTAGTGTCAGACTTTCAGGTTATTTTAAAAATAATAGTGTAGTTTTTACACATCCGGAAAGTCTCGTGAATACGCAACCGAAAGGTTTAAAGCAAGTGTGTGAATGTTAAGGGATATGTAATTTGTACAGAAGATTTATTGATAACCTCTCTACATTAACTTTTCCCATAACCGAGGTTATATAAACCAAGAAAAAATTTAAACCGGACGAGCAAAAAGCAATAGACGAACTAAACTGCGCCGCTGGAGTTTAATGGCACTATAATTGAATTACTTAAATCGAAATAAAAAACTCAGTAAATAATTCTGCCTAAAAAAAATTATGCTTCATATTTTTTGAGAATATTGAATTTTAATTAATTTGTGCGCTCCTTACACTGAATTGTGGGATGTATATAGATATGAATATATGAGTATATAGATTGAATCCCTTTGCAAGACGTATGCACTTGCCATAATGAGCAGTCACAATGAGCAGACCGGACAGCGATATCGCTATTAATGCTAAATAAAAAAGCGGTTGAAATTCAGCTTTTTGACATTAAAAAAATGCCACTAGATAGAACCAATCGCGCAAACTTCCAGCAGAACTCCTTGATCCTCATCGCTTATGAAGATTTGGATTTATACAAGGATCCTTTACAAGTGTACGTCGTTGGTATCAAAACTAATGAATACACTCATGTAACTTTTAACGGGAGCTTTATTGCAACTGTCAGGTCAAGCAGCCGCCGGAAAGAAGTTTGGCCGGCAAAAATTTATTGAATTCGTGACGTCATTTCTTTTATACATATATGTTCGCGTCTCTCGCTCTATTCTTGTCGCCCACTCTCCTGGAGTGGCCACCTGGATTTGCCGTCATGCGCTAGCGTTTATCTCACTCTCGCGGGATCTGTCGATCGCTCCGCTGCATCAGGCGTTGAGCCGCGCTCCCGCGTCATCATTCTCTATTCGGTCGTCAACCCTACTCAGGACATATTTATATATAAATTATTTGTAGAAACCCCAGAACAATTAAAATAAACGGTATCAATATGTATAATTCGAACTGTGCTTGTTTTATATTGGTATATATATATAATATTCAGAACATAAGCTTAAAGCTTCCGAAAACGCTCGGTAACTGAACATTGGTGACCCCGACGCAATTGAAAACTTGAGCTGCGCGGCTTAAAACATATAAACATAAACAAATTAAGAAATTAAAACATTATTCGGTTTGTGATTTGTGCGCGAAATTTTAGCATCTGTTGACATACATACATACGCTGTTTGCAGAGTGCTACAATCGCTCATACATATTTTACTCCGTTATATAGAAGCTGCAGTGGGTCGTGAGCTGACAATAAATAAACGAACTAAAATAAATTTTTTGTTGCGAAAATGAATTCGTTTTTCGATTGTGCCTCTCCTGGAAGGAAAGTATTCCTGAGCCAAAGGGCAGTTGTCCTTTTTGAGGATCTTCAAGGATTGTTGTCCTCCATGAAATCAGTGGAGACATTTCCGGAGGCGATGTTAAATGTACGGCTCAGCGAATTGGAGGGAATCGTTGCGGATTTCAAGAGCACAAGAGATGGATGTTGAACAACTCAGGAGCGATCTGCGCGTCAACTTCAACGATGCGGAGAGGGAGGCACGATTCATCCTGGATCAGGAGATTATGCGGCGCTCCAGTTTATTTCCGGCAAGTTTGACGCTGATTAACGCATCGTCAGCCACCAATTTCGATGCGTCGTTTGGCAGAACTTTTCAGGCGTTGCCGCCACTGCCACTTCCCACTTTTAGTGGAGGTTATGCGGCTTGAATTTCGGTCATTGTTCTCGACCATGGTGGACACAAGCCTATTCATAAGTCAGGTCGAGAAGCTTCAACGGTTGCGGTCCTGCCTTCGTGAATCTGCCTTGGAGACTGTTCGATCGTTGGAGCTCACGGACAAAAATTATGACGTCGCATTGGAGCTGCTAAACAAAAGGTTTAGTAATCGCAGGCTCATTTTTCAAGCTCATGTTAATGAAATAATGAATCTGAGGGCCGTAAAATCCGCATCGGCGACGAGGCTTCGCGAGCTTTCGAACAAATTCAATTCGCATATGCGCGCCCTGGGAAGCATGGGCACAACGAAGCAGATTGCTAGCTGCATCATAATCCAAGTGCTGTTGCAGAAGGTTGATGATGCCACGCAGTCCAAGTGGAAGGATATGCAAGCTGACTCGGATTCCTTGGATTCCATTCCAACTTGGGAGTCCATCGCCAGTTTTCTTGAGTAGAGATGCCGGACTTTGGAGAGCCTGGATTTGCCGACGACATAATATGCACCAAACCTTGTAGTAGGACGGCGAAGACCCTTTCATACAGGTAACTCTGCACTTGTGATTACGAGTATATATATATATATATATATATATATCTCTTCCGCATGCATGATTTGTGATGGCTATTCTCACATAATAAACTCCTCCCCGAGGTTTTTAAGCTTGTCGCCTGAGGATCTTTTAGGCAAAGTTAGGCGATTGGATTTATGCCGTAAGTGCCTTGGATTTGGGCACCTATCTCGGCATCGCAATTCGTCAAGCTGCCGTGCTTGTGGACGCAGGCATCATAGCTTGCTGCATTGTGGTGGCAATTCGACAGTGGCAATTCGACAGCGCAGGCATCATAGCTTGCTGCATTTTGGTGGCAATTCAAGGCCAACACCCCTCTCCCGAGGTTTTCCCGGATGTAGCTCCTGGTCGAGATGGAGAGCCCCGAGTTGCAGTGATTAGAATCGCATCTGGAACCACTAAGCGCCCAGTGGCTAAGCTTTGCCAATTGCCTATGACAGGCCTCAACTGGGGGGAGAATGTCGGGTCAGGCAGCAGCCACAGCATAGATAATAGACTATCACAAAGATCACTAAAATTTTAAAAGAATTGCTTATACTATTGTCATTTATATATTCGCTATTGTTGGTCGCAGCCGACACTTTTCGGGCGCTTGGCTTCAACGGGCTTTATCTGTAACATTAAGATAGCGAGCTTTCGCTCTTCCCATGTTCTATGGCGGGCTCGATCTGGCTCCTTATTTCAGTGCATAAGCATCATAAATGTGAACTTGTCGCTCCGTTTCATATGCGCTCTTAATGGAAAATAAACAATATTATAACGTTTATTTATTTATCTCTCACCGTTTATTATTCGTGTACTGGATTTTGTACGTGTTTTAATATTTGTTTTATATTTTCGTTGTTTTAAATTTTTGTATTAAAAACATCTGTCGGGTCAAGCAGCTGCCGGAAAGAAGTTTGGTAAGAAATAATTTATTGAATTCGAGACGTCATTTTCCTTTATATATATATTTGCGTCTTTCGATCTCGTGCTTTCGATCGGCCACCTTCATTTGCCGTCATGCTGGCAGCGCTTGTCTTGCTCTCTCGCGGGATCTCTCGATCGCTCCGCTGCATCAGGCGAGAAACTTCAAAAACGATTAAATAAATTGTATCAATATCTATAAATCGAATTGTGCTTGTTTTTTATTGTTATATATATAATATTTAGAACACAAACTTAAAGCTCCCAAAAACGCTCGGTAACTGAACATTGGTGACTCCGACGTGATTGAAAATTTGAGCTGCTCGGCTTAAAATATATAAACATAAACAAATTAAAAAACATTTTTCTGTTTGTGATTTGTGCGCGAAATATTAGTATCTGTTGACTTACATACATACGCTGTTTGCCGAGTGCTACAATCGCACATACATATTTTACTACGTTATATAGAAGCTAAAACAAAAAGTTTAGTAATCGCAGGCTCATTTTTCAAGCTCATGTTAATGAGATAATGAATCTGAGGGCCGTAGAATCCGCATCGGCGACAAGGATTTATCGATGATGATGCAGCTGCGGAAGATAAGGTCTCCGGTTTCTGTGTGCCGTATAGTTGACGCAATGTTTTCTTTGGATGGGTTTCTGTGCAAGTTTGCAATCCCAATGCTCTGACTACTCGGCGCAAGTAACTGCGATCGTAGCCTTTAACATCACTGACCTTCATCCCAGTTTTACATTGGACGTCAGCTCATGGAAAATTCCCGCCAATGTAAAGCTAGCGGATCATCATTTCACCAGCCTTTGTGTCGGGCAAATTCATTTGTCTCCTGGTTTGCCCTCAATCCAAAAACTCGGCTCGGATGGGAGGAAGAGGTCCTGACAATGGCGAGGTTCTCATGGCTGCTGAGCGGTTGGGACTGATCCGCCCAAAGGGCCTTTAGATGAGCGGCTCGATCAACATCTTCGACAGTTCTGGGATTTGGAAACCTGCACCGATCCAATTGTGAAGGCGTCAAAAGAAGAACTGGACTGCGAGAGTCACTTTGTTAAGAACTTCGTGCGGTTAGAAGGTGGTGCCTATACAGTCAGGTTGCCAATTAAACATTTATTGGGTGATTCGTACTCACAGGCTCTACGTCGTTTCCTCAGTCGTTTAAAAATAAACTGTCTTGTAAAGGAGAATCTTAACCTAGGTCATATGTCCCTGGTTCCGCCGGAGTTGCATCGAGATTGCAAATATTTTCTGCCACATCACTGCGTGCTAAAGAAGGACGAGGTGGAAGACTTTCCAGTGGGATCCAGTGGCAGCTCCAAGGAGAAAGTTTTTGCCATTTTAGGGCAGATTGCTGCGCTTTTGTCCATGGGCGAATTTCAGCTGCGGAAATGGTGCTCCAATATCCCTAGCGTGATGGTGGCGCTGCTGAGGACACCAACCGGAGCTACAAGGCGGGCAGTCAATAAATTGTGCCTGCTGCCCCTTTAATGATGCTGTTGAAAGCCCATCTTCCAACGGGGGGAGTATGTCGGCTCAAGCAGCCGCCGGAAAGAAGTTTGGCCGGCAATAATTTATTGAATTCGTGACGTCATTTTCTTTTATATATATATATATGTTCGCGTCTCACGCTCTATTCTTGTCGCCCACTTTCGAGCATTCGATCGGCCGTCTGCTTTTGCCGTCATGTGCTCGCGTTTGTCTCACTCTCGCGGGATCTCCCGATCGCTCCGCTGCATGAGACATTGAGCCGCGCTCCCGCGTCAATATTCTAATTCGGTCGTCAACCCTATTCAGTCACATGTGTACATATATCATTTGTAGAAACCCCAAAGCAATTAAATAAATTGTATCAATATCTATAAATCGAACTGTGCTTGGTTTATATTGTTATATATATAATATTTAGAACACAAACATAAAGCTCCCGAAAACGCTCGGTAACTGAACATTGGTGACCCCGACGTGATTGAAAACTTGAGCTGCGCGGCTTAAAACATATAAACATAAACAAATTAACAAATTAAAATATTATTCGGTATGTGATTTGTGCGCGAAAGTTTAGCATCTGTTGACATACATACATACATACGCTGTTTGCAAAGTGCTACAATCGCTCATACATATTTTACTCCGTTATATAGAAGCTGCACAGTGGGTCGTGAGTTGACAATAAATAAACGAACTAAAATAAATTTTTTGTTGCGAAAATAAATCCGTTTTTCGATTTTTGAGGATCCTCAAGGATTTTTGTCCTCCTTGAAATCAGTGGAGACATTTCCGGAGGCGATGTTAAATGCGCGGCTCAGCGAATTAGAGGGAATCGTTGCGGATTTCAAGAGCACACACAAGGAGCTGCCTTTTTGAATCTTTGAATAAACTTCAGCCTACTCAGCCGACAATTATTCAGCCGGTAATATCTCTGGCCACCCCAAGGGCTGGAACTGGGAAAAATTCGGCTTCCGAATTTCTCAGTATTAATGAGCAATTGTCCGATTTGTCCTCTGTGGCATCACTCCAAGGGATACCACCAGACCCAATAACTCAAACCCCCTTAAGAGTCACCGAATAGGGTATTCAACCGTCCTGTCCCCCGGTACGAACTGATGCTGCAGTATTAGTTACTGCGGCACCAAAACCCTGCAGGTGATCCCGCCATCGAAACACATATTTGTTTCTCGGCTTGCCCCTGACACTTCTGAGTTAGATATCTCGGCTTATATCAAAGCCAAAACAAAAGCCGATATTAAGGTGGCAGATATTAGAAAATTTAAATAATCATACACCAGGCACTCGTCATCTTTCAAGATACGTGTGCCAGTGCAGATGTTCAAGGCGTCCAAGCTGACCAACCTTCCACCTCATCTTCCTCACCCTCAAAACACTAATTTCTTCACTAACACTTACCTATCAGAATACTAGAGGGCTACGTAGTAAACTTCCCAAACTGTATTCTGATAGTTCTTCCTTTGCATCTCACATTATAGTCTTTACATAAACTTGGTTAAAGCCGGAGATTTTAAGCTCCGAAGTTTTTCCAAATAAGTACACTACTTTTAGACGTGATAGAACACTGCGAAGGGGAAGAGGAGTCCTAATTTCTGTAGACTCCAAATTCACTTCTGAAGAGGTAAAATAAAGTTTGGTGACATAGAATTTTCTTTGCGCATTTCCATGATCCTGATGGAATTTCTCTTTCTAGAACTTTGCCCCTTTCTAACCCTGAGGATCCGTATCATCCCACTCTTGAAGTTTTAATCGAAAACAATAGCTTAATTGACCTTAAGTCTAAACTTAAATCTCAAAAAGTAATTCCGTAAGGCTGACTTTACTAAACTAAACGAGTTAATTCTTGAATTTGATTGGTCCGATTTACTGGCATGTGAAGATATTAATATTGCCTTAAATAAATTTTATCACACTTTCGTATTATTTATTTTTCGACGCTTGCGTGCCATGGAAATATCCGTGTGGTTCAATTAATTCACCTTGGTAGACAAGGCATCTATTAAATTTAAAGAACGTTATGAATAGACTTTTAAATAAACATAAATATTCTGGCTGTACAGTTAGTTATTCAAGATACTTAGTAGCTCGGTCTAATTTCACCGTGCATAACGCCGAATGTTATAGGAGTTATATTCGCCGCTGCCGGATTCAGGTTACTCAGAACCCGAAGCAGTTTTTTAACTTTGTAAACACTAAGCGCAAATCTGTATCTTTTGCGTCTCTGCTTACGTTTGAGAACTCTTTTGCGAACACTGATCTGGCAATGGCCGATCTCTTTGCAAAGTTTTTTCAAACAACGTATTCACATAGCACCACTCCAGCTCAGCCTTACACTTATAATATCCAATCAGCCAACCTTATTTTTTGCCCATCTTTTGATCAAAGTGGTGTGTTATCGGATCTTCTTAGGGTTAAGCCCGTGTATTCGCCAGGCCCCGATGGAGTACCAGGCTGTGTGCTGAGGAACTGCGCCGTGGCCCTATGCAAACCGCTTCTTAAACTTTTTAATTTATCGCTGAAGACCTCGATTTTTCCCCTTATGTGGAAGGAATCTTACATTATCCCTCTGCATAAAAAAGGGAAAAAATCTGATGCTTCAAATTATAGAGGCATTTCTAAATTGTCAGCAATTCCAAAGCTTTTCGAAAAACTTACTACTCCACATTTGCAACACCTATGTGGTTCAACAATATCCCCGTGCCAACATGGCTTTATGAAGCGCCGCTCCACCACCACCAACTTATTGGATGTAACATCTTTTGTCACGGATGGGTTCCGGAATGGCTTACAAACAGACATCATTTACACTGACTTCAGTAAAGCATTTGATTCTGTTAACCATTCGCTTCTTATAAGTAAACTCAGTCTTTTGGGAATCCCAACTGATCTCCTTATCTGGATTTCGAGCTACTTATCTGGAAGAACCCAACGTGTCTTCTTTAAAGATGTTACCTCGCGTACAGTCCGCGTCACATCTGGGGTGCCTCATGGGGATGGGAAGCCATCTTGGACCCTTACTTTTTACTTTGTTATTTATGACTTGCCCCTTGCCTTAACTGACTCACTAGTACTTATGTACGCTGAAAATGTTAAACTTTGTCTTCAATATAGATCTACTAACGCTTAAATTTCAACATTCCTAGTAGAAGGACTCGAAACTTTCGTCCTCTACTCCTTAGCCATTGTAGCTGACATATGCCCAACACGATCCGTACAGGGTTTTATGTTCGGACTACAATGGTCTCTACCACGTTTTGTCCCTTTGCTCTACTAACCATTATACTAAATCCATTATACTAAACACCTTATCTTTGCAACACTTTTCCTCGTGAGTTCATACTCCTATTCCTCTCTTTTACGCTCTCGGATCTATCCCCGCGATGCGAGCCGTACGTCATGCGGCAGCGTCCCTCGGTCGGTTGGACGGGAGGTGGGCTGTACGTATGCAGTGGGAACCGCGCGAAAAATGCGGAGTGGGTTGAGTTTCGCTCACTGTCCTCGTCCATGGTGGACACAAACCCATTCATCAGTCGGGTCGAGAAGCTTCAACGGTTGTGGTCCTACCTTTGTGAATCTGCCTTAGAAACTGTTCGATCGTTGGAGCTCACGGACAAAAATTTTGACGTCGCATTGGAGCTGCTAAACAAAAGGTTTAGTAATCGCAGGCTCATCGCTTTTCAAGCTCATGTTAATGAGATAATGAAATAGCCACTTAATGTGGGCCGTAGAACCCGCATCGGCGACGAGGCCTCGCGAGCTTTCGTACAAATTCAATTCGCATATGCGAGCCCTGGCAAGCATGGGCACAACGAAGCAGATTTCTAGCTGCATCATAATCCAAGTGCTGTTGCAGAAGGTTGATTATGCCACGCAGTCCAAGTGGAAGGAAATGCAAACTGACTCGGATTCCTTGGTTTCCATTCCAACTTGGGAGTCCATCGCCAGTTTTCTTGAGCAGAGATGCCGGACTTTGGAGAGCATGGATTTGCCGACGACATCATATGCACCAAACCTTGCGGTAGGACGGCGTAGATCTATCTCGGCATTGCAATTCGTCAAGCTGCCGAGCTTGTGGACGCAGGCATCATAGCTTGCTGCGTTTTGGTGGCAATTCGACAGCTCAAGGCCAACACCCCTCTCCCGAGGTTTCCGCATCTAGCGACGCTGTTTCTCGGTCAGCGTCCGCTCCCGTCAATTCTCTTGTCGCCAATGATCGTTTTGGTGATGTGGTGCTGCTAGCCACTGCCAATATTTTGGTCAGGAACCGCTCCGGAGTTCTACTGCCCTGCCGAGCGCTGCTCGATTCTGGTCACCTCAAGGCTGGCAAACCAACTGCAGCTGCGGAAGATAAGGTCTCCGGTTTCTGTGTCCGGTTTAGGTCACGCAGGGTTTTGTACCGATGGGTTTTCTGCTCGGCGCAAGTAACTGCGATCGTAGCCTCCAACATCACTGACCTTCAGCCCAATTTTGCATTGGACGTCAGCTCATGGAAAATTCCCGCCAATGTAAAACTAGCAGATCCTCATTTTCACCAGCCTCAGGAAGTTGATTTGCTAATTGGAGCTTGATTATTTTACAAGCTGCTTTGTGTCGGGCAAATTCATTTGTCTCCTGGTTTGCCCACAATCCAAAAAAACTTGGCTCGGTTGGGTTGTTTGTGGAGGCGGAGGTCCTAACAATGGCAATGTTCTCATGGCTGTTAAGCGGCCGGGACTGATCTGCCCAAAGGGGCCTTTAGATGAGCGGCTCAATCAACTTCTTCGACTGTTCTGGGAAGTGGATACCTGCGCCGATCCAACTATGAAAACGTCAAAGGAAGAACTGAAGAAACTGTCCCATCAGCCCGGACTGCGCGCTCAGTATTTGGCCTTTGTAAAGGATAATCTTAACCTAGGTCATATGTCCCTGGTTCCGCCGGAGGTGCACCGAGATTGCAAATATTTTCTGCCACATCAATGTGTGCTAAAGAAGGACGAGGTGGAAGTCTTACCAGTGGGATCCAGTGCCAGCTCCAAGGAGGAAGTTGTTATCATCTTAGGGCAGATTGCTGCGCTTTTGTCCAAGGGCAAATTACAGCTGCGGAAATGGTGCTCCAATATCCCTAGCGTGATGGTGGCGCTGCTGAGGACACCAACCGGAGCTACAAGGCGGGCAGTCAATAAATTGTGCCTGCTGCCCCTTCATGATGCTGTTGAATCAAAAATATGGAATGATGGAAAAAAGTTTGGCCACCAATAATTTATTGAATTCGTGACGTCATTTCTTTTTTATATATATATATATGTTCGCGTCTCACGCTCTATTCTTGTCGCCCACTCTCGTGCATTCGATCGGCCACCTGCATTTGTCGTCATGCGCTAGCGTTTGTCTCACTCTCGCGGGATCTCTCGATCGCCCCGCTGCATCAGGCGGTTAGCCGCGTCAGTCACATATGCCTATTCAGTCACATATGTACAAATTAGTTTTAGTTATTAAATTGTTCTACCTTAACCAAGAACTTGGTTAAAGTGATACACCCAAAATCCAAGATATAAAGGCGGAGTTTTTCTTATGATCGTTTATTACAGGGCCGATGTGCCTCTGTCCGAATAAAGAAGTAAACTAATAAAAAAATTCAAGCAAGACAATCCCGCAACTTATGGTTACGAGATCGTTTCATAGCGGCCACGTAAATATGTCGTGGTTGCCGGCTATGCAACGACATCCGGTCAAATGCTTATTCAGCTATTTGGCCAGTGTCGTATATGCAACGACATCCGGTCAAATGCTTATTCAGCTATTTGGCCAGTGTCGTATTCGGTCAGCGAACTCAGACCGTTTGTTTGTCTTAACTACTCCCCCCCTCGAGGTTAAGGCCGCCCTCGGCCGACCCTATCTCTGCAACGACGTCCCTCATCCGCTTCGCAGACCTCCTCGCAGTGATGATGCGTCGACAGGTGAGGCCGACACAGATGAGCGCACAACATACAGCCGCCACGGAGAACGCCACGCTGTAGATGCGATGCGATCCTGTTTCTTCCTTGAATTTCTCGATCTCCTCCAGGTTTCGTTCACTTAATCGATGAAGGAACGGGAGGCTCAGAATATCTTGGCTGGCGGTGATATTCAAGATAGGGAAGTTGGCGATCCCAGGGACTCTACTCTGGGCGTTGTTGTGGTTGACGAATAGAGTCCCGTTGATTCTGGCTCTGTCGTTAAAGGTGATGAGGTGTGTGCCCATCACTCTGATCTCGGTACCGTTGTCGACTTGAATCATTGCCGGATTATCGTTGACTATGATAACCCCTTCGTCTACCTCAGTGATCGCCTCCAGGTCGCTAGGCTGAATCTCGCAATGTGCCGTGCCCCCTGCGTGTATTTCCCTTGCGCATGAGGTCTCTGTCGCCAAGCGACAAAGTGTGGCTCCCGGCGAGACGGTGCAGCTCTGAAGATTGTGAGTTCCTCCATCACAATCGGCTATGACGTTGTCTGGCATCCTCAAAATGAAATTCTTATGGGCGACAGGGTAAATAGTTATCTTTCTACAGGAAAATTTGATTTTAGGGAATTTAATAATAAAGTGCAATGAGTTAGGGGATTGAAGGACTTTTACGGACGAGACGGACATGAGGTCACCTATCGGGGTGTTTGTGGGTTCCTCTAACCAAATTGATTTCAAGTCTGCGTGGTCTAAAATATTAGGGCTAACTATGTTAGCTTTCGCAAGTGAAACAGCCAACATCAAATTCTGCAACTCCATCGACAACATTCTATTTCTAGCCAGCAAGGTTTCGTACAAGTGACCTGTGTCGATTTGTGAGTTTTGAGTTACCTTTAAAATTTGGTTAACCGTGGAGGTTAGTTTATTAATTTGGACCTGAACTCTAGTGTTTATTTCTATTTGCCTATTGTTGGAATTTATTAGTTGCATCTCTGTGAACCTAGTCCTTTCTAGATCACCTGCATCAGGCGTACCCGCCACAACTTTTAGTATGGACCCTAGGAAGTCTATACTTCTCGCGACCCTGTGGTGCGTACCCAAGGCTTCTAGCAAGTCCTGCAGGTGCACCGTATCTACGACCAGGAGCTTCTTCATGTGAGACTGCGGAAAAACGTCAATGAGCTTGACTGTCTCTTCTATAACTCGTTCGTACTCCGACAGGTTCGCGGAATGTTTTACATAAGCATACTCTTCCCAAACCAGGACTTGCCCATCTATGATGGGGATGTACTTGGCGTGCGAGTAGTCGGTGATGTGCGCCGAAGCCAGCGACAAGGAAAAGACAAGTATGATTTTAAACCTGTAGGGTGAAATGTGCGTTTTATTTTTACTTTAGTTTTTTTTATAGAGGTTACCCAGCACCAAATTGAAGATTGAAAGAAGCTTATGCCAAGGTGGCTAAGCATAAATGCGCCTAGTGGCTGACAAAACTATTACTAACTAATACTAGCGTGCCTAGTGGCCAAAAAAGTAGGTGCCTAGTGGCTTTAAAAAATATAAATGCCTAGTGGCTAACAAAAGGAGAAGGAAAGGGGGTCATTTAATGTTGTCTTTATGGACCACCCTCCCTTAATTAGGACCGTGGTCCCCAGGTCCGCTTCTACCGCTCTTTCTTCGCACAATGGCGTCAGCTTGTTTCCCAGCCTTCTGTTGGATTTAACTAATACTTTGTCGCCAACTTCTAAGACTCTATTCTGCCGCGACGCATTCTCTCTGCTCCTTAGCGCGTTTTGAGCGTTTCTTATTTTGCTTTGGATCAGATCCGGTTCGTCTGAATGCGCCTGAACTACATCGACCGGCCTTCTGTTGGTAACAGAGTGTATTGATTTATTGTACTCCGTTGCCGCCAACAAAATGACTTCTACCGTGTCACTTATTTTCCTGTCGATTTTTAGACACCTCGCAAGCTCTAGCAAGGTACTATGAAATCGCTCTACCTGCCCATTAGAAACACTGTGCAACGGTGGAGCATTCGCAATGTTGACTCCAAAACTGTTGGTCAGCATTGTTGAGATTGTCTGTGAGTTCAATGAGGGCTCATTGTCACAGTAGATTGTCTTAGCCTTTGGGAAGAAATTCATCAACTGAAGAATTGCTGGCTTCAGATCTGCAATGGTTCTTGACGGGATGGGCTGAACTACAGCGAACTTGGAGAACTTGTCAACGCAAGTGAGGAAGAATTTCTTATCAGTGGAAAAGATGTCTATGTGTAACATCTCCCCCGTATGTGAAGGGATTGGCGTTTCGCCTAATTCCTGTTTCTTTGGGTGTCTGTCGTATTTGGCTCTGCGACACACCTTACAATTCAATGCTATCTCGTTCGCGAGCTTTGTCATTTTAGGGAAATAATAGTCTGTTAAGACCTGCTTGACGTTCTCTTGTGCAGCCCTGTGGGCGCGATTATGTTCGTCCGTCAAGATTTCCCTTCTCTCATTGATGTCGAAGATGTCGGCGACTATCTTCTTACAATGTTGGAATTTCGTTGCTGGGAATGTTCGAACCAGTTCATCTTGAATCTGGGCGAGGGTGTGGAGGTCGCAATGGATCGCGTTGACCACTTTGGGGTTGACTGCAACCTTAATTTCCCTAAATAAAGATTCCCTGTCAACGAAATGAAGAGTATGCCGAGTTTTTTCTCGGAACAATATGGTTCTCCTAGTTAAAGGGTACCTTGCCTCCTCAACCACGATCTGATTCCTAAAGCAATTTATTGGCTTATCGGTGGTCTCGATGGTGTAAGAGGCGGAAGCTTCGCTATGTATTGTAGCGACATCAGAGCTTGGAGTGTTGTCTACAAGGGAATTCACGTTTTGCCGTGACAATGCATCAGCTACGTGGTTTTCTTTCCCGGGCTTGTAGAACAATCGGGCGCCGGTCTCGTCGATCCGGGCTTTCCAACGCTTTATCTTTGCATTGGGGTTACCCTCGGAAACTGCAAAGGTCAGAGGTTGGTGGTCTGTGTAGATATTGATTTCTCTTGCTCCGTAAATGTATTGACGAAGCTTTGCTAAGGCCCATACAATTGCTAGGAGTTCACGCTCGTTAGTAAGCGTAGTTCGCCTCTCTGTCTTTGAGGGTTCTAGAAATCATTGTGACTGGACGGCCCTTCTGTGATAGGACTGTCCCAATACCGTATGCCGAGGCGTCGGTGGTCAGATCGAATGGCTGTTTGTAATCAGGGTACATTAGCATGACCTCCTCCGACGCCAGAATATTTCTCAGTTTTTCAAAAGCGTTGCGCTGTTTTTCGTTGAAGAACACAGGAATGTTCTTTGATTTGTACTTGCTGACTGTGCCGTTTTCACCTTTTAAGATGTCGGACACCGGTTTTGCGATGGCAGCAAAGTCTTTTACAAAGCACCTATAGTAGCTGGCCAAACCTAAGAAGGATCTAACCTCGTACAGATTTTTTGGTTCAGGGTAATGCTGGATGGCCCTTACTTTCTCGGGGTCAGTCCTAGCTCCCTGGTCGGTGACTATAAATCCAAGGTATTCTACGCTTGTTTTGAAAAACTTGGATTTCTCTTTAGCAACCCTCATGTTTGCTTCACTTAACCTTTTCAAAACCACGTCAACGTGGTTGACATGATCGGTTTCGTTTTTTGAGAAGATTATGACGTCATCTACGTAGACGTAGCATGTCTTGCCAATTTCTTCACGGAGCACACCGTCGCTCTTTGGAAGATGCTTCCTGCGTTCTTTAGACCGAACGGGAGCCTACAAAACTCGTACTTGCCTCCATTCACAGAAAATGAGGTCTTCTCGCGATCACGTTCCGCCAGAGTTATCTGGTGGTAGCCTGACTTCAAGTCTAGTGTCGTAAAATATTTCGCTTGTCCGAGGTTCGCCAATATCATTGATATGTTTGGCATTGGGTATTTATCCGCAATGGTTTTTGAGTTCAGTTTTCTGAAATCTATTACCATACGCTTTTTCTTGTTACCCGCTTCGTCTACACCTTTTTTGTCAACAACCCAAATTGGGTTATTATACGGTGATTTGGATTTTTGTATGATTTTGTCTTTAAGGAGGTTTTTACCTCTGAATCGACGAAGTCGGCCACACCAATAGGGTAAGGGTATAGTTTAGAATATATAGGTTCCTCGTCCTCTGTTCGTATGGTTGCTACAACCGAAGTGTTGAACGGTAATGCTTCGTCTGGGTCAGCAAAGGCATTGACCCTGCACTTTAGCATTTGTGCGAATTTAGCTCTGACGCACGACGGGGCATCTATATCTGCTGCTGTCGTGAGGTTAACGCTTACGCATTTATGATATTGGATGGTCTCGGATTTGGAGCCCACCCTTAATTGCTTGTCTTTTAAGCACAAATCGACTCCCGCTTGAGTTAGGAGGTCATGGCCTATAATGCCATCGAATGTCGACAGGTTGTTTAGTAAAAAAAATGGGGCGGTTACGCCGAAGATTTGTATTAAGCATTTTTTGTTATTTCGTTTGAGCCATGGATTGAATAAATCGAGAATGGCTTATCGACAGGGGTAATGTATTTTAGTTGCTGAAATGGCTTTATGTAGCTCTTTGCAGCGCCCGTGTCGATTAAAAATTTTTTGCTGACCCCTGCTACTCTGCGTTGAATGAACGGTAGCAGGGACTCGCTCCTAAAAATTTACCACATCTTGGTCTGAATCTGCGTCGCTGTCTATATTGATGACGGCTGACATGGCTGCCTCATTGTAAGAGGCGTGAGAGGTTTGTGCCTGTGATGTGTCAGGCGTAATATGATCAACTCTTTGTCGCTGACCTTGTCTAGCCGTGCGCTGAGAAGCGGTACGTTTCTGGTTCTGGGTATAATAATTACCCGAGGAGTTTGGCCTTGAAAACGCCGTTTGTTGCCGAAATTTGGATGAAGATGGGTCTACGTCCATTGGCTCCGGCGTGTCTAAGCTATTTGGCTTGCTTCCCTGCGGTTGCTTAAAGTGTGGGGACTTAGACTGCTTCGGTTTTGGTCTTGTGTCTTTCCCTTGAGTCTTTTGTTCCGCTTTGTGGGCTTTTTCTTCTAAACTTTTGGCGAAGTTAGCCGCGAAGGCGTGCCTTTCGTGATTTGATTCGATTTCTTGGGCAAGGGCTAAAGCCGTAGGTAGGTCTTTAGGTTTTGCAGCGAAAATACATCTGTGAGGTTGCGTTTAAGCCCTGAAACAAAAACTCGCAACGCATCGTCGCGGAATTTGTTACGTAAGCCCTCAGCTAGGGTTGGCTCATAACTCATGTTGACTTTATTTATCAACAGTGTGAGCTTTTTCTCTACCTCATCATAATATTGAAGCAGTGGCATGTTGCCCTGTCTCAATGTACCAAGCTCCTGTTCAATGACATGCATTGGGCGCTTGTCGCTGTATGTGAAGTCGAGGCGATTTATGATCGCCTCAACGTTCAAAACTGTAGCGAAAGAGGCAAGAACTGCATCGGCAGGGCCTCGAATTTTACTCCTAATTATAATTACTGCCTGATAATGGCGCGAACTACCATTATATGGCCTGAAAATTTCGTAGGCGGCTAGCGCCGCTTGTCTCCAAGAGACATGCGACTCTTGGGCCCCTGCAAACTCTTGCAGACATTTGACGGCATCCAGTGGCTCGTCGCAACGTATGTCGTCTCTGATCTCAACGGCCTTGTATTGTTCAACTACGGGCGGCGTAATTTGAACTGTAGCTACTTGGCTGGACAACTCATTAATTCTCTGAATTAATGCTTGCTGCTCACGGTCGTGGGCGACAGCTTGCTCAGCTAAAGCGTTGCGGATCGCTGCCTCAACCACTGTTCTAAGTTGTTCTGGGTCCATGTTTGGTGAAGAAGCAACAAGAATACGTTTGCTCTTTACAATTCTGTTCCTAAGAACTTTAGTATGGCTATCAGAGTCTGACTCTGAATCGGTGCAGTGTTGCTGAGGGGTTCTGTAGTTTGAAAACGGCGAGCTCATCGGCCCGAACGTTGAATGGGTACGGAAAAGAAAACGATCAAACTCATGAGTAGGCGACTGAGCGCAACAACAACAAGAAAAAATTCAACGGGTTGAATTACGAGTGATGCAAAACACAATGTGGCAAAAAGAAATAAACACGGTTTTTACTCAAAAAACCTTTTTGTAAACACAATGTGGCAAAAAGAAATAAACACGGTTTTTACTCAAAATGTATTTTAATTCCAAGTTGCAAAATTTAATGAAGCAGTTTTATTTTGGTTAGCTTAATTTGCTTAGCAGACTTTAAACTTGGTTAAAAGGAACTCCACTTACATGACTTGTTATGGGAATTTATAGGGTGAGAAAAAAGGTGTATTTCCCACGCAGCAGTCACTGGTTTGTTGTTATTATAGGGTTAGGCTTCCCGCGCAGCAGTCACTGGTTTCGTAGTTGTTATAGGGTTAGGCTTCCCGCGCAGCATTCACTGGTTTGTAGTTGTTATAGGGGTAGGTTTTTACTTTTTTTTATTTTTTTTACTTTTTCACTTTTGTGAATCACTGTGTCAATGTCGTTGCTGGTCGAGCAACGTTGTTATTTTTTGTTTTTATAACGCGATAATAAAACACGCGTGGGTAATTAGAATTGCCACTAGTTGAGCGCCAATTAGTTTTAGTTATTAAATTGTTCTACCTTAACCAAGAACTTGGTTAAAGTGATACACCCAAAATCCAAGATATAAAGGCGGAGTTTTTCTTATGATCGTTTATTACAGGGCCGATGTGCCTCTGTCCGAATAAAGAAGTAAACTAATACAAAAATTCAAGCAAGACAATCCCGCAACTTATGGTTACGAGATCGTTTCATAGCGGCCACGTAAATATGTCGTGGTTGCCGGCTATGCAACGACATCCGGTCAAATGCTTATTCAGCTATTTGGCCAGTGTCGTATATGCAACGACATCCGGTCAAATGCTTATTCAGCTATTTGGCCAGTGTCGTATTCGGTCAGCGAACTCAGACCGTTTGTTTGTCTTAACTTACATATATCATTTGTAGAAACCCCAAAGCAATTAAATAAATTGTATCAATATCTATAAATCGAACTGTGCTTGGTTTATATTTTTAGATATATAATATTTAGAACACAAACTTAAAGCTCCCGAAAGCGCTCGGTAACAACAATTTTGAATTGATGTTATGGCGAATGTAGAAAGATTACGCAGATTAGAAAATAGTGCAAATTGGTTATATTAAAAGATTTTAATATATTCTGGAATAATATATTCTGGAAGTTGATCCAGAAGCACTGATCAACTTGAGGAGGCTTTAAACAAAATGAATCTTAGTTTAATCAATAATATTGCAACAACAAAACATTTAACGCAGATTGGGTATTTGCGGAAAATGAGCTGAGGAATCATAATGAAATTTTTTTTAATATGGTTTTTAAAAGACATATTTATTAATAATTTATTTATTAAATTAAGAACCATAAATTGTGTATATTTATATTAATTATTTATATAGTTGTCCAAAAAAATATAAATTGTGTATAGATTTAGAAAAATTGTTTATTGGAAAAAGTGCAATATAGATTATGTTAATTATTCCCCTCTCGTAGATTGAGACCTTGTCGTGGTGAGTGGGCTGAGTATGTGAGGATCATAATAAACATCGCGGAAACCAGCACAATCCTTTGTTTTAATTAGTTCATAAAAGATACTATAAATATAGAATTTTTAAACGTTTCGAATAAAATTTATAAATTTTTTCAACATGGAAAGCAATATCAAATAAATCTATTTTTCTAAAAACTTGGCAAGTGATTTATAGTAAAAGGAGAAATTCAAATTTTAAAATTTCAAATATGTATCACAGATCCATAAAAATTCTGAATAAAGTTAAGATTTATGATGATTAATTATGATTAATTAAGATTAATTATGACTTAATTAACGCTATTTGTTGGAAAATCATGGAATTCTGTATCATGGAATCTGCAATCTATGTCGGCCGTTCCTTATGAATTTTGTATTTATGATAAGCTAATTTCAAATAGAATTCCATCCTTCTAAATAAAAACTCCAAGGTATATATGTCAGCTATAGGATCAGCTGATCGTTATGAAATTTTACAGTTTAGATATGTTAGTTCAGATAATTTTGCCAAAAAAAAATATGTACCAAGGTCCCATCTTTCTAACTTAACACACAACAAAGTTATGGCATTTCCGATCAATCAGTTATATGGCATATATAGGATATAGTCGACCAAGTCCTATCTTTCTAACTTAACACACAACAAAGTTATGGCATTTCCGATCAATCAGTTATATGGTAGTTATGGGATTAAATCGGGCGATTCTAAAGAAATTTGGCGTATAAAATATTTTTGGCCCAGGTGAAATCCTTAGAAAGCCTTATTCTTATAACTTAAGAAACAACGATGTTATTGCATTTCCGATCAATCAGTTGTGGCAGTTATGGGATTAAATCGGGCGATTCTAAAGAAATTTTTCATATAAAATATTTTTGCCCCAACGGAAATTCTTAGGAAGCCTTATTCTTCTAACTTAAAAAACAACGAAGTTGGCATTTCCATATCCATTTCTGCATCAGTTATATGGCAGCTATAGGATATAGTCGGCCGATCCTTATGAAATTTGGAATGTCGAATTATTTTACTCAAAGTGTAATCAATAGATAATCCTATCCTAACTTAAAAAAACAACAACGACGTTACAATGCATGATATAGTCTATTTTAAGGTTAAAAAAAAGATGGACTAAAGTTCAAAAGAAATAAAACTCCAAACACTGATAAAACTAAAATTCAAAGCGGTATAATATATAAGTATTTTTTAATAACAAAACCAAAACAAAACACACTCTAAAGTAACATCTACCAAGGAAACCCAAAAATGAAAGGAAGAGTTGAAGAAAATCCCCCAATTTAAAAGATGACCCTCAGACTGTATCGTGAGGATTATAAGTATAATTTTTATTAAGATGATTTGGTGGGACATTTCTCAAGCGCAATACAAGATCTGCCGCTAATCATAGTGAGGACTATGATGAAGCAAACCTTTTGGAGGAAGATGTAGAAGACGAAGTTGCTGAGCAAAGATATCCACTGAAGGACGGGTCTGGTTGCGTTAAAAAACGCAAGCGTCCCCTGATTCTTAGAATGGTAAACCGCCTTTATCTCTTCACCACCTGATTATTTCCGAGAGCATTTATTGCTCTTTTATCCTTGGCGAAATGAAGAAGCTGAACATCTTTCCAACGACATTGAAAACACATTCAGAACTAATCATGAATCTATTAAGCAGAAAATGAACTAAGAACATAAAACACAGATGATATGGAGTTATAAAATGTTCTTGAAGATTTGCAAGAGGATATGGGGGATAAGGTTCCTAAGATGGAAGAAAATGCCTCCCAATTTTCAGATGAAGAATTTAGAGCTTTGGCAGTGCCAAACATAGAGCAGAACGTATCTTCAGGATGACAATGCTACGAAGAAGATGGCTTCAATTAATAATTAATAAACTTCAATTAATTAGACTCCCCACTTTAGTTTCCACTGCTGACCTTTGCTCGCTAACTCGGTCCCTCAACTACAAACAGAGACAATATTATGCACATGTGATGCATAATGTTGTTTGTAAAAATATATTTTACGAATACGTCGGCGGAGGGGCTGATGTTGGCATTTCCGATCAATCAGTTATATGGCATATATAGGATATAGTCGATCTTAAGTCCAATATATATATATAAATCGGAACGGCCTGAATCGGATGACTATATCCTATAGATGCCAAATAACTGATTGATCGGAAGTGCCATAACTTTGTTGTGTGTTAAGTTAGAAAGATAGGAGTCCTAGGATAGGAGGACAGATAGACAGGACAGACAGACAGGACAGACAGACAGGACAGACAGGACAGACAGGCCAGACAGGACAGACAGACAGGACAGACAGACAGGACAGACAGACAGGACAGACAGACAGGACAGACAGACAGGACAGACAGGACAGACAGACAGGACAGACAGACAGGACAGACAGACAGGACAGACAGACAGGACAGACAGACAGGACAGACAGACAGGACAGACAGACAGGACAGACAGACAGGACAGACAGACAGGACAGACAGACAGGACAGACAGACAGGACAGACAGACAGGACAGACAGACAGGACAGACAGACAGGACAGACAGACAGGACAGACAGACAGGACAGACAACAACGATGTTATTGCATTTCCGATCAATCAGTTGTGGCAGTTATGGGATTAAATCGGGCGATTCTAAAGAAATTTTTCATATAAAATATTTTTGCCCCAACGGAAATTCTTAGGAAGCCTTATTCTTCTAACTTAAAAAACAACGAAGTTGGCATTTCCATATCCATTTCTGCATCAGTTATATGGCAGCTATAGGATATAGTCGGCCGATCCTATATGAAATTTGGAATGTCGAATTATTTTACTCAAAGTGTAATCAATAGAAAATCCTATCCTAACTTAAAAAAACAACAACGACGTTACAATGCATGATATAGTCTATTTTAAGGTTAAAAAAAGATGGACTAAAGTTCAAAAAAATAAAACTCCAAACACTGATAAAACTAAAAATTCAAAGCGGTATAATATATAAGTATTTTTTAATAACAAAACCAAAACAAAAACACACTCTAAAGTAACATCTACCAAGGAAACCCAAAAATGAAAGGAAGAGTTGAAGAAAATCCCCCAATTTAAAAGATGACCCTCAGACTGTATCGTGAGGATTATAAGTATAATTTTTATTAAGATGATTTGGTGGGACATTTCTCAAGCGCAATACAAGATCTGCCGCTAATCATAGTGAGGACTATGATGAAGCAAACCTTTTGGAGGAAGATGTAGAAGACGAAGTTGCTGAGCAAAGATATCCACTGAAGGACGGGTCTGGTTGCGTTAAAAAACGCAAGCGTCCCCTGATTCTTAGAATGGTAAACCGCCTTTATCTCTTCACCACCTGATTATTTCCGAGAGCATTTATTGCTCTTTTATCCTTGGCGAAATGAAGAAGCTGAACATCTTTCCAACGACATTGAAAACACATTCAGAACTAATCATGAATCTATTAAGCAGAAAATGAACTAAGAACATAAAACACAGATGATATGGAGTTATAAAATGTTCTTGAAGATTTAGCAAGAGGATATGGGGGATAAGGTTCCTAAGATGGAAGAAAATGCCTCCCAATTTTCAGATGAAGAATTTAGAGCTTTGGCAGTGCCAAACATAGAGCAGAACGTAAATATTCTTCAGGATGACAATGCTACGAAGAAGATGGCTTCAATTAATAATTAATAAACTTCAATTAATTAGACTCCCCACTTTAGTTTCCACTGCTGACCTTTGCTCGCTAACTCGGTCCCTCAACTACAAACAGAGACAATATTATGCACATGTGATGCATAATGTTGTTTGTAAAAATATATTTTACGAATACGTCGGCGGAGGGGCTGATGTTGGCATTTCCGATCAATCAGTTATATGGCATATATAGGATATAGTCGATCTTAAGTCCAATATATATATATAAATCGGAACGGCCTGAATCGGATGACTATATCCTATAGATGCCAAATAACTGATTGATCGGAAGTGCCATAACTTTGTTGTGTGTTAAGTTAGAAAGATAGGAGTCCTAGGATAGGAGGACAGATAGACAGGACAGACAGACAGGACAGACAGGACAGACAGACAGGACAGACAGGACAGACAGGCCAGACAGGACAGACAGACAGGACAGACAGACAGGACAGACAGACAGGACAGACAGACAGGACAGACAGACAGGACAGACAGGACAGACAGGACAGACAGACAGGACAGACAGACAGGACAGACAGGACAGACAGACAGGACAGACAGACAGGACAGACAGACAGGACAGACAGGACAGACAGACAGGACAGACAGACAGGACAGACAGACAGGACAGACAGACAGGACAGACAGACAGGACAGACAGACAGGACAGACAGACAGGACAGACAGACAGGACAGACAGACAGGACAGACAGACAGGACAGACAGACAGGACAGACAGACAGGACAGACAGACAGGACAGACAGACAGGACAGACAGACAGGACAGACAGACAGGACAGACAGACAGGACAGACAGACAGGACAGACAGACAGGACAGACAGACAGGACAGACAGACAGGACAGACAGGACAGACAGACAGGACAGACAGACAGGACAGACAGACAGGACAGACAGACAGGACAGACAGACAGGACAGACAGGACAGACAGACAGGACAGACAGACAGGACAGACAGACAGGACAGACAGACAGGACAGACAGACAGGACAGACAGACAGGACAGACAGACAGGACAGACAGACAGGACAGACAGACAGGACAGACAGACAGGACAGACAGACAGGACAGACAGACAGGACAGACAGACAGGACAGACAGACAGGACAGACAGACAGGACAGACAGACA
>JAWNOP010000064.1:0-92622 GCA_035045925.1 Drosophila atripex | reverse complement strand
TACCCATCTTTTTAATACAAATTTCGTTGATCAGATATCTGTAAAATGAGTGTTGAGCTATTACAAAGGCCGTAATAACGCTCTTCTCTTTTTTTTAGTATTATTCTTTTTTTAAGTATTTCGTAGGCTGTATTGAAACGTCAACAATTAGACTACATTTAAGCGGCCACACTATTTTATGTATGTATGTACTTAAAAAAACAACACATACAGCCGAAATGAATTTAATTGTTTTATCAGTCTTTTCTTCTTTTTCTTTTTTCTGTTTTTTTCTCTCGTCGCCAATGTAATGACCTGCAAACAGCCCCAGTAATTACAAACCAGCAGCTGCAAATGTACGAACAATATTTATTATTTATCCGGTGCGATCCACCTCTACAAGAGTATATCTATGACTGACTAAATGAGAGCCAGAATGGTCTCCGGTCTCAGCAACGCCAGTGTTAGGTTTTTCAGCTTCGGCTTCAAGGGCCGCTTCGCATCTGAGCTGTTTCCCCGGAGATATCAGGAATCCATTCGGCTTGCGGTACCAGTGGTGGCTGTGTACTAAGTAGGGCACCATTCCCTTGACCCCCTGAGATCTTTTTTAACATGACTTATACTCCTCAAATACGTTATACCTCCCCCTGATATCTTCACTATGCTTTAATCCACCTGAATTACCTCATGGACTATTTTATCTCATTTGGGAGTAAGTTTACTAGGAAAAATCACGTTCTCTTGAAACTTTTTTATCTCCCAGTTGTATTTTAGATTCTGTGGCTCTCCTAGCTTTGTCTGCCAGCTCCTTTCCTTTATCCTTATTAATAAAATCCTTGTCTCTCTCTTTCAGGAAGTCCCCCACTTCCCCTACTATATCCTGAACTCCAGGAATCTTGTCTCTAGTGTATTTTATTCAATATAAGCTGCGGATGGTGAGCCCAGTAGTCCCGTGGGGAGTAACATTGTACATTAATTTAAACTTTTGAATTTCCTGTTTATATTTTTTTATCATTTACGTATGCTACTTTCAACCTCTTTACTAATGACCTTTTCTGCTCTTTTTCTACCTCGCCATTAGCTTGAGGCCAATATGGAGGGGTTGTAATGAGGTCAAAAATTCCATTCGTCTCACAATATTTTTTAAACTCTACACTCACATATTGCCTGCAATATTGTCTGTTCTTAACTTTTTGGATACCCCAATCTCACTAAAAATGTCGGACATCTCTTCAATAAGCATCTTCGATCCCTATTGATTTTACAAAATATTACTTTTATGTACCTCGAATAGTAATCGATGAGAACTAACAAGTGCTCATTATTTGTCCAACGGACCTAACAGGTCATTGGCTACCCATACCGCATGGGCTACTCGGAAATGCATGACGTCCTCATTGGGACTGGATTATCTGGTAAAGATACCAATCATACAAAGTCACAGACAATCCTTGACAAATTTTTCTGCATCCCTGTCAATTTTTCGGCCATCATACTTTTATTCTTAGTCGCCTTTTTCATTGCTGCTTCTCCAGGGTGTCCCTCGCGGGCTAGTGTTAAAACTCTCTGTCGTAGTAGCAGGGAATGATCAGACGGCTTCCTCTTAATAGCATACTGCCAATATTCGACAGCTTCAGGCGAACGGTAATATGGGTTAGTTGTTGCCAGAATTCCAGCAGTCATTGTTCAGGCATGTTATGGCAAATCAGTACCTCCTCGTCTCTTGTACTCATTTCGGAAATCTCGGATATATTTAATGATGTGGGAGCAGAAATTGAAATCATATGGAATATGTTTTACTCTCCATCCCCAATCAAATGATTTCAGTACTTGAAATGTCGCACTTAATGCGTGATATCCGAATCAGCAATAATTTTCCTTCCCAGACTTATATATCACCTGAAAACGGTATGTCTGAAGAAAAAGTCCCCAATCCAACCCACCTCTCAATTCTAGCTGGAGGTTTAGATGTTGGTTTAAAAAATCGTTTCCAATGGCTTATGGTCAGTTGCCAACTTCTGAATTCGAGAATTGATGACCATGGTCAATTAATACCAACCACCAACTCGCAAAGAAAAAACTTACCGCCCATGTCAACAATCATCCGCAACTCGGAAACAGCAATTGTTGATGTTTTGCCATCAAAATTGCAGCTCAGTTAGAGGCTTCACCTCCATAGCGCCGCTTTGTAAATCTCCTTGAAAATTTCCGCCTGATCTCTTCATAGCAGTCCGACATCTCTGGCAAGTGCCCGCCTTTGCCCACATCTGTTACATTTCGCATTTTTCGCTGGACAAAGCAAGCTATTTGAATCATGATCTACTTTAGTGATTACAATCCATTTCAGCCGTGCGCGATGCAATCTTATTAATAGCAGAGTCTGGAGCATCCATTTGACATTGACTTGCGTCTGCTTATGCTCACCTGTTCCTCAATTAGACAAGCAAATATGACTCCATTCAAGGACTGTTCAGTTGACAGCAACTTTTTCTTTAGCTTAGCCGGTGCCAAAGAATCAATTATATTATCCTTGAGACAGATCTCTTCTATATCGGCTTTGGAAGTCCCAAAATTGCACTTATTTACCTCGCTGACGCATTCGGGCATAAAGAAACTCGGTGAAACATTCACTCCATCCCGCGGAGTCATGCCACGGTACAAATGTCGCTCAAATACTGAATTGCGTATCGGCGAAAAAATAATCATTTAATTTTTCTACCAAAGGTGTGAAAATCATCATTGCGCTCCTCCGGAATATAAGGGACCATCGCTCCTGGTAAGTTATAAACAACAGAATGGAGCTGAGAGCACTCCCAAATGCAGACAGTTTATTGCGTTTTTAGAGTCCGCGCAACCAGACCTCCCATTCGGAGCGCCAGACTAATTTGTCTTATTCTAAAGCATAGAAATGGCTTAAGTTCGGCCATTCCTTTTTGTTTTTCTGTCTATGCGGTTCACCCATCTTTTAATACAAATTTCGTTGATCAGATATCCCCAAATACCATTGTCCAGCTATTATGGGGAAGGCCGTATGCTTGCCTATCTCTTTTTTGTAGTATTATTCTTTTTTTTAAGTATTTCGTAGGCTGTATTGAAACGGCCACAATTAGACTACATTTAAGCGGCCACACTATTTTATGTATGTATGTACCAAAAAACACACATACAGCCGAAATGAATTTTAATTCTTTATCGGTCTTTTCTTCTTTTCTTTTTTTCTGTTTTTTCTCTCGTCGCCAATGTAATGACCTGCAAACAGCCCCGATAATTTACAAACCAACGGCACAAATAGTACGAACAATATTTTATTATTTATCCGGTGCGATCCAAACTCTACAAGAGTATATCTATAGACTGACTAATGAGAAGCCAGAATGGTCTCCGGTCTCAGCAACGCCAGTGTTCGATTTTTCGGCCACAGCTTCAAGGGCTGCTTCAGCATCTGAAGGCTGCTCCCCGGAGATATCAGGAATCTAAACGGCTTGCGGTACCAGTGGTGGCTGTGTACTAAGTAGGGCACCATTCCCTTGACCCCCTGAGATCTTTTTTAACATGACTTTATATTCCTCAAAATACGTTAATACCTCCCCCTGATATCTTCAAACACTAATCATCTACCTGAATTACCTCATGGACTGTTGTATCCAAATTAGGAGTAAGTTTCACTTAGGAAAAAATCACGTTCTTTAACACTACTTTATCTCCCAGTTGTATTTTTTTAGATTCTGTGGCTCTCCTAGCTTTGTCTGCCAGCTCCTTTCCTTTATCCTTATTAATAAAATCCTTGTCTCTCTCTCTCAGAATCCCCCACTTCCCCTACTATATCCTGAACTCCCGGAATCTTGTCTCTAATTATGCGATTGAATATAAGCTCCGGATGGTGGCGAACCCATAGTCCGTGGGGAGTAACATTGTGAACTAATTTAAACTTTTGAATTTCCTGTTTATATTTTTTATCATTTACGTATACTACTTTCAACCGCTTTACTAATGACCTTTTCATATTTTCTACCTCGCCATTAGCTTGAGGCCAATATGGAGGGGTTGTAATGAGGTCAATTCCATTCGTCTCACAATATTTTTTAAACTCTACACTCACATATTGCCTGCCATTGTCTGTTCTTAACTTTTTTGGATAGCACCCAATCTACTAAAAATGTCGGACATCTCTTCAATAAGCATCTTCGATCCTATTGATTTTACAAATATTACTTTTTATGTACCTCGAATAGTAATCGATGAAAAATAACAAGTGCTCATTATTTGTTGTCAACGAGACCTAACAGGGTCATTGGCTACCCATACCCATGGGCTCTACTCGGAAATGCATCGACGTCTCTCATTGGGACTGGATTATCTGGTAAAGATACCAATATACAGTCACGACAATCCTTGACAAATTTTTCAAATCCCTAGTCAATTTTCGGCCATCATACTTTTATTCTTAGTCGCCTTTTTCGTATCCTGCTTCTCCCAGGTGTCCCTCATGAGCTAGTGTTAAAACTCTCTGTCGTAGTTGTTGGGGAATGATCAGACGGCTTCCTCTTAATAGCATATACTGCCAATATTCGACAGCTTCAGGCGAACGGATAATATGGGTTAGTTGTTGCAGAATTCCAGCAGTCATTGTTCATGCATGTTATGGCATCGAGTACCTCCTCGTCTCTTCGTACTCATTTCGGAAATCTCGGATATATTTTAATGATGTGGGAGCAGGAAATTGAAATCATATGGAATATGTTTTACTCTCCACCCCAATCAAATGATTTAGTACTTGAAAATGTCGCATAAGCGTGATATCGAATCAGGGATATTTTCCTTCCCAGACTTATACATCACCTGAAAACGGTATGCCTGAAGACGTAATAACCACCTCTCAATTCTTGCTGGAGGTTTGGGGGTTGGTTTAAGAAATCGATTCCAATGGCTTATGGTCAGTTGCCAACTCGAATTCGAGAATTGATGACCATGGTAATTGGTAAACCACCAACTCGGCAAGGAAATGACTTCGCCCATGTCACAATCATCCGCAACGAAATAACAATTGTGAAATTGTTTGCACCATCACTCACAGCATCAGACCGGGGCTTCACCTCCATAGCGCCGCTTTGTATCTCCTTGAAAATTTCCGCCTGATCTCTTCATAGCAGTCCGACATCTCTTGCAAAGTGCCCGCCTTTGCCACATCTGTTACATTTCGCATTTTTCGCTGGACAAAGCAAAGCTATTTGAATCATGATCTACTTTAGTGTTGCTCCATTTAGCCGTGCGCGATGCAATCTTATTGACCGCAGAGTCTGAGCATCCATTTGACGTCGACTGCGTCTGCTTGCTCACCTGTTCCTCAATTAATGACAAGCAAATGAAACCACACGTGGACTGTTCAGTTGACAGCAACTTTTTCTTTAGCTTCAGCCGGTGCCAAGAATCAATTATATTATCCTTGAGACAGATCTCTTCTATATCGGCTTTGGAAGTCCCAAGAATTACACTTGTTACCTGCTGACGCATTCGCATATGTCAAGAAAACTCAGTGAAACATTCTCCATCCCGCGGAGTCATGCCACGGTACAAAATGTCGCTCAAATACTCGAATTGCGTATCGGCGAAAAAATAATCATTTAATTTTTCTACCTCAGGTCATGAAAACATCATTGCGCTCCTCCGGAATATAAGGGACCATCGCTCCTGGTAAGTTATAAACAACAGAATGGAGCTGTGAACCTCCCAAATGCAGAAGTTTATTGCGTTTTTTAGAGTCGCGCAACCAGGACCTCCCATTCGGAGCGCCAGACTAATTTAGTCTTATTCTATTGCCTTGAAAAAGGCTTAAGTTCGGCCATTCCTTTGTTTTTCTGTCTATGCGATTTACCCATCTTTTAATACAAATTTCGTTGATCAGATATCTGTAAAAGTGAGTGACCAGCTATTACAAAGGCCGTAATAACGCGCCTTCTCTTTTTTATAAGTATTATTCTTTTTTTAAGTATTTCGTAGGCTGTATTGAAACGGCCACAATTAGACTACATTTAAAAAGCGGCCACACTATTTTATGTATGTATGTACCAAAAAAAACACACATACAGCCGAAATGAATTTAATTCTTTATCGGTCTTTTCTTCTTTCTTTTTTTTCTGTTTTTCTCTCTGTAACTAATGTAATGACCTGCGGTCAGCCCAGTAATTACAAATCAGCAGCACAAATGTACGAACAATATTTTATTATTTATCCGGTGCGATCCGCACTCTACAAGAGTATATCTATGACTGACTAAATGAGAGCCAGAATGGTCTCCGGTCTCAGTGACGCCAGTGGTAAGGTTTTTCAGCTTCAACTTCAAAGGGCTGCTTCACATCTGAAGGCTGCTCCCCGGAGATATCAGGAATCGATTCGGCTTGCGGTACCAGTAGTGGGTGTGTACTAAGTAGGGCCACCATTCAACCGTGACCCCCTGAGATCTTTTTAACACTTATTTATATTCCTCAAATACGTTGCTACCTCCCCTGATATCTTTACTATGCTTCCATCTACCTGAATTACCTCATGGACTGTTGTATCAGAAAATTAGGGAGTAAGTTTACTAGGAAAAATCACGTTATTTAACACCTACTTTATCTCCCAGTTGTATTTTAGATTCTGTGGCTCTCCCAGCTTTGTCTAGCCAGCTCCTTTTCTTTATCCTTATTAATAAAATCCTTGTCTCTCTCTTCAGAAGTGCCTTTTTTCCCCTACTGTAACCTTCTCCGGAATCTTGTCTCTAATTATGCGATTGAATATAAGCTCGGATGGTGGCGAGCCCGTAGTCACGTGGGGAGTAACATTGTACATTAATTTAAACTTTTTATTTTCCTGTTTATATTTTTTATCATTTTACGTATGCTACTTTCGGCCGCTTTACTAATGACCTTTTTCATATTTTCTACCTCGCCATTAGCTTGAGGCCAATATGGAGGGGGTTGTAATGAGATAATTCCATTCGTCTCACAATATTTTTTAAACTCTACACTCACATATTGCCTGCCATTGTCTGTTTTCTTAACTTTTTTGGATACCCCAATCTACTAAAAATGTCGGACATCTCTTCAATAAGCATCTTCGATCCCTATTGATTTTACAAATATTACTTTTATGTACCTCGAATAAGTAATCGATGAGAACTAACAAGTGCTCATTATTTGTCAACGGACCTAACAGGTCATTGGCTACCCATACCCATGGGCTACTCGGAAATGCATGACGTCTCATTGGGACTGGATTATCATCGTAAAGATACCATAGCACAGTCACGACAATCTACGACAAATTTTTCTGCATCCCTGTCAATTTTCGGCCATCATACTTTTATTCTTAGTCGCCCTTTTCATTGCTGCTTCTCTAGGGTGTCCCTCATGAGCTAATGTTAAAACTCTCTGTCGTAGTTGTTGGGGAATGATCAGACGGCTTCCTCTTAATAGCATACTGCCAATGAAAGACAGCTTCAGGCGAACGGATAATATGGGTTAGTTGTTGCAGAATTCCAGCAGTCGTAGTTCATGCATGTTATGGCATCCAGTACCTCCTCGTCTCTTGTACTCATTTCGGAAATCTCGGATATATTTAATGATGTGGGAGCAGAAGTAGAAATCATATGGAATATGTATTTTCTCTCCACCCCAATCAAATGATTTAGTACTTGAAATGTCGCATAAGCGGGATATCGAATCAAGGATATTTTCCTTCCCAGACTTATACATCACCTGAAAACGGTATGCCTGAAGACATGCTCGCCACCTCTCAATTCTAGCTGGAGGTTTAGAGGTTGGTTTAAAAATCGTTTCCAATGGCTTATGGTCAGTTGCCAACTCGAATTCGGAGAATTGATGACCATGGTATATTGGTAAAACCACCAACTCGGCAAGAAATGACTTCGCCCATGTCACAATCATCCGCAACTCGGAAACAGCAATTGTGAAATTGTTTACCATCGCACACAGCTCAGACCGGGGCTTCACCTCCATAGCGCCTCTTTGTATCTCCTTGAAATTTCCGCCTGATCTCTTCATAGGAGTCCGACATCTCTTAGCGAAGTGCCCGCCTTTGCCACATCTGTTACATTTCGCATTTTTCGCTGAATAAAACGAAAGCTATTTGAATCACTTGATCTACTTTAGTGTCGCTCCATTTAGCCGTGCGCGATGCAATCACCCAATGACCTGGAGAAAATGAGCATCCATTTAACATTGACTGCGTCTGCTTGCTCACCTGTTCCTCAATTAGACAAGCAAATATGACTCCATTCAAGGACTGTTCAGTTGACAGCAACTTTTTCTTTAGCTTAGCCAGTGCCAAAGAATCAATTATATTATCCTTGAGACAGATCTCTTCTATATCGGCTTTGGAAGTCCCAAAATTACACTTATTTACCTGCTGACGCATTCGCATAAGAAACTCGGTGAAACATTCTCCATCCCACTGGAGTCATACCACGGTACAAATGTCGCTCAAATACTGAATTGCGTATCGGCGAAGAACAATCATTTTAATTTTTCTACCAAAGGTGTGAAAACATCATTGCGCTCCTCCGGAATATAAGGGACCATCGCTCCTGGTAAATTTATAAACAACAGAATGGAGCTGTGAACCTCCCAAATGCAGAAGTTTATTGCGTTTTTAGAGTCGCGCAACCAGACCTCCCATTCAGACGCGCCAGACTAATTTGTCTATTCTATTGCATAGAAAAGGCTTAAGTTCGGCCATTCCTTTGTTTTTTCATCTATGCGATTTACCCATCTTTTAATACAAATTTCGTTGATCAGATATCTGTAAAATGAGTGACCAGCTATTACAAAGGCCGTAATAACGCGCCTTCTCTTTTTTTAGTATTTTTTTTAAGTGAATATTTCGTAGGCTGTATTGAAACAGCCTGAAAATTAGACTACATTTAAGCGGCCACACTATTTTATGTATGTATGTACCAAAAAAAAAACATACAGCCGAAATGAATTTAATTCTTTATCGGTCTTTTCTTCTTTTCTTTTTTTTTCTGTTTTTTCTCTCGTCGCCAATGTAATGACCTTATAAACAGCCCAGTAATTACAAACCAACGGCACAAATGTACGAACAATATTTATTATTTATCCGGTGCGATCCGCACTCTACAAGAGGGACATCTATGACTGACTAAATGAGAAACAGAATGGTCTCCGGTCTCAACAACGCCAGTGTTAGGTTTTTCAGCTTCAGCTTTCATGGGCTGCTTCGCATCTGAAGGCTGCTCCCCGGAGATATCAGGAATCGATTCGGCTTGCGGTACCAGTGGTGGCTGTGTACTAAGTAGGGCACCATTCCCTTGACCCCCTGAGATCTTTTTTGCATGACTTATAACCATATCAAATACGTTATACCTCCCCCTGATATCTTCACTATGCTTCAATCTACCTGAATTACCTCATGGACTTATTTGTATCGAAATTAGGGGTAAGTTTTACTAGGAAAAATCACGTTCTTTAACTTTACTTTATCTCCCAGTTGTATTTTAGATTCTGTGGCTCTCCTAGCTTTGACTACACCCCCCCCCCCCCCCCCCCCCCCCCCCCCCCCCCTTTTTTTTTTTTTTTTTTTTTTTTTTTTTTTTTTTTTTTTTTTTTTTTTTTTTTTTTTTTTTTTTTTTTTTTTTTTTGGGGGGGGGGGGGGGGGGGGGGGGGGGGGGGAATGCTTTACTAATGACCTTTTCATATTTTCTACCTCGCCATTGAGCCAGGGGCAAATATGGAGGGGTTGTAATGAGGTCAATTCCATTCGTCTCACAATATTTTTAAACTCTACACTCACATATTGCCTGCCATTGTCTGTTCTTAACTTTTCTGGATACCCCAATCTACTAAAAATGTCGGACATCTGGTCAATAAGCCCCTTCGATCCTATTGATTTTACAAATATTACTTTTATGTACCTCGAATGACAATCGATGAGAACTAACAAGTGCTCATTATTTGTCAACAAATTTCTTTCAAGTCATTGGCTACCAATACCCATGGGCTACTCGGAAATGCATGACGTCTCATTGGGACTGGATTATCTGGTAAAGATACCAATATACAGTCGCGACAATCCTTGACAAATTTTTCTGCATCCCTGTCAATTTTTGGCCATCATACTTTTATTCTTGATCGCCTTTTCATTGCTGCTTCTCCAGGGTGTCCCTCATGAGCTAATGTTAAAACTCTCCGTCGTAGTTGTTGGGGAATGATCAGACGGCTTCCTCTCCAATAGCATACTGCCCGTATTCGACAGCTTCAGGCGAACGGATAATATGGGTTAGTTGTTGCAGAATTCCAGCAGTCATTGTTCATGCATGTTATGGCATCGAGTACCTCCTCGTCTCTTGTACTCATTTCGGAAATCTCGGATATATTTAATGATGTGGGAGCAGAAATTGAAATCATATGGAATATGTTTTACTCTCCACCCCAATCAAATGATTTAATTACGGGAAATGTCATATAAGCGTGAAGAATATCGAATCAGGGATATTTTCCTTCCCAGACTTATACATCACCTGAAAACGGTATGCCTGAAGACGTAATAACCACCTCTCAATTCTAGCTGGAGATTTAGAGGTTGGTTTAAAAATCGTTTCCAATGGCTTTATGGTCAGTTGCCAACTCGAATTCGAGAATTGATGACCATGGTATTTGGTAAACCACCAACTCAGCAAGAAAACCCAAACTTACAACCCATGTCACAATCATCCGCAACTCGGAAACAGCAATTGTGAAATTGTTTACCATCACTCACAGCTCAGACCGGGGCTTCACCTCCATAGCAACGCTTTGTATCTCCTTGAAAATTTCCGCCTGATCTCTTCATAGCAGTCCGACATCTCTTAGCGAAGTGCCCGCCTTTGCCACATCTGCAACATTTCGCATTTTTCGCTGGACAAAGCAAGCTATTTGAATCATGATCTACTTCAGAGTATTTGCTCCATTTCAGCCGTGCGCAATGCAATCTTATTGACCGCAGAGTCACAGGCATCCATTTGAAGGTGACTGCGTCTGCTTGCTCACCTGTTCCTCAATTAGACAAGCAAATATGACTCCATCAAGGACTGTTCAGTTGACAGCAACTTTTTCTTTAGCTCCAGCCGGTGCCCAAGAATCAATTATTTTATCCTTGAGACAGATCTCTTCTATTTCGGCTTTGGAAGTCCCAAAGTCACACTTGTTACCTGCTGACGCAATCGCATAAGAAACTCATTGAAACATTCTCCAAGCCGCGGAGTCATGCCACGGTACAGAATTTCGCTCAAATACTGAATTGCGTATCGGCGAAAAAATAATCATTTAATTTTTCTGCAAAAGGTGTGAAAACATCATTTGCGCTCCTCCGGAATATAAGGGACCATCGCTCCTGGTAAGTTATAAACAACAGAATGGAGCTGTGAACCTTCCAAATGCAGAAGTTTATTGCGTTTTTTAGAGTCACTTGCAACCAGACCTCCCATTCGGAGCGCCAGAGTAATTTGTCTATTCTATTGCATAGAAAAGGCTTAAGTTTGGCCATTCCTTTGTTTTTTTGTCTATGCGATTTACCAATCTTCTTTTAATATAAATTTCGTTGATCAGATATCTGTAAAATGAGTGACCAGCTATTACAAAGGCCGTAATAACGCGCCTTCTCTTTTTTTAGTATTATTGTTTTTTTAAGTATTTCGTAGGCTGTATTGAAACGGCTACAATTAGACTACATTTAAGCGGCCACACTATTTTATGTATGTATGTACCAAAAAACACACATACAGCCGAAATGAATTTAATTCTTTATCGGTCTTTTCTTCTTTTCTTTTTTTTCTGTTTTTTCTCTCGTCGCCAATGTAATGACCTGCAAACAGCCCAGTAATTACAAACCAACGGCACAAATGTACGAACAATATTTATAAAAAAACCGGTGCGATCCGCACTCTACAAGAGTATATCTATGACTGACTAAATGAGAGCCAGAATGGTCTCCGGTCTCAGCAACGCCAGTGTTAGGTTTTTCAACTTCAGCTTCAAGGGCTGCTTCGCATCTGAAGGCTGCTCCCCGGAGATATCAGGAATCGATTCGGCTTGCGGTACCAGTGGTGGCTGTGTACTAAGTAGGGCACCATTCCCTTGACCCCCTGAGATCTTTTTAACATGACTTATATTCCTCAAATACGTTATACCTCCCCTGATATCTTCACTATGCTTCCATCTACCTGAATTACCTCATGGACTGTTGTATCCGAAATTAGGAGTAAGTTTACTAGGAAAAATCACGTTCTTTGACTTACTACTTTATCTCCCAGTTGTATTTTAGATTCTGTGGCTCTCCTAGCTTTGTCTGCCAGCTCCTTTTCTTTATCCTTATTAATAAAATCCTTGTCTCTCTCTTCAGAATCCCCCACTTCCCCTACTATATCCTAGACTCCCGGAATCTTGTCTCTAATTATGCGATTGAATATAAGCTCGGATGGTGGCGAGCCCGTAGTCCCGTGGGGAGTAACATTGTACATTAATTTAAACTTTTGAATTTCCTGTTTATATTTTTTTATCATTTACGTATGCTACTTTCAACCGCTTTACTAATGACCTTTTCATATTTTTCTACCTCGCCATTAGCTTGAGGCCAATATGGAGGGGTTGTAATGAGGTCAATTCCATTCGTCTCACAATATTTTTTTAAACTCTACACTCACATATTGCCTGCCATTGTCTGTTCTTAACTTTTTGGATACCCCAATCTACTAAAAATGTCGGACATCTCTTCAATAAGCATCTTCGATCTTATTGATTTTACAAATAAAACTTTAATGTACCTCGAATAGTAATCGATGAGAACTAACAAGTGCTCATTATTTGTCAACGGACCTAACAGGTCATTGGCTACCCATACCCATGGGCTACTCGGAAATGCATGACGTCTCATTGGGACTGGATTATCTGTTAAAGATGCCAATATACAGTGACGACGATCCTTGACAAATTTTTCTGCGTATCCCTGTCAATTTTCGGCCATCATACTTTATTTCTTAGTCGCCTTTTCATTGCTGCTTCTCAAGGTGTCCCTCATGAGCTAATGTTAAAACTCTCTGTCGTAGTTGTTGGGGAATGATCAGACGGCTTCCTCTTAATAGCATACTGCCAATATTCGACAGCTTCAGGCGAACGGATAATATGGTTAGTTGTTGCAGAATTCCAGCAGTCATTGTTCATGCATGTTATGGCATCGAGTACCTCCTCGTCTCTTGTACTCATTTCGAAATCTCGGATATATTTAATGATGTGGGAGCAGAAATTGAAATCATATGGAATATGTTTTACTCTCCACCCCAATCAAATGATTTAGTACTTCAAGTATCGCATAAGCGTGATATCAGATCAGGGATATTTTCCTTCCCGAACCAATACATCCACCTGAAAACGGTATGCCTGAAGACGTAATAACCACCTCTCAATTCTAGCTGGAGGTTTAGAGGTTGGTTTAAAAATCGTTTCCAATGGCTTATGGTCCAGTTGCCAACTCGAATTCTCGAATTGATGACCATGGTATTTGGTAAACCACCAACTCGGCAAGAAATGACTTCGCCCATGTCACAATCATCCGCAACTCGGAAACAGCAATTGTGAAATTGTTTACCATCACTCACAGCTCAGACCGGGGCTTCCACCTCCATAGCGCCGCTTTGTATCTCCTTGAAATTTCCGCCTGATCTCTTCATAGCAGTCCGACATCTCTTGGCGAAGTGCCCGCCTTTGCCGCATCTGTGACATTTCGCATTTTTCGCTGAATAAAACAAGCTATTTGAATCATGATCTACTTTAGTGTTGCTCCATTTAGCCGTGCTGGCACAATCTTATTGACCGCAGAGTCTGAGCATCCGATGCAATCTTATTGACCGCAGAGTCTGAGCATCCATTTGACATTGACTGCGTCTGCTTGCTCACCTGTTCCTCAATTAGACAAGCAAATATGACTCCATCCAAGGACTGTTCAGTTGACAGCAACTTTTTCTTTAGCTCAGCCGGTGCCCAAGAATCAATTATTTTATCCTTGAGACAGATCTCTTCCTATTTCGGCTTTGGAAGTCCCAAAATTACACTTATTTACCTGCTGACGCAATCCGCATAAGAAACTCGGTGAAGCATTCTCCACCCCGCGGAGTCATGCCACGGTACAAAATTTCGCTCAAATACTGAATTGCGTATCGGCGAAAAATAATCATTTAATTTTTCTACCAAAGGTGTGAAAACATCATTGCGCTCCTCCGGAATATAAGGGACCATCGCTCCTGGTAAGTTATAAACAACAAGAATGGAGCTGTGAACCTTCCAAATGCAGAAGTTTATTGCGTTTTTTAGAGTCGCGCAACCAGACCTCCCATTCCAGACCGGAAGAATAATTTGTCCTATTCTATTGCATAGAAAAGGCTTAAGTTTGGCCATTCCTTTGTTTTTCTGTCTATGCGGTTAACCAATCTTCTTTTAATATAAATTTCGTTGATCAGATATCTGTAAAATGAGTGACCAGCTATTACAAAGGCCGTAATAACGCGCCTTCTCTTTTTTTTAGTATTATTTTTTTTTAAGTATTTCGTAGGCTGTATTGAAACGACCACAATTAGACTACATTTAAATGACCACACTATTTTATGTATGTATGTACCAAAAAAACACACATACAGCCGAAATGAATTTAATTCTTTATCGGTCTTTTTCTTAACTTTTCTTTTTTTCTGTTTTTCTCTCGTCGCCAATGTAATGACCTGCAAACAGCCCCGTAATTACAAATCAACGGCACAAATGTACGAACAATATTTATTATTTATCCGGTGCGATCCGCACTCTACAAGAGTATATCTATGACTGACTAAATGAGAGCCAGAATGGTCTCCGGTCTCAGCAACGCCAGTGTTAGGTTTTTCAGCTTCAGCTTCAAGGGCTGCCACTTCGCATCTGAAGGCTGCTCCCCGGAGATATCTGGAATCGATTCGACAAAAGGTACCAGTGGTGGCTGTGTACTAAGTAGGGCACCATTCCCTTGACCCCCTGATATCTTTTCAACATGACCTGTATATCTCAAAATACGTGAACCCTACCCGTGGTCTTCTTCCCCCTGCTTCCATCTAGCTAACTTACCTGATGGAATGTTGTGTCCCCATTCGGAGTAAGTTTACTAGGAAAAATCACGATCTTCTTAGCCCTACTTTATCTCCCAGTTGTATTTTAGATTCTGTGGCTCTCCTAACTTTGTCTGCCAGCTCTTTTTCTTTATCCTTATTAATAAAATCCTTGTCTCTCTCTTCAGAATCCCCCACTTCCCCTACTACATCCTGAACTCCCCGGAATCTTGTCTCTAATTATGCGATTGAATATAAGCTCGGATGGTGCTAAGCCACGTAGTCCCGTGGGGAGTAACATTGTACATTAATTTAAACTTTTGAATTTCCTGTTTATATTTTTTATCATTTACGTATGCTATTTTCAACCGCTTTACTAATGACCTTTTCATATTTTCTACCTCGCCATTAGCTTGAGGCCAATATGGAGGGATTGTAATGAGTCCAATTCCATTCGTCTCACAATATTTTTTAAACTCTACACTCGCATATTGCCTGCCATTGTCTGTTCTTAACTTTTTTGGATACAATAATCTACTAAAAATGTCGGACATCTCTTCAATAAGCATCTTCGATCCTATTGATTTTACAAATATTACTTTTTTATATCTATAAGTCGTAATCGATGAGAACTAACAAGTGCTCATTATTTGTCAACGGACCTAACAGGTCATTGGCTACCCATACCCATGGGCTACTCGGAAATGCATGACGTCTCATTGGGACTGGATTATCTGGTAAAGATACCAATATGCGGTCACGACAATCCTTGACAAATTTTTCTGCATCCCTGTCAATTTTCAGTCATGCTACTTTTATTCTTAGTCGCCTTTTCATTGCTGCTTCTCCAGGGTGTCCCTCATGAGCTAATGTTAAAACTCTCTGTCGTAGTTGTTGGGGAATGATCAGACGAAATACTCTTAATAGCATACTGCCAATATTCGACAGCTTCAGGCGAACGGATAATATGGGTTAGTTGTTGCAGAATTCCAACGGTCATTGTTCATGCATGTTATGGCATCGAGTACCTCCTCGTCTCTTGTACTCATTTCGGAAATCTCGGATATATTTAATGATGTGGGAGCAGAAATTGAAATCATATGGAATATGTTTTGCTCTCCACCCCAATCAAATGATTTTAGTACTTGAAATGTCGCATAAGCGTGATATCGAATCAGGGATATTTTCCTTCCCAGACTTATTACATCACCTGAAAACGGTATGCCTGAAAACGTAATAACCACCTCTCAATTCTAGCTGGAAGTTTAGAGGTTGGTTTAAAAATCATTGCCAATGAAGCAAATGGTCAGTTGCCAACTCGAATTCGAGAAGTGATGACCATGGTATTTGGTAAACGAGCAACTCGTAAAGAAATGACTTCGCCCATGTCACAATCATCCGCAACTCCGGAAACAGCAATTTGTGAAATTGTTTACCATCACTCACAGCTCAGTCTGAAGATGCTTCTGCGGGGCGCCGCTTTGTATCTCCTTGAAAATTTCCGCCTGATCTCTTCATAGCAGTCCGACATCTCTTAGCGAAGTGCCCGCCTTTGCCACATCTGTGACATTTCGCATTTTTCGCTGGACAAAGCAAGCTATTTGAATCATGATCTACTTTAGTGTTGCTCCATTTAGCCGTGCGCGATGCAATCTTATTGACCGCAGAGTCTGAGCATCCATTTTGACATTGACTGCGTCTGCTTGCTCACCTGTTCCTCAAGGTGACAAGCAAATATGACTCCATCAAGGACTGTTCAGTTGACAGCAACTTTTCTTGCAGCTCTAATCGGTGCCCAAGAATCAATTATTTTATCCTTGAAATGAATCTCTTCTATTTCCACTTTGGAAGTCCCAAAATTACACTTATTTACCTGCTGACGCAATCGCATAAGAAACTCGGTGAACATTCTCCACCCCGCGGAGTCATGCCACGGTACAAATTTCGCTCAAATACTGAATTGCGTATCGGCGAAAAATAATCTGTTTAATTTTTCCACCAAAGACGAGCATAATCATTGCGCTCCTCCGGAATATAAGGGACCATCGCTCCTGGTGAGTTATAAACAATAGAATAGAACTGTGAAATTTACAGCTGGTAAAGTTTATTGCGTTTTTTAGAGTCACGCAACCAGACATTCCATTCGGAGCGCCAGGATAATTTGTCTATTCTATTGCATAGAAAAGGCTTGAATTCGGCCATTCCTTTGTTTTTTTGTCTATGCGATTTGTGAATCTTCTTTTTAATATAAATTTCGTTGATCAGATATCTGTAAAATGAGTAATAAGCTATTACAAAGGCCGTAATAACGCGCCTTCTCTTTTTAGTATTATTTTTTTAAAAGTATTTCGTAGGCTGTAATTGAAACGGCTACAATTAGACTACATTTAAGCGGCCACACTATTTTATGTATGTATGTACCAAAAAACACACCTTAAGCCGAAATGAATTATAATTTCTTTATCGGTCTTTTCTTCTTTTCTTTTTTTCATTTTTTCTCTAGTAGTAAATTTAATGACCGACCTGCAAACTAGCCCAGTAATTACAAATAGCTTTGCTTTAAATGTACGAACAATATTTATTATTTTATCTGGTGCGATCCGCACTCTGCAAAAGTATATCTATGACTGACTAAATGAGAGCCAGAATGGTCTCCGGTGTCAGCAACGCCAGTGTTAGGTTTTTCAGCTTCAGCTTCAAGGGCTGCTTCGCATCTGACTTCTACTCCCGGGAATTATCAGCCATCGATTCGGCTTGCGGTACCAGTGGTGGCTGTGTACTTCAGTGAGCACCATTCCCTTGACCCCCTGAGATCTTTTTAACATGACTTATATTCCTCAAATACGTTATACCTCAACTGATATCTTCACTATGCTTCCATCTACCTGAATTACCTCATGGACTGTTGTATCGAAATTAGGAGTAAGTTTACTAGGAAAAATAAAGTTCTTTAACACTACTTTATCTCCCAGTTGTATTTTTTTAGATTCTGTGACTCTCCTAGCTTTGTCTGCCAGCTCTTTTTCTTTATCCTTATTAATAAAATCCTTGTCTCTCTCCTCAGAATCCCCCGCTGCAAATACTATATCCTGAACTCCCGGAATCTTGTCTCTAATTATGCGATTGAATATAAGCTCGGATGGTGGCGAGCCCGTAGTCCCGTGGGGAGTAACATTGTACATTAATTTAAACTTTTTTTTTTTTTTTTTTTTTTTTTTTTTTTTTTTTTTTGGAATTTCCTGTTTATATTTCTTTTATCATTTACGTATGCTATTTTCAACCGCTTTACTAATGACCTTTTCATATTTTCTACCTCGCCATTAGCTTGAGGCCAATATGGAGGAATTGTAATGAGGTCAATTCCATTCGTCTCGACATATTTTTTAGCCTCTTCTCTCAAGTATTGCCTGCCATTGTCTGTTCTTAACTTTTGGATACCCCAATCTACTAAAAATGTCGGACATCTCTTCCAATAAGCATCTTCGATCCTATTGATTTTCACAAATATTACTTTTATGTACCTCGAATAGTAATCGATGAGAACTAACAAGTGCTCATTATTTGTCAACGGACCTAACAGGTCATTGTACACCACCCTTACCCATGGGCTACTCGGAAATGTTTATGACGTCTCATTGGGACTGGATTATCTGGTAAAGATACCAATATACAGTCACGACAATCATTGACAAATTTTTTCTGCATCCCTCCTCGGTTTTCGGCCATCATACTTTTATTCTTAGTCGCCTTTTCATTGCTGCTTCTCCAGGGTGTCCCTCATGAGCTAATGTTAAAACTCTCTGTCGTAGTTGTTGGGGAATGATCAGACGGCTTCCTCTTAATAGCATACTGCCAATATTCGACAGCTAGCGGCGAACGGATAATATGGGTTAGTTGTTGCAGAATTCCAGCAGTCATTAACCATGCATGTTATGGCATCGAGTACCTCCTCGTCTCTTGTACTCATTTCGGAAATCTCGGATTATATTATTTAATGATGTGGGAGCAGAAATTGAAATCATATGGAATATGTTTTACTCTCCACCCAATCAAATGATTTAGTACAAAAAATGTCGCATAAATGTGATATCGAATCAGGGATATTTTCCTTCCCGAACTTATACATCACCTGAAAACGGTATGCCTGAAGACGTAATAACCACTACCTCTCAATTCTAGCTGGAGGTTTAGAGGTTGGTTTAAAAATCGTTTCGAATGGCTTATGGTCAGTTGCCAACTCGAATTCGAGAATTGATGACCATGGTATTTGGTAAACCACCAACTCGGCAAGAAATGACTTCTTCAATGTCACAATCATCCGCAACTCGGAAACAGCAATTGTGAAATTGTTTACCATCACTCACAGCTCAGACCGGGGCTTCACCTCCATAGCGCCGCTTTCTACCTCCTTGAAAATTTCCGCCTGATCTCTCTAGAGCAGTCCGACATCTCTTAGCGAAGTGCCCGCCTTTGCCACATCTGTGACATTTCTAATTTTTCGCTGGACAAAGCAAGCTATTTGAATCGCATGATCTACTTTAGTGTTGCTCCATTTAGCCGTGCAAAATGCAATCTTATTGACCGCAGAGTCTGAGCATCCATTTGACATTGACTGCGTCTGCTTGCTCACCTGTTCCTCAATTAGACCAAGCAAATATGACTCCATCCAAGGACTGTTCGATTTGACAGCAACTTTTTCTTTAGCTCAGCCGGTGCCCAAGAATCAATTATTTTATCCTTGAGACAGATCTCTTCTATTTCGGCTTTGGAAGTCCCAAAATTACACTTATTTACCTGCTGACGCAATCGCATAAGAAACTCGGTGAACATTCTCCACCCCGCGGAGTCATGCCACGGTGCAAATTTCGCTCAAATACTGAATTGCGTATCGGCGAAAAAATAATCGTGCAAATTTTCTACCAAAGGTGTGAAAACATCATTGCGCTCCTCCGGAATATGAGGGACCATCGCTCCTGGTAAGTTATAAACAACAGAATGGAGCTGTGAACCTTCCAAATGCAGAAGTTTATTGCGTTTTTTGAGAGTCCCTTGGAAACATTTCTCCAATTCGGAGCGCCAGGGTAATTTGTCTATTCTATTGCATAAGAAAGGCTTAAGTTCGGCCATTCCTTTGTTTTTCTGTCAATGCTAGATTTGCCAATCTTCTTTTAATATAAAATTTCGTTGATCAGATATCTGTAAAATGAGTGACCAGCTATTACAAAGGCCGTAATAACGCGCCTTCTCTTTTTTAGTATTATTTTTTTTTTAAGTATTTCGTAGGCTGTATTGAAACGGCTACAATTAGACTACATTTAAACGGCCACACTATTTTATGTATGTATGTGCCAAAAAAACACACATACAGCCGAAATGAATTTAATTCTTTATCGGTCTTTTCTTCTTTTCTTTTTTTCTGTTTTTTCTCTCGTCGCCAATGTAATGACCTGCAGACAGCCCCGTAATTACAAATCAACTTGGCACAAATGTACGAACAATATTTATTATTTATCCGGTGCGATCCGCACTCTACAGAGTATATCTATGACTGACTAAGAATGAGAGCCAGAATGGTCTCAGGTCTCAGCAACGCCAGTGTTAGGTTTTTCAGCTTCAGCTTCAGGAGAAGCCTGCTTCGCATCTGAAGGCTGCTCCCGGAAATATCAGGGAATCGATTCGGCTTGCCGGTACCAGTGGTGGCTGTGTGCTAAGTGGGGCACCATTCCCTTGACCCCCTGAGATCTTTTTAACATGACTTATATTCCTCAAATACGTTATACCTCCCCCTGATATCTTCACTATGCTTCCATCTACCTGAATTACCTCATGGACTGTTGTATCGAAATTAGGAGTAAGTTTACTGAGAAAAATCACCTTCTTTAACACTACTTTATCTCCCAGTTGTGTTTTAGATTCTGTGGCTCTCCTAGCTTTGTCTGCCAGCTCCTTTTCTTTATCCTTATTAATAAAATCACTTGTCTCTCTCTTCAGAATCCCCCACTTCCCCTACTATATCCTGAACTCCCGGAATCTTGTCTCTAATTATGCGATTGAATATAAGCTCGGATGGTGGCGAGCCCGTAGTCCCGTGGGGAGTAACATTGTACATTAATTTAAACTTTTGAATTTCCTGTTTATATTTTTTATCATTTACGTATGCTATTTTCAGCCGCTTTACTAATGACCTTTTCATATTTTCTACCTCGCCATTAGCTTGAGGCCAATATGGAGGGGTTGTAATGAGGTCAATTCCATTCGTCTCACAATATTTTTTAAACTCTACACTCACATATTGCCTGCCATTTGTCTGTTCTTAACTTTTGGATACCCCAATCTACTAAAAATGTCGGACATCTCTTCAATAAGCATCTTCGATCCTGTTGATTTTACAAATATTATTACTTTTATGTACCTCGAATAGTAATCGATGAGAACTAACAAGTGCTCATTATTTGTCAACGGACCTAACAGGTCATTGGCTACTTATACCCATGGGCTACTCGGAAATGCATGACGTCTCATTGGGACTGGATTATCTGTTAAAGATACCAATATACAGTCACGACAAATCCTTGACAAATTTTTCTGCATCCCTGTCAATTTTCGGCCATCATACTTTTATTCTTAGTCGCCTTTGTATTGCTGCTTCTCCAGGGTGTCCCTCATGAGCTAATGTTAAAACTCTCTGTCGTAGTTGTTGGGGAATGATCAGACGGCTTCCTCTTAATAGCATACTGCCAATATTCGACAGCTTCAGGCGAACGGATAGCCCATGGGTTAGTTGTTGCAGAATTCCCGGCAGTCATTGTTCATGCGCATGTTATGGCATCAAGTACCTCCTCGTCTCTTGTACTCATTTCGGAAATCTCGGATATATTTAATGATGTGGGAGCACGAGTGGAAATCATATGATTATGTTTTTGCACTGCTCCACCCCAATCAAATGATTTAGTACTTGAAATGTCGCATAAGCGTGATATCGAATCAGGGATATTTTCCTTCCCAGACTTATACATCACCTGAAAACGTTATGCCTGAAGACGTAACAAACACCTCTCAATTCTAGCTGGAGGTTTTAGAGGTTGGTTTAAAAATCGTTGCAAATGGCTTATGGTCAGTTGCCAACTCGAATTCGAGAATTGATGACCATGGTATTTGGTAAACCACCAACTCGGCAAGCGGTGACTTCGCCCATGTCACAATCATCCGCAACTCGGAAACAGCAATTGTGAAATTGTTTACCATCACTCACAGCTCAAGACCGGGCTTCACCTCCCGCCAGCGCCGCTTTGTATCTCCTTGAAAATTTCCCGCCTGATCTCTTCATAGCAGTCCGACATCTCTTAGCGAAGTGCCCGCCTTTGCCACATCTGTGACATTTCGCATTTTTCGCTGGACAAAGCAAGCTATTTGAATCATGATCTACTTTAGTGTTGCTCCATTTAGCCGTGCGCGATGCAATCTTATTGACCGCAGAGTCTGAGCATCCATTTGACATTGACTGCGTCTGCTTGCTCACCTGTTCCTCAATTAGACAAGCAAATATGACTCCATCTAAGGACTGTTCAGTTGACGGCAACTTAAAACAAAAGCTCAGCCGGTGCCCAAAAGAGAATCAATTATTTTATCCTTGAGACAGATCTCTTCTATTTCGGCACCGAAAGTCCCAAAGTCACACTTATTTACCTGCTGACGCAATCGCATAAGAAACTCGGTGAACATTCTCCACCCCGCGGAGTCATGCCACGGTACAAATTTCGCTCAAATACTGAATTGCGTATCGGCGAAAAAATAATCATTTAATTTTTCTACCAAAGGTGTGAAAACATCATTGCGCTCCTCCGGAATATAAAGGACCATCGCTCCTGGTAAGTTATAAACAACAGAATGGAGCTGTGAACCTTCCAAATGCAGAAGTTTATTGCGTTTTTTAGAGTCGCTGTGTCCAGACCTCCCATTCGGAGCGCCAGAGTAATTTGTCTATTCTATTGCATAGAAAAGGCTTAAGTTCGGCCATTCCTTTGTTTTTTCAATCTATGCGATTTACCAATCTTCTTTTAATATAAATTTCGTTGATCAGATATCTGTAAAATGAGTGACCAGCTATTACAAAGGCCCTGCTAACGCGCCTTCTCTTTTTTAGTATTATTTTTTTTTTAAGTATTTCGTAGGCTGTATTGAAACGGCTACAATTAGACTACATTTAAGCGTAACACTATTTTATGTATGTATGTGCCAAAAAAAACACATACAGCCGAAGTGAATTTAATTCTTTATCGGTCTTTTCTTCTTTTCTTTTTTTTCTGTTTTTTCTCTCGTCGCCAATGTAATGACCTGCAAACAGCCCCGTAATTACAAACCAACGGCACAAATGTACGAACAATATTTATTATTTATCCGGTGCGATCCGCACTCTACAGAGCATATTATCTATGACTGACTAAATGAGAGCCAGAATGGTCTCCGGTCTCAGCAACGCCAGTGTTAGGTTTTTCAGCTTCAAGGAGAAAGGGCTGCTTCGCATCTGAAGGCTGCTCCCCGGAGATATCAGGAATCGATTCAGCTTGCAGTACCAGTGGTGGCTGTGTACTAAGTAGGGCACCATTCCATCATTCAATGAGATCTTTTTAACATGACTTATATTCCACATATAAAATACGTTATACCTCCCCCTGATATACTCCACTATGCTTCCATCTACCTGAATTGCCTCATGGACTGTTGTATCGAAATTAGGAGTAAGTTTACTAGGAAAAATCACGTTCTTTTAACACTACTTTGCCTCCCAGTTGTATTTTAGATTCTGTGGCTCTCCTAGCTTCGTCTGCCAGCTCTTTTTCTTTATCCTTATTAATAAAATCATTGTCTCTCTCTTCAGAATCCCCCACTTCCCCTACTATTATCCTGAACTCCCGGAATCTTGTCTCTAATTATGCGATTGGAATATAAGCTCGGATGGTGGCGAGCCCATGGTCCAGTGGGGAGTAACATTGTACATTAATTTAAACTTTTGAATTTCCTGTTTATATTTTTTATCATTTTACGTATGCTATTTTCAACCGCTTTACTAATGACCTTTTCATATTTTCTACCTCGCCATTAGCAAGGAGTCCAATATGGAGGGTTGTAATGAGATCAATTCCATTCGTCTCACAATATTTTTTAAACTCTACACTCACATATTGCTTGCCATTGTCTGTTCTTAACTTTTTTTGGACACCCCAATCTACTAAAAATGTCGGACATCTCTTCAATAAGCATCTTCGATCATATTGATTTTACAAAATATTACTTTTATGTACCTCGAATAGTAATCGATGAGAACTAACAAGTGCTCATTATTTGTCAACGGACCTAACAGGTCATTGGCTACCCATACCCATGGGCTACTCGAAATGCATGACGTCTCATTGGGACTGGATTATCTGGTAAAGATACCAATATACAGTCACGACAATCCTTGACAAATTTTTCTGCCATCCCTGTCAATTTTCGGCCATCATACTTTTATTCTTAGTCGCCTTTTCATTGCTGCTTCTCCAGGGTGTCCCTCATGAGCTAGTGTTAAAACTCTCTGTCGTAGTTGTTGGGGAATGATCAGACGGCTTCCTCTTAATAGCATACTGCCAATATTCGACAGCTTCAGGCGAACGGATAATATGAGTTGAATTGTTGCCCAATTCCAGCAGTCATTGTTCATGACATGTTATGGCATCGAGTACCTCCTCGTCTCTTGTACTCGACTCGGAAATCTCGGATTATATTTAATGATGTGGGAGCAGGAAATTGAAATCATATGGAATATGTTTTACTCTCCACCCCAATCAAATGATTTAGTACTTGAAATGTCGCATAAGCGTGATATCGAATCAGGGATATTTTCCTTTGGAACTTATACATCACCTGAAAACGGTATGCCTGAAGACGTAATAACCACCTCTCAATTCTAGCTGGAAGTTTAGAGGTTGGTTTAAAAATCGTTTCCAATGGCTTGCTGGTCAGTTACCAACTCGAATACCAACAGAATTGATGACCATGGTAATTGGTAAACCACCAACTCGGCAAGAAATGACTTCGCCCATGTCACAATCATCCGCAACTCGGAAACAGCAATTGCAAAATTGTTTACCATCACTCCCAGCTCCAGACCGGGAATTTGCTTCACCTCCCCCCCCCCCCCCCCCCCCCCCCCCCCCCCCCCCCCCCCCCCCCCCCCCCCCCCCCCCCCCCCCCCCCCCTTTTTTTTTTTTTTTTTCTCCATAGCTGCCATTGAATCATGATCTACTTGAGTGTTGCTCCTATTTAGCCGTGCGCGATGCAATCTTATTGACCGCTGAGTCTGAGCATCCATTTGACATTGACTGCGTCTGCTTGCTCTACCTGTTCCTCAATTAGACAAGCAAATATGACTCCATCCAAGGACTGTTCAGTTGACAGCAACTTTTTCTTTGAAAGCTGAGCCGGTGCCCAAAGAATCAATTATATTAATCCTTGAGACAGATCTCTTCTATTTCGGCTTTGGAAGTCCCAAAATTACACTTATTTACCTGCTGACGCAATCGCATAAGAAACTCGGTGAAACATTCTCCATCTCGCGGAGTCATGCCACGGTACAAATGTCGCTCAAATACTGAATTGCGTATTGGCGAAAAATAATCATTTAAATTTTTCTACCAAAGGTGTGAAAACATCTGTGCGCTCCTCCGGAATATAAGGGACCATCGCTCCTGGAAAAAGTTATAAACAACTAGACTGGAGTTGTGAGGCTCCGAAATGCAGAAGTTTGTGCGCTTTTTAGAGTCGCGCAACCAGACCTCCCATTCAGACGCCAAGAGTAATTTGTCTATTCTATTGCATAGAAAAGGCAAAAGTTTGGCCATTCCTTTGTTTTCTGTCTCTCAATGACCATGAATATAGTTGTTAAATTTTAAAGGTTTAAGTAATGGGCAATGATAGTAATAGATTGTTTTGTTAAATTTTGTAGTTTTAAAGGGATGGCAGTGATGGTTACAGTAGAGTCTCTTGAACAATTTTTTACTTTCGAACGATGTGCAATGAAGTCATAGATTTTTTTGTTTAATTTTTTAAGTTTTTTAAGAGATGTTTTTTTAGAGACGGACAATTATGGTAATACATTTTTTTGTTAAATTTTAAAGTTTTAAGAAAAAAATGATCAATGACCATGAATGTATTTGTGTTAAATTTTAAAGGTTTAAGTAATGGGCAATGATGGTCATAGATTGTTTAGAAATTTGTAGTTTTAATGTGTCATAGATTGTTTTGTTAAATTTTGTAGTTTTAAGGGGTGAGCAGTTATGATTACAGAGTTTCTTGTCTAATTACTAACTTTCGAAGGATGGGCAATGACAGTCATAGATTTTTTGTTTAATTTTTAAGTTTTAAGAGATTTTTTGAGGGACGGGCAATTATGGCAATACATTTTTTTGTTAAATTTTAAAGTTTTATGGGACAATGATCAATGGGCAATGATCAATGACCATGAATGTATTTGTTAAATTTTAAAGGTTTAAGTAATGGGCAATGATGGTCATAGATTGTTTTGAAAAATTTTGTGTTTTTTCTTTTGATTTTGTAGTTTTAAGGGATGGGCAATGATGGTTATAGAGTTTCTTGTACAATTTTTAACTTTCGAGGGATGGGCAATGATAGTCATAGATTTTTTTGTTTCATTTTTAAGTTTTAAGAGATATTTTAAAGGACGGGAATTATGGTAATAAATTTTTTTGGTAAATTTAAAGTTATAAGGGACAATGATCAATGACCATGAATGTATTTGTTAAATTTTAAAGGTTTAAGTAATGGGCAATGATGGTCATAGAAAAGTAGAAGTGCATAGATGTTGTTAAAATTTGTAGTTTTAAGGGGTGAGCGTCAAGGTTACAGATTGTTGTTGGTACAATTTTTAAATTTTGAAGATGGGCAATGACAGTCATAGATTGTTTTGTTTAAATTTTGTAGTTTTAATAGATTTTTTAAGGGAGGGAATTATGGTAATAAATTTTTTTGTTAGATTTTAAAGTTTTAAGGGACAATGATCAATGACCATGAATGTATTTGTTAAATTTTGAAGGTTTAAGTAATGGGCAATGATGGTCATAGATTGTTTTGTTAAATTTTGTAGTTTTATAGAGTTTCTTGTACAATTTTTAACTTTCAAAGGATGGGCAATGACAGTTATCGATTTTTTTGTTTAATTTTTTAGTTTTAAGAGATGTTTGAAGCGGATCAGGGCAATTATGGTTATAGATATTTTTTGTTAAATTTAGAGTTTTAGGGATAATATCAATGGGCAATGATCAATGACCATGAATGCATTTGTTAAATTTTAAAGGTTTAAAGTAATGGGCAATGATGGTCATAGATTGTTTTGTTAAATTTTGTAGTTTTAGGGATGGGCAATGATGGTTATTAGAGTTTGTGTTGTATAATTTGTCAACGTTTAGAGGATCTGTACAATTTTTAACTTTTAAAGTCATAGATTTTTTTGTTTAATTTTTAAGTTTTAATAGATGTTTTGAGGGACGAGAAATTATGGCAATAAAATTTTTTTGTTAAATTTTTAAGTTCTAAGGGACAATGATCAATGACCATGAATGTTTTTGTTAAATTTTGAAGGTTTAAGTAATGGGCAATGATGGTTATAGATTGTTTTGATAAATTTTGTAGTTTTAAGGGATGGGCAATGATGGTTTATAGAGTCTCTTGTACAATTTCTAACTTCTTAAAGGATGTGGCAATGATAGTCATAGATTTTTTTTGTTTAATTTTTAAGTTTTTAATAGATGTTTTGAGGGACGGGCAATTATGGTAATACATTTTTTTGTTAGATTTTTAAAGTTTTTAACAAGGTCAATGGGCAATGATCAATGACCATGAATGTATATTGTTAAATTTGTAAAGGTTTAAGTAATGGGCAATGATGGTCATAGATTCGTAATTTTGTGTTTTATGTGTCTGATGTGTTGTTAAATTTTGTAGTTTTAAGGGATGGGCAATGAATGGTTACAGGGTTTCTTGTACAATTTTTAACTTTCGAAGGGATGGAGTCAATGACAGTTATAGATTTTTTTGTTTAATTTTTAAGATTTAAGAGATGTTTTAAGGGACGGGCAATTATGGTAATACATTTATTTGTTAAATTTAAGTTTTAAGGATGAAATGGGCAATGATCAATGATCATGAATGTATTTGTTAAATTTTAAAGGTTTAAGTGATGGTGCAATGATGGTCATAGATTGTTTTGATTGTGTTTAGATGCAGGATGTTTGTTAAATTTTGTAGTTTTAAGGGGTGGGCAGTCAAGGTTATAGAGTTTCTTGTACAATTTTTAACTTCTAAAGGATGGGCAATGATAGTCATAGGTTTTTTTGTTTAATTTTGAAGTTTTAATAGATGTTTTAAGGGACGGGCAATTATGGTTATAAATTTTTTGTTAGATTTTAAAAGTTTTAAGGACAAGATCAATGGAGCAATGATCAATGACCATGAATGTATTTGTTAAATTTTAAAGGTTTAAGTAATGGGCAATGATGGTCATAGATTGTTTTGTTAAATTTTGTAGTTTTAAGGGATGGGCAATGATGGTTATAGAGTGTCTTGTACAATTTTTAAGTTTCAAGGGATGGACAATGAAGGTCATAGATTTTTTTGTTTAATTTTTAAGTTTAAAGAGATGTTTTAACGGACGGGCGAATTATGGTAACACATTTTTTTGTTAGATTTTAAAGTTTTAAGGGACAATGATCAATGGGCAATAATCAATGACGAGGAATGTATTTGTTAAATTTTAAAGGTTTAAATAAAAGACAATGATGGTCATAGATTGTTTTGTTAAATTTTTGTAGTTTTAAGGGATGGTCATTGATGAAATGGTAAGGGGGGCGCGGGGGTTATAGAGTTTCTTGTACAATTTTTAACTTTTAAAGTCATAGATTTTTTTGTTTAATTTTTAAGTTTTAATAGATGTTTTGAGGGACGGGCAATTATGGTTATAAATTTTTTTGTTAAATTTAAAGTTTTAAGGGACAATGATCAATGAGCAATGATCAATGACCATGAATGTATTTGTTAAATTTTAAAGGTTTAAGTAATGGGCACTGATGGTCATAGATTGTTTTGATAAATTTTGTAGATTTAAGGGATGGGCAATGATGGTTATAGAGTCTCTTGTACAATTTTTAAGTTTTTAGGGCAATGATGGTCATATTTTTTTTTGTTTCATTTTTAAGTTTTAATAGATTTATGTTAATTTGTGACGGGCAATTATGGTAATAAATTTTTGGTTAAATATTAATAAGGGATCAATGACCATGAATGTATTTGTTAAATTTTAAAGGTTTAAGTAATGGGAAATGATGGTCATAGATTGTTTTGTTAAATTTTGTAGTTTTAAGGGATGGGCAATGATGGTTATAGAGTCTCTTGAACAATTTGTTACTTCAAACGATTGACAATAAAGTCATAGATTGTTTTGTTTAATTTTGTAGTTTTAAGAGATGTTTTAAGGGACGGGCAGTTTGGTAATACATTTTTTTGTTAAATTTTAAAGTTTTAGGGTAAAATTATCAATAGGCCATGAATGTATTTGTTAAATTTTAAAGGTTTAAGTTATGTGCAATGATGGTCACAGATTGTTTAGTTAAATTTTGTAGTTTTAAGGGATGGGCAGTAAGGTTATAGAGTTTTGTACAATTCTTAACTTTAAAGGATGGGCAATGATAGTTATAATTTTTTGGTTTAATTTTTTAGTTTTAATAGATGTTTTAAGGAACGGGTAATTATGGTAATAAATTTTTTTGTTAAATTTTAAAGTTTTATGGGACAATGATCAATGGGCAGTGATCAATGACCATGAATGTATTTGTTAAATTTTAAAGGTTTAAGTAATGGGCAATGATGGTCATAGATTGTTTTGTTAAATTTTGTAGTTTTAATGATGGTCATTGATTGTTTTAATTATATAGAGTTATATCTTGTACAATTTTGAAGTTTTAAGGGATGGGCAGTGAAAGTTATAGATTTTTTTGTTTAATTTTTAAGTTTTAAGAGATGTTTTGAGGGACGGGCAATTATGCGGTTATAACATTTTTTGTTAAATTTTAAAGTTTTAGGACAATGAAATCAATGACCAGTGAATGGTATTTGTTAAATTTTTTTAAGGTTTAAGTAATGGGCAATGATGGTCATACATTGTTTTCTTAAATTTGGTAGTTTTAAGGTGAATGAAGTTTAGAGTTTTTGTACAATTTTTAACTTCGAAGAATGGGCAGTGAATATAGGGTGTCTTTCTAAGTTATAGATTTTTTTGTTTAATTTTTAAGTTTTAAGAGATCTTTTAAGGGTCGAGCAATTATGGTAATAAATTTTTTTGTTAAATTTTAAAGTTTTAAGGGACAATGATCAATGGGCAATGATCAATGACCATGAATGTATTTGTTAAATTTTAAAGGTTTAAGTAATGGGCACTGATGGTCATAGATTGTTTTGATAAATTTTGTAGTTTTAATGATAGTCATTGATTGTTTAGTTAAATTTTGTAGTTTTAAGAAATAGGCAGTCAAGGTTATAGAGTTTCTTGTACAATGTTGAATTTTAAGGGATGGGCGGTGAAAGTCACAGAGTTTTTTGTACAATTTTTAAGTTTTAAGAGATGTTTTGAGGGACGGGGCAATTATGAGTAATAAATTTTTTGTTAAATTTTAAAGTTTTAAGGGAAATGATCAATGGGCAAATGATCAATGACCATGAATGTATTTGTTAAATGTTAAAGGTTAAAGTAATGGGCAATGATGGTCATAGTAGAAATAGAAATTGTTTTGTTAAATTTTGTAGTTTTAAGGGATGGGCAGTCAAGGTTTATAGAGTTTCTTGTACAATTTTTAAATTTTGAAGGATGGGAAATGACAGTCATAGATTTTTTTGTTTAACTTTTAAGTTTTAAGAGATGTTTTAAGGGTCGGGAAATTATGGTAATACATTTTTTTGGTAAATTTAAAGTTATAAGGGACAATGATCAATGACCATGAATGTATTTGTTAAATTTTAAAGGTTTAAGTAATGGGCAATGATGGTCATAGATTGTTTTGTTAAATTTTGTAGTTTTAAGGGATGGGCAGTGATGGTTATAGAGTGTCTTGTACAATTTTTTACTTCTAACGATGTGCAATGAAAGTCATAGATTTTTTTGTTTAATTTTTAAGTTTTAATAGATGTTTTGAGGGACGGGCAATTATGGTTATACATTTTTTTGTAAAATTTTAAAGTTTTAAGGGACAATGATCAATGAGCAATGATCAATGACATAGAATGTATTTGTTAAATTTTAAAGGTTTAAGTAATGGGCAATGATGGTCATAGATTGTTTTGTTAAATTTTGTAGTTTTAAGGATGGGCAATGATGGTTATAGAGTTTCTTGTACAATTTTTAACTTTAAAGGATGGGCAATGACAGTCATATTTTTTTTGTTTAATTTTTAAGTTTTATGAGATGTTTTAAGGGACGGGCAATTATGGTAATACATTTTTTGTTAAATTTTAAACTTTTATGGGACAATGATCAATGGGCAATGATAAATGACCATGAATGTATTTGTTAAATTTTAAAGGTTTAAGTAATGGGCAATGATGGTCATAGATTGTTTTCTTAAATTTTGTAGTTTTAATTTGAATGGTCAGTGATGGTTATGGAGTTTGTTGTACAATTTTTAACATTTTAAGGGATGTGCAATGAAGTCATGGATTTTTTGTTTAATTTTTAAGTTTTAAGAGATGTTTTAAGGGACGGGCATTTGGTTTAATCTTTTTTTGTTAAGCTGAAAGTTATAGGGACATGATGTTTTGACAATGATCAATGACTATGAATGTATATGTTAAATTTTAAAGGTTTAAGTAATGGGCAATGATGGTCATAGATTGTGTTGTTAAATTTTGTAGTTTTAAGGTTCTTTTGTTGGGATGGGCAGTGAAGGTTATAGAGTTTCTTGGTACAATTTTTAACTTTCAAAGGATGGCAATTAAAGTCATAGATTTTTTGTTTAATTTTTAAGTTTTAAGAGATGTTTTAAGGGACGGGCAATTATGGTAATAAATTTTTGTTAATTTTAAAGTTTAAGGGACAATATAATGGGCAATGATCAATGACCATGAATGTATTTGTTAAATTTTAAAGCTTTAAGTAATGGCACTGATGGTTACAGATTGTATTGATAAATTTTGTAGTTTTAAGGGATGGGCAATGATGGTTATAGAGTTTGTTGTACAATTTGTAAGATCAAAGGATGTGCAATGATGGTCATATATGTTTTTGTTTAATTTTTAAGTTTTAAGAGATGTTTTAAGGGACGGGAAATTATGGTAATACATTTTTTGTTAGATTTTAAAGTTTTATGATACTGATCAATGACCATGAATGTATTTGTTAAATTTTAAAGGTTTAAGTAAGGGGAAATGATGGTCATAGGTTGTTTTGAAAAATTTTGTAGTTTTAATGATAGTCATAGATTGTTTTGTTAAATTTTGTAGTTTTAAGGGATGGGCAGTGAAGGTTTTAGAGTTTCTTGTACAATTTTTAACTTTTAAGGATGGGCAATGACAGTCATAGATTTTTTTTGTTTAATTTTTAAGTTTTAATAGATGTTTTAAGGGACGGGCAATTATGGTAATAAATTTTTTTGTTAAATTTTAAAGTTTTAAGGGACAATGATCAATGACCATGAATGTATTTGTTAAATTTTAAAGGTTTAAGTAATGGGCAATGATGGTCATAGATTGTTTTGATAAATGTTGTAGTTTTAAGGGATGGGCAATGATGGTTATAGAGTTTCTTGGCAATTTTTAACTTTCAAAGAATATTTAGATGGGCAGTCATGACAGTTTTGTCATTTTTAACTTATAAAGTCATAGATTTTTTTGTTTAATTTTTAAGTTTTAATAGATGTTTTGAGGGACGGGCAATTATGGTAATAAATTTTTTTGTTAAATTTTAAAGTTTTAAGGGACAATGATCAATGGGCAATGATCAATGACCATGAATGTATTTGTTAAATTTTAAAGGTTTAAGTAATGGGCAATGATGGTCATAGATTGTTTTGTTAAATTTTGTAGTTTTAAGGATTTTTTTGTTTTTTTTTATGGGCAGTGAAGGTTATAGAGTTTCTTGTACAATTTTTAAATTTTAAAGGATGGGAAATGACAGTCACAGATTTTTTTGTTTAATTTTTAAGTTTTAAGAGATGTTTTAAGGGACGGGCAATTATGGTAATACATTTTTTGCTAAATTTTAAAGTTTTATGGGACAATGATCAATGGGCAATGATCAATGACCATGAATGTATTTGTTAAATTTTAAAGGTTTAAGTAATGGGCACTGATGGTCATAGATTGTTTTGTTAAATTTTGTAGTTTTAAGGCATAGGCAATGATGGTTTGTTAAATTTGTAGTTTTAAGAAAGGGATAGAGTGTTCTTGTACAATTTTTAAGTTTTAAAGGATGGGCAATGACAGTCATAGATTGTTTTTGTTTAATTTTTAAGTTTTAAGAGATGTTTTGAGTGGACGGGCAATTATGGTAATACATTTCTTTGTTAAATTTTAGAGTTTTAAGGGACAATGATCAATGGGAAATGATCAATGACATGAATGTAGTTGTTAAATTTTTTAAAGGTTTTGAAGTAATGGGTAATGATGGTCATAGATTGTTTTGTTAAATTTTGTAGTTTTAAGGGATGGGCATTGATGGTTATAGAGTCTCTTGTACAATTTTTAAGTTTTTAGGGCAATGATGGTCATATTTTTTTTGTTTCATTTTTAAGTTTTAATAGATTTTTTAAGGGACGGGCAATTATGGTAATAAATTTTTTTGTTAGATTTTAAAGTTTTAAGGGACAATGATCAATGGCCATGAATGTATTTGTTAAATTTTAAAGGTTTAAGTAATGGGCAATGATGGTCATAGATTGTTTTGTTAAATTTTGTAGTTTTAAGGGATGGGCAGTGATGGTTTATAGAGTTTCTTGTACAATTTTTAACTTTTAAAGATGGGCAATGACAGTCATAGATTTTTTTGTTTAATTTTTTAGTTTTAAGAGATGTTTTAAGGGTCGGGCAATTATGGGATACATTTTTTTGTTAAATTATAAAGTTATAAGGGACAATGATCAATGGGCAATGATCAATGACCATGAATGTATTTGTTAAATTTTAAAGGTTTAAGTAATGGGGCAATGATGGTCATAGATTGTTTTGCTAAATTTTGTAGTTTTAAGGAATGTCATTGATTGTTTTGTTAAAGTTTAGAGTTTGTAATGTAGCAGCGGATTTGTTATTAAATTTGTGGATCTAAGGGATGGTGCAATGACAGTCAAGGTTAAGAGTTTTTTGTACAATTTTTAACTTTTGAAGAGATTGACAGGGACGGGCAATGACAGTCATAGATTTTTTGGTAAATTTAAAGTTATACGGGACAATGATCAATGACCATGAATGTATTTGTTAAATTTTAAAGGTTTAAGTAATGGGCAATGATGGTCATAGATTGTTTTGAAAAATTTTGTAGTTTTAATGATAGTCATAGATTGTTTTGTTAAATTTTGTAGTTTTAAGGGATGGGCAGTCAAGGTTTCAGAGTTTCTTGTACAATTTTTAACTTTCGAAGGATGGGCAATGACAGTTATAGATTTTTTTGTTTAATTTTTAAGTTTTAAGAGATTTTTTAAGGGACGGGCAATTATGGTAATAAATTTTTTTGTTAGATTTTAAAATTTTAAGGGACAATGATCAATGACCATGAATGTATTTGTTAAATTTTAAAGGTTTAAGTAATGGGCAAGGATGGTCATTGATTGTTTTGTTAAATTTTGTAGTTTTAAGGGTCTAGATGTTTTAATAAGTTGTAGTTGTTGATGGGCAGTGATGGTTATAGAGTTTGTTGTACAATTTGTAACTTCTTAAAGCTAGATGTGTAATTTGTGTTTTAGATGTGCAAGGTATAGGTTTCACAATATTTTAACTTATAAATCATAGATTTTGTTTAATTTTTAAGTTTAAAGATATGTTTTTGAGGGACGGGAAATTATGATTATACATTTTTTACAAATTTTAAAGTTTTATACAATATACAATGAACATGAATGTATTAATGTTAAATTTTAAAGGTTTAAGTAATGGGAAATGATGGTAATAGTAAATTAAAGTAGTTTTAATTATATTATAGATTGTTTTGTTAAATTTTGTAGTTTTAAGTGATGGGCAGTGATGGTTAGAGAGTCTCTTGAACAATTTTTAAATTTCGAACGATGTGAAATGATAATTATAGATTTTTTTGTTTAACTTTTAAGTTTTATGAGATGTTTGAAGGGACGGGAAATTATGGAAATACATTTTTTTGTTAAATTTTAAAGTTTTAAGGGAAAATGATCAATGACCATGAATGTATTTGTTAAATTTTAAAGGTTTAAGTAATGGGCAATGATGGTCATAGATTGTTTTGTTAAATTTTGTAGTTTTAATGATGGTTATAGATTGTTTTGTTAAATTTTGTAGTTTTAATGATGGTCATAGATTGTTTTGTTAAATTTTGTAGTTTTAATGATAGTCATAGATTTGTTTTGTTAAATTTTGTAGTTTTAAGGGATGGACAGTCAAGGTTACAGAGTTTCTTGTACAATTTTTAACTTTTGAAGGATGGGCAATGACAGTCATCGATTTTTTTGTTTAATTTTTTAAGTTTTAATAGATTTTTTTAAGGGGACGGGCAATTATGGTAACACATTTTTTTGTTAGATTTTAAAGTTTTATGGGACAATGATCAATGGACAATGATCAATGACCATGAAGATGTATTTGTTAAATTTTAAAGGTTTAAGTAATGGGCAATGATGGTCATAGGGCTGAAAATTTGTAGTTTTATGGATAGTCATAGATTGTTTTGTTAAATTTTGGTGTTTTAAGGAATGGGCAGTGATGGTTACAGAGTTTCTTGTACAACTTTTAAGTTCTTTGAAGGATGTAAAATGACAGTCACATATTTTTTTGTTTAATTTTTAAGTTTTAAGAGATGTTTTAAGGGACGGGCAATTATGGTAATACATTTTTTGTTAAATTTTAAAGTTTTTGTGGGACAATGATCAATGGACAATGATCAATGACTATGAATGTATTTGTTAGAATTTTAAAGGTTTAAGTAATGGGCAATGATGGTCATAGATTGTTTTATTACAATTTTGCAGTTTTAAGGCATGGTCATTGATGTTGTTAATTGTAGTTTTAGTGTTGATTTTTTTATAAATTTTGTTTTTATGTGACGTCAAGGTTACAGAGTTTCTTGTACAATTTTTTTAAGTTTTGAAGGATGGGCAATGACAGTCATATATTTTTTTGTTTAATTTTTAAGTTTTTAGAAATGTTTTAAGGGACGGGCAATTATGGTAATACATTTCTTTGTTAGATTTCAAAGTTTTAAGGGACAATGATCAATGACCATGAATGTAGTTGTTAAATTTTAAAGGTTTAAGTAATGGGCAACGATAGTAGTTTTAGGGTCGGTGTTAAGTAGTTTTAATGATGGTAATAGATTTTTTGTTAAATTTTGTAGTTTTAAGGGATGATGTCAATGATGGTTACAGAGTCTCTTGAACAATTTGTTACTTCAAACGATGTGCAATGAAGTCTTAGTTTTTTTTTGTTTAATTTTTAAGTTTTATGAGATGTTTTAAGGGACGGGCAATTATGGTAATAAATTTTTTTGTTAGATTTTAAAGTTTTATGGTGACAATGATCACTAACTGTGAATGTATTTGTTAAATTTTGAAGGTTTAAGTAGTGGGCACCAAATTTATGATAGTCATAGATTGTTTTGTAAAATTTTGTAGTTTTAAGGGATGGGCAGTCATGGTTACAGAGTTTCTTGTACAATTTTTAACTTTCTGAAGGATGGGAAATGATAGTCATAGATTTTTTTGTTTAATTTTTTAGTTTTAAGAGATGTTTTAACGGTACGGGCAATTATGGTAATACATTTTTTTTGTTAAATTTAAAGTTTTATGGGACAATGAAGTCAATGACCATGAATGTATTTGTTAAATTTTAAAGGTTTAAGTAATGGGCAAGTGATGGTCCTAGATTGTTTTGTTAAATTTTGTGGATTTTAAGGGATGGGTAATGATGGTTATAGAGTTTCTTGTACAAATTGTTAAATTTTGTAGGATTTGGGCTAATGACGGTTATACGATTGTTTTTTGTTTAATTTTGTAGTTTTAAGAGATGTTTTAACGGTCGGGCAGTATGGTAATACATTTTTTTGTTAAATTTAAAGTTTTTATGGGACAATGATCAATGACCATGAATGTATTTGTTAAATTTTAGGTTTAAGTAATGGGCAATGATGTTCATAGATTGTTTTGTTAAATTTTTGTAGTTTTAAGGGATGGACAATGATGGTTTAGGAGTTTGTTGTACAATTTTTAACTTTTAAAGGATGGGCAATGACAGTCATATATTTTTTTTTTGTTTAATTTTTAAGTTTTAAGAGATGTAGTAAGGGTCGGCCAATCATTGTAATACATTTTTTTGTTAGATTTTAAAGTTTTTAGGGACAATGATCAATGACCATGAATGTATTTGTTAAATTTTAAAGGTTTAAGTAATGGGCAATGATGGTCATAGATTGTTTTGTTAAATTTTGTAGTTTTAAGGAATGGTCAATGATAAAAGGTTACAGAGTTTCTTGTACAATTTTTTATCTTTTAAAGCATGGGCAATGACAGTCATCGATTTTTTGTTTAATTTTTAAGTTTTAAGGGTACGGGTAATTATGGTAATACATTTTTTGTTAAATTTTAGAGTTTTAAGGGAAATATCAATGAGCAATGACCATGAATGTATATGTTAAATTTTAAGGTTTAAGTGATGGGCAATGATGGTCATAGATTGTTTTGTTAAATTTTTTTTTTTCTTGTTTTTTTTTTGTGTTTTTGTTCTGTTTTTTTTTTTTTTTAGTTTTTAGGAATGGACAATGATGGTTACAGAGTTTGTTGTATAATTTTTAACTTTTTTTTTTTTTTGAAGGATGGGCAATGACAGTCATATATTTTTTTGTTTAATTTTTAAGTTTTAAGAGATGTTTTAAGGGTCGGGCAATTATGGTAATACATTTTTTTGTTAAATTTAAAGTTTTGTGGCAAAATGATCAATGAGCAATGATCAATGACCATGAATGTATATGTTAAATTTTAAAGGTTTTAGTAATGGGCAATGATAGTCATAGATTGTTTTGTAAAATTTTGTAGTTTTAAGGGATGGGCAATGATGGTTATAGAGTTTCTTGTACAATTTTTAACTTTCAAAGGATGGGCAATGACAGTTATCGATTTTTTTGTTTAATTTTTTAGTTTTAAGAGATGTTTTAACGGTCGGGCAATTATGGTAATACATATTTTTGTTAAATTTAAAGTTTTATGGGACAATGATCAATGACCATGAATGTATTTGTTAAATTTTAAAGGTTTTAGTAATGGGCAATGATGGTCATAGATTGTTTTGTACTTTTTGTTTTTTTTTAAATTTTGTAGTTTTAAGGGATGGACAATGATGGTTATAGAGTTTCTTGTACAAATTTTAACTTTCAAAGGAGGAGGCAATGACAGTTATCGATTTTTTTGTTTAATTTTTTAGTTTTAAGAGATGTTTTAACGGTCGGGCAATTATGGTAATACATTTTTTTGTTAAATTTAAAGTTTTATGGGACAATGATCAATGACCATGAATGTATTTGTTAAATTTTAAAGGTTTTAGTAATGGGCAATGATGGTCATAGATTGTTTTGTTAAATTTTGTAGTTTTAAGGGATGGGCAATGATGGTTATAGAGTTTCTTGTACAAATTTTAACTTTTAAAGGATGGGCAATGACAGTTATCGATTTTTTTGTTTAATTTTTTAGTTTTAAGAGATGTTTTAACGGTCGGGCAATTATGGTAATACATTTTTTTGTTAAATTTAAAGTTTTATGGGACAATGATCAATGACCATGAATGTATTTGTTAAATTTTAAAGGTTTAAGTAATGGGCAATGATGTTCATAGATTGTTTTGTTAAATTTATAAGTTTTAAGGGATGGGCAATGATGGTTTAGGAGTTCGTTGTACAATTTTTAACTTTTAAAGGATGGGCAATGACAGTCATATATTTTTTTGTTTAATTTTTAAGTTTTTAGAGATGTATTAAGGGTCGGCCAATCATTGTAATACATTTTTTTGTTAAATTTAAAGTTTTTTGGGACAATGATCAATTGACCATGAATGTATTTGTTAAATTTTAAAGGTTTTAGTAATGGGCAATGATGGTCATAGATTTTTTTGTTAAATTTTGTAGTTTTAAGGAATGGGCAATGATGCTTATAGAGTTTCTTGTACAATTTTTATCTTTTAAAGCATGGGCAATGACAGTCATCGATTTTTTTGTTTAATTTTTAAGTTTTTAGAGATGTATTAAGGGTCGGCCAATCATTGTAATACATTTTTTTGTTAAATTTAAAGTTTTTTGGGACAATGATCAATGGGCAATAATCAATGACCATAAATGTATTTGTTAAATTTTAAAGGTTTAAGTAATGGGCAATGATGGTCATAGATTGTTTTGTTAAATTTTGTATTTTAAGGCATGGGCAATGATGGTTTAAGAGTTTCTTGTACAATTTTTAAGTTATAAAGGATGGGCAGTGACAATTATATTTTTTTTTTAAAAGGAGAAAATCGATTTTTTTTTTTTTTTTTTTGGAGGGCAATTATGGTTATACATTTTTTTGTTAAATTTTAAAGGTTCAAGTAATGGGCAATGATGGTCTTAGATTGTTTTGTTAAATTTTGTAGTTTTTAGGTATGGGCAATGATGGTTATAGAGTTTGTTGTACAATTTCTAACATCAAAGGATGAGCAAGTCATAGATTTTTTTGTTTAATTTTTAAGTTTTAAGATATGTTTTAAGGGACGGGCAATTATGGTAATACAATACAATGACCATGAATGTATTTGTTAAATTTTAAAGGTTTTAGTAATGGGCAATGATGGTCATAGATTGTTTTGTTAAATTTTGTAGTTTTAAGGGATGAGCAATGATGCTTATAGAGTTTCTTGTACAATTTTTAACTTTCAAAGGGTGGGCAATGACAGTTATCGATTTTTTTGTTTAATTTTTTAGTTTTAAGAGATGTTTTAACGGTCGGGCAATTATGGTAATAAATTTGTTTGTTAAGTTTATAGTTTTATGGGACAATGATCAATGAGCAATGATCAATGACCATGAATGTATTTGTTAAATTTTAAAGGTTTAAGTAATGGGCAATGATGGTCATAGATTGTTTGGTTAAATTTTGTAGTTTTGATGGCATGGGCAATGATGGTTTAGAGAGTTTCTTGTACAATTTTAACTTTTAAAGGATGGGCAATGACAGTCCATCGATTTTATTGTTTAATTTTTAAGTTTTAAGAGATGTTTTAAGGGTCAGGCAATTTTGGTAATATATTTTTTTGTTAAATTTAAAGTTTTATGGGTCAATGATAAATGACCATGAATGTATTTGTTAAATTTTAAAGGTTTAAGTAATGGGCAATGATGTTTATAGATTGTTTTGTTAAATTTTGTAGTTTTAAGGGATGGGCAATGATGTATATAGAGTTTCTTGTAAAATTTTCAACTATTAAAGGATGGGCAGTGACAGTCATATATTTTTTGGTTTAATTTTTAAGTTTTAAGAGATGTTTTAAGGGACGGGCAATTATTGTAATACATTTTTTTGTTAAATTTAAAGTTTTATGGGACAATTATCACTGACCATGAATGTATTTGTTAAATTTTAAAGGTTAAATTAATGGGAAATGATGTTCATAGATTGTTTTGTTAAATTTTTAAGTTTTAAGGGATGGGCAATGATGGTTTAGGAGTTTGTTGTACAATTTTATTAACTTTTAAAGGATGAGCAATGACAGTCATATATTTTTGTTTTAATTTTTAAATTTTTGGAGATGTATTAAGGGTTGGCAATCATTGTAATACATTTTTTGTTAAATTTAAGAAGTTTTGGGACAATGATCAATGACCATGAATGTATTTGTTAAATTTTAAGGTTTTAGTAATGGGCAATGATGGTCATAGATTTTTTTGTTAAATTTTGTAGTTTTAAGGAGGGTAGTTTTAATGGGCAATGAATGGTTATAGAGTTTCTTGTACAATTTTTATCTTTTTAAAGCATGGGCAGCTGACAGTCATCGATTTTTTGTTTTAATTTTGAGTTTTTAGGGTAGGCTGAGGATCGGCCAATCATTGTAATACATTTTTTTGTTAAATTTAAAGTTTTTTGGGACAATAATCAATGGGCAATGATCAATGACCATGAATGTATTTGTTAAATTTTAAAGGTTTAAGTAATGGGCAATGATGGTCATAGATTGTTTTGTTAAATTTTGTATTTTAAGGCATGGGCAATGATGGTTTAAGAGTTTCTTGTACAATTTTTAAGTTATAAAGGATGGGCAATGACAGTCATATATTTTTTTATTTAATTTTTAAGTTTAAAGAGATTTTTTAAAAGACGGGCAATTATGGCTATACATTTTTTTGTTAAATTTTAAAAGTTCAAGTATTGGGCAATGATGGTCTTAGATTGTTTTGTTAAATTTTGTAGTTTTTAGGGATGGGCAGTGATGGTTATAGAGTTTGTTGTACAATTTGTAACATCAAAGGATGAGCAATGAGATTTTTTTTTGTTTAATTTTTAAGTTTTAAGATATGTTTTAAGGGACGGGCAATTATAGGTAATACAATACAATGACCATGAATGTATTTTTTAAATTTTAAAGGTTTTAGTAATGGGCAATGATGGTCATAGATTGTTTTGTTAAATTTTGTAGTTTTAAGGGATGAGCAATGATGCTTATAGAGTTTCTTGTACAATTTTTAACTTTCAAAGGGTGGGCATGACAGTTATCGATTTTTTTTGTTTTAATTTTTAGTTTTAAGAGTTATGTTTTAACGGTCGGGAAATTATGGTAATAGAGTTTTGATTGGTAAGTTTATAGTTTTATGGGACAATGATGATCAATGAGCAATGATCAATGACCATGAATGTATTTGTTAAATTTTAAAGGTTTAAGTAATGGGCAATGATGGTCATAGATTGTTTTGTTAAATTTTGTATTTTGAGGCATGGGCAATGATGGTTTAAGAGTTTCTTGTACAATTTTTAACTTTAAAGAATAAGCAATGACAGTCATAGATTTTTTTGTTTAATTTTTAAAATTTAAGAGATGTTTTAAGGGTCAGGCAATTTTGGTAATATATTTTTTTGTTAAATTTAAAGTTTTATGGGTCAATGATAAATGACCATGAATGTATTTGTTAAATTTTAAAGGTTTAAGTAATGGGCAATGATGTTTATAGATTGTTTTGTTAAATTTTTAAGTTTTAAGGGATGGGCAATGATGGTTTAGGAGTTTGTTGTACAATTTTTAACTTTCAAAGGGTGGGCAATGACAGTTATCGATTTTTTTGTTTAATTTTTAAGTTTTAAGAGATGTTTTAAGGGTCGGGTACTTATGGTAATACATTTTTTTGTTAAATTTAGAGTTTTAAGGGCAAACGATCAATGAGCAATGATCAATGACCATGAATGTATATGTCAAATTTTAAAAGTTTAAGTGATGGGCAATGATGGTCATTGATTGTTTTGTTAAATTTTTTTGTTTTGAGGGATGGGCAATGATGGTTTAAGAGTTTGTTGTACAATTTGTAACATCAAAGGATGTGCAATAAAGTCATCGATTTTTTGTTAAATTTTTTGTTAAAATAGATTATTTTGTTAAATTTTGTAGTTTTAAGGGATGGGCAATGATGGTTATAGAGTTTCTTGTACAATTTGTAACTTCAAAGGATGTGCAATGAAGTCATAAATTTTTTTTGTTTAATTTTTAAATTTTAAGATATGTTTTAAGGGACGGGCAATTATGGTAATACATTTTTTTGTTAAATTTTAAAGTTTTATGGAACAATGATCAATGGGCAATGATCAATGACCATGAATGTATTTGTTAAATTTTAAAGGTTTAAGTAATGGGCAATGATGGTCATAGATTGTTTTGTTAAATTTTGTATTTTAAGGCATGGGCAATGATGGTTTCAGTGTTTCTTGTAAAATTTTTAACATTTAAAGGATGGGCAATGACAGTCATTGATTTTTTTGTTTAATTTTTACGATTTAACAGATGTTTTAAGGGACGGGGATTTATGGTAATACATTTTTTTGTTAAATTTTAAAGTTTTATGGGACAATGATCAATGGGCAATGATCAATGACCATGAATATATTTGTTAAATTTTAAAGGTTGAAGTAATGGGCAATGATGGTCATAGATTGTTTTTTTAAATTTTGTAGTTTTAAGGGATGGGCAATGATGGTTATAGAGTTTCTTGTACAATGTTTAACATTTAAAGGATGGGCAATGACAGTCATCGATTTTTTTGTTTAATTTTTACGTTTTAAAAGATGTTCTAAGGACGGGCAATTATGGTAATACATTTTTTTGTTAAATTTTAAAGTTTTATGGGACAATGATCAATGGGCAATGATCATGACCATGAATGTATTTGTTAAATTTTAAAGGTTTAAGTAATGGGCAATGATGATTATAGATTGTTTTGTTAAATTTTGTAGTTTTAAGGGATGGGCAATGATGGTTATAGAGTTTGTTGTACAATTTGTAACTTCAAAGGATGTGCAATGAAGTCATAGATTTTAGTTGTTTAATTTTTAAGTTTTAAGATATGTTTTCGGCGGTGGCCTCATCTACTGAATATTAGCGGCGGGACCCTTATTAATTGTAGCTATGTCGGGAGACGGGTGGGTTTTTTGCTAATACCAGTAATTTAGATTACTATAAGAATAATCAAAGAGTCCCTACTGAAACTAAATGTGCACTCGATCGTGGAGAACGCAAAACTCAAAATATAACATCAGAACCCTTGAGTTCATTGACCCCGAGGAGAGAAGTGAAACGGTGGTGAAACGTAGTGATTGCCGAATAGCAGGTGGAATGAAGATAACCCAAGGAGGAAGAAGTATGCCTCGATACAGCTGTTAAAAGTCGGACACTGTTTTGCTACCCACCCTACCTTAGTCTTAAGAATTTTTTTTTTTTTGTTTCTTTTTATTTTTAAGACCCCAATTATAACGCCTACTCACATTTCCAAGGTCACGGAAATAATAAATTACCCACTCATAGTTCGATTGCAAATTACTCTATATTCAAAACTCATGGCTAATCTTCATGGTTTTAGACCAATATAAGATAAATTACGTTTAGGTTCAATGATAAGGTCTTAAAATTTTAGAAATTATCAATAGGTAATACATTTTCGTTATAGTGCTAATAGTAGTATAGACAAACTCATTACGCGAAGTTCAAAGAATGAGAATAATAAAAAAAAAAAAACAGTAAGTCCAAATTACTTTATTCGTTTCAATTGCTACTAAAAAAAATTATGCTTCAAAATTCATGGTTTTGTTGTGATTAGGATTTTCTGGCGGAGTGAACCTTAGACTCAATAGACTGGCTATTTTTTTTTTTTTTATTTTTTCTTTTTAGATATTTGTTTTTATATCTTTTCACTGACCCCAATTTTGTGATCCTCGATGAAGGCCTTCATTTCGGAGTCTTGTTTATGCTGGGCGGTTTGCTTTAAATAGAGGTTGAATTTCTAACAACTAAATTACAACTACATCAATATGCTGCAAGCCTTTCCTTATATACATTTTCTTGAGGAGGATTCTTATTAATATTGTTATTATCAAATATAGGTATATATATATATATATATCTATATATATTTACATTTTCATGTTTGTGTTAAATTTTGCTTGCAATTAGACTTAGGTGGTTAATTTATTAGTATTCTATTGTATCGATATAACTTCATTTTCAATCATTTTTTTTTAATCAAAAACTCGTGTGTAATCAGTGCTTTTTACAACAACTTTTAGAACTCTGTATGATGCAGATTCAATCAGAAAAAAAATTAATTAAGCTATACGAAGACGACTCTCGTTAGATAGGCCCTCCGAACTATATATATACAGGTATGATACCAGAAGTCAGAATGGAGTAGTGATGGGTGCATTTTTATACGTAGGACCGGCTATGATCCAGGTGTGGGGAACAGGTGGTCATAGGGGAGGGGTCGTGTAATTTTCGGCCACAGAAAACGCCTATGTAAAACAACGTGTGGATAGAATTTTAGCTGGCGAAGTTGAAAATAATTACCTTATCTAAGGCTGGAGTTTCCCACAATGATGGTGATATATTTCACTGATTTTACTTCGTTAAATTTTTTTTGTTTTTATTTTTTTTGTTTGTGTGCCTTCGTGCACGTGACTCAACCACTTTATCTCGGTATGTATGTACGTTACAGCTCGTACTTAGTTAAGGCGACTGGTTAGCTTGACAGCTGCAAAGCAAAAGAACTAGACCGCCGCTTAGTAAGCTGCTGCAGACTACTGTCAAGGTAAAACCGAGCGCCTCGTATGCAGATTATAAAAAAAATGGTATTACCATTCGAGAATGGTGGAGAGATCTGTTTCGTTCAGATTAGGCGGTATTCGAAACTGATTTTTGAATACGCTAATGGGCAGCACACGCAACCATTTCAACCACAGATAATCTGTCGAGTAATCCGGAGACACGATTAGCTGGAATTAGCATTTTATATTTTTGGCATGATGAGTTCCAAGTTCTTTTCCATTAAGAGATTCAAGTAAATAATAAGCGTTTCCTAATTTCTTCTTAACCCTGCGTTTCGTAAATAAAGGGCCTAACTTTTTATTATAGTTCTGACTAAAGTTACTTAACTGGAAATTTCTTTTAAACACTTCTTGACCTTCTTTTAACGACACAATCTTGCTTCTCAAATTGTACTGTTTTACATTCTGTTCATAAGCTTTATGACTATTTGTTTTTATTTCCTGACGTACCAACAATAGGTTTTCTTGCCGATCCATGGTACGAGATTTTTCGAGAAGTGATAATTATTTTAATAATCGGTAATTTTCCGCGTGGTTAATCATATTAAAATCAAAAAGAGCTTTATAGGGAGAATATCCAAGAGACTGATGCAAGGCTGATCGTAAAGCGGACGAAATGCGAGTCAAATTCACATCCCAGTCTGTTTGATGATGTTTTAGATAAGAACGAATAGCTGCAATTAACGAGCGATTAACTCGTTCAGCTGCATTGCTTTGCGGAGAATATAGCGCGGTACAAATGTGTCGAATTCCAAACTTAGTCAACATCGCTTCAAATTCTTTTGCTTTGAATTGTGAGCCGTTATCACTAACAATAGTCTCTGGAACTCCAAACTCACAAAAAATTCGTTCTTCTAGAAATGTGTTAATTATTCCTGTAGTAGCTTTCTTTAACGGACAAAGCCAGTGATATCTACTGAAATGTCTCATTTACTACGGGGATATGGACCGAGAATATCGATATATAATCTTTGAAAAGGACGTATGGAAATACTTCGTTCTCCCATAGGCGGTCTTAATATTTGGTTAGGGGCTTTTGTCTGTTTACAAACTTCGCAGTTCCGAATATAATCTCTGACTTCTTTAGATAACACTGGCCAAAACAGATTGCGACGCAAGCGTTCTATCGTCTTTTGCATGCCTCCATGTGCAGACACAACACTATTATGAGTCTGCCAAATAGCATTGGCTCGTAATGGTTCGGGAACCCATAGTTTTCAACTATCGGCTTCTTGATCCGGAATACCAGTCGCATGCTGCGTTGGGATATTCACAAATTTGTCTTATATCCGCAAATCTGGAAGTTTATCTTTATTCTGCTCTACTTTTAATCGAAGTTCGACGTATTCTGGCTCCATAAATGCTAGTGAGTCTAAGTCAATTTCGGGTCCGCCATGTTAGACTAGAATGATCCGTTACTACTTGACAACATATCCTCCTAAGAAATAAATCCTACCCCTCCTGTTTTTACCATTTGCTTCTAATACCCCAAATCTTATGCTACAATGACTGCTAGACATTCCCGTTCTGTTACACTATAATTCCTTTGAGCCTTAGACAATTTTTTTGACATATACGCGATCGGTCTTTCCTCTCCTTCGTCGGATAATTGCACTAACACGGCCCCAATGCCAAAATCACTGGCTTCACAATGAAGAAAGAACTTCTTTGTAAAGTCAGCATTTTGCAACACGGGTGTGGAAGTAAGTTTGACTTTCAAATTTTCCATGGCTTCCTGCGCTTCATTCGTCCAGGTGAACTTTCTACTTTTTCTTAACAACTCTGTCATAGGAAATGACATCTCCGCGAAGTTAGCAATGAACCTACGGTACCAATTACAAATACCTAGGAAACCTCTTAATTGTTTCATGTTACGAGGAGTAGGCCAATTTAGAATACAGGATACCTTTTCTGGATCAGTAGATATTCCTCCATTTCGAATTATGTAACCCAAGTAGTTAACTTTTGTTACACAAAAATGGCTTTTCCTAACATTTAACGTTAAGTTTGCTTTGCGAAATTGCTGTGCATTTCGTATAAGGACTGCTAAATGGGATTGAACATCATCGGTAACAATACATAAATCATCTAAATATCCAAAAACACAGTATCGCAGATCAGGTGGGATAAGATCATCCATCAGACGACACATGGTTGACGGTGCATTACACAGACCAAACGGCATTACTTCAAACTGAAATAATCCTCGACCTGGCACTGTAAACGCTGTTAAGGGTTTAGCTTCCTCAGTTAATTCAATTTGCCAATAGGCATCTTTTAAGTCAAGTTTACTAATAATATTTGCCTTTGGAAGGCGAAAATATTCCCTCAATACTTTGTAGTGGGTAAGCATCTTTCCGAGTAACCTCATTTAATTTTCGAGCGTCCAGACAAATTCGGACTTTATTTGGTTTGATAACCATTCGAATGGGTGAGCTCCAAGCGCTGTTAGATGGTCCAATTACTTTAAGTTCTAGCATACGATCAATTTCAGTATACAAGACTTTCGACTTTCTCCATAGCTGGTCTAATAGGGTAATGTCTTTGTTTAACAGAAGACGCTTTTCTAGTATCTATGTGATGTTTGATTAGAGACGTTCGCCCCAAACCTTGTTTTTCGATATTGGGAAACATTTATTTCACTGCTGCCAATTGGTTCCATTGGAAGTTCCATATCAGTCAAAGGATATTGATCCTCTTTAGGGGTGCTAAGGTCCTGCCCACTATCTGCTGGCTCAATTGATCCCACTATTCCGGGCGCTAATTGAAACGTTCGCCAGAAATCAATTCCGGAAATAAGACCTTCCTTTTCTTGACCTTTATATCTCATTCCTACTTTTAAAATGCCTGAAACCTGATGTGGTTTAGCATTCGCCGTTTTAACCTGGGATACTATTGATTTATATCCACCTACACCACTAAAGTCTTGTTTTGCTAAGTCCGCTCCTATACAACTTATATTTGCCCCAGTATCAAGTAATCCCCCATTCTGTAAACTCTAAAAAATTTACCCTAGCATAACTTCGGTTATCATCATTATTTTGAAATATAGTCGATAATAATCTAATTTGATTCTTACGAAGGTTTTTTTTTGCGAGAAATTATCTTTTCCAAAAAAATTCTATCTCTAACTTCATAATAATTTTCTATACGTTCTTCATATGGTCTAAACTTCATATCTACTTCATTTTCGATCGACGTATCTGGTATATTATCTTGAGCTATAATGCTAAGTCCTCTTTTTCCTTATTTAAAATTGTATATCTTGTTAAATTTGTAGGCTCCGAATTATTTATTGGTGGGACATCCGATTGTTTAGAGATGCCCCGGTTTTACGGTTTTCCGAACTGTTTTTACAGTGAATACAATTGGGCTTATAGATGTCAGGCTTCCCACATCCATAACAAAATATACGTCTATCCCTAGACAATCTTGCCAATAGTGTCCAATTACTCCGCAATTCCAACAAGTTATGTTAGACGGATTTCTTTGTATAGCAGAGATGTCACGGCTATCGTTTTCGGCTTTATTTTCCTCAATCTCTTCTACTGCATTGTGGGGGTCTAAGCGGTAAAGAGAACCAAGAAATTATTTTGTATCAGCCTTCACCAAGACTTGTCGGAAATGCCGAATCCGAAGTGTAGGGTGCGGAGATAGAACGAAAATTGAAAGTCCCGCTCTGGACACGGTACGGTCTCTTCTGGATACAATCGAAAGCACTGTGAGGCACGCAAACGAGATCAGGAATGGTTAAGAGATCGTCGAGGAGTAATTGCATACAATACCAACGTGATAACTGACCTGAAATAAACGAAGGCTGCAACCACGTGCTAAAGCAGTGAATTATAAAATCCAAATCTCTAAATAGTTGCTCTCTTCACAGTAAACTAAACGAGTAAAGGGAAGAAAACTATAATGGAAAGCACCTGGACCCCGTACCTCGCGCACTTCGGTAGCGACGCGCTTTTCATCAAGTGGCACGTCGCCACTGGCAACAAAGGCAACCGGTCGGAAAGGGAGGAAGTGAGGAAAAAAGGAGTGGAAAGGGATCGAGTGTAAGACGTCTAGTACACGTGGCAACCTAACCTTAAACGGATGACGTAACGGACCCATATGCAGAATAGGCTAAAGCAGCAGTTACCACAGCAGCCAAGCTTGGGACTCACTATTCTTGTCAGTGTGGATAACTCATAACCACGTGACTCAATCCACCGACCTATTCTTTCACCCCGCACTCCTCCGCAGCGACCCGATTTCAGCAAAAGACCCCGAGAAAGCCATCACGAACTAGGATGTAGAAGTATCAAAGCGTTGGACTATAAAAAAAGTTTCTAAGAAGTTATTAGGAATTTCTATTTTATTTAGTTTAAATTAACTGCAATCACCACACAACCGCCATCAGCCTTCACTTGCAAAGATAGAAGGAACATTTTACAGAAATTATCTCGATGCCCACAACCTGCATCGCCGGAAACGAGCGTAAGTCCGTAAAAAGAAAAATGAAAAACTATCTATATATAATAAAAAAAATTAGTGAAGCGTATTGGTAATATAAATAGGCAAATAAAGTAAGATGAATCAGTATATTTCTTTGTTCTTTAATTTTGGTTTTCCATATTTGATTTTTTATTTGATATGACGCAAAGGCGTATGAAGTGATTTTGATTTGATTTAGTAAAGATAAGTATATTATAATGAAATAGAAGAGTATTGGGTCTGGGGCTTATGGTGATACAGTTACAGGAAACTCCGAAGTCGTTGAGTGTAGAGTACATTACTCTAGGGATACCCAAATAGATTCACATCGATGTATCAAGGCAGGGAGGGTAAAGACCAGGGGAGCGCACAACATCTCAGCCACCCTGATCAAGCGAAAGTTTTCCTGATCCTCAATGCAACCCGTGTCCGTCCGTTTCCAACAGGTCTCAACTCAAATTTGCCCGATCATTAACGAACAGTGAAGTCACTTAATTAATTATTAGATAGAGTGGTGTTAGTAGGAAGCTAGGAAGAACCCACACCGTTCCGACGAGCTTAGAACCGAGCAACGCGAGAAGTGCACGCCCCCGAAACCTCCTACGCACCGTGGGTTAAGACGACCCGTCGATCCCAGGGTGAATACCGACAGTAAGCCCCTTCGCAACCAGGTTTTTTTTTTACGATGTGGTAAAGCAAAGGGGAACGGCAGCGTACGAATACTTGCTTTTACTAACTGTATACTACATATAATAATTTGGCGCCCAACGTGGGGCCCGAGACATTTTATAAAGAATGCATAACTACGATTACTGGATTTGACGCCCAGAGCGGACGTTGAAGAGAGGATTCTAGTTAGGAGTAGGCCCTAGTGAGACCACTGGTTGCTCTATTGTTTAATTAAGATAGTTAGTTGCTTCAGAACAAGCTAAGAGTCTGAAGGAGGATCTGAATGTCTCCGCATAGGAATTGCGGCCACGATTCAGTATTTACAGATCGGGACACCACGCAACAACAGTGTCTGAAGTGACTTTCTTAACTTGGAAATAGGTTTACTAAGATTTTATTGTGGAATTATTGTGATTTAGAATTCTTATCTAAATAGCGCCTATTTCGAGATAATCGGAATGGTCGACCAGATAAAGCCGAACTTCATACCTTGCAGAATAATTTCTTGCAGTCTAGCGTGGAAGCTGGAAATTTGTTCGTGGAGTTACATCCTTCGAATACTTCGATTGAGTGGTACCGGTCAAAGAAGCCATAATTCAGCGCTAAATCAACAATAACTTTGATGATTTTATTAAAAGAAGTAGGATTCAGGGAATCAACAGTAGGAGTTATACTGTAAACATCAGTCCAAAGCACAGACCCTAAGAAAAAGAATACGTTTTGTAGTTTTACAAGTAAAATGTCAGTAACACATAATTCGAACTGGCAGATCCTATAGTAGCAAAGGAGCTTAAAGCAACTACGCGTTGCGGTCACACGTTCCATAATCAATGTATACGAGAATGCTTGATGCAAGCGAGCCAGTGCCCGTGTTCACCGAGTGCAGGCTCAACAACTTTCCTTATCGCGCAACAATTACTGGCGGAGTTATCAGCTGCAGAATGCGAGTCGATACGGCACCATCCGGCAGTAATAACAATTTGGAGATTAATTCAAACCCAGCATAATCCTGCTAGGACAAGATCACGTAGAGGTAGGCCAGTAGTACCAAGAAGAGGAGCTATACAGCGCACAGGGATGACGCTCAGGTCGAACAGACAGAATCACGAGACAGAACGCCTGGAACAAAGCCTTGGCACGAGTCAGTAGTAGATACCTCGAGATCAAAAATATTGAAGAGATAGGCAAGAAGTTCAAGCAGCTATGCAAACACAGCAGCAGCTACTGAAGCAAGACCTCACGCAATTTATTCAGTCGCAATTTGCAATGATGCAAATGCGGAACCAACCCCATAGTCCTAATAGACGCAGGTCGGAGAACCACACACAGGTCGATAGTGAAAATCCAGCTATAGTATCTGGGGAGAACAGCCACATATACGGTCATCAAGTAGGCAATCCTTTTTGGCAGTCCAGCCGGATAAAGTACCAAATATCATTCAGAGTTGGCAATTAAGTTCGATGGTACGAAGAGGGATTGCAAGCCGAAGAATTTCTTTATCGAGTAAGCCTTAGCTAGGCAGAATCTCACGGCGATAGACAGCTTTTGTGTGATCATTTACACATATTCTTTATAGGGAAAGCAGGTGAATGGTACTGGAATTTCCATCGTTCATTCCAACGTTTCGATTGGAGAGAATTTTGTAGGGAATTCAGGAATAAGTTCAGGGACAAGAGTCGGATATGGATATTGGGAGTTAATCAATAACAGACGGCAGGCAGAAAAAGAACCCTTCGAGGAATACCAGTTCCAAGTAGAGAAACTCATAGCCCAATTGAATACCCCGATTGCAGAAGAGTCATTGGTGAAGCTTCTTATTAGACACTCAAAGCCATCAATACGATATGAACTAATGCACTTGCACGTGCCCACCTTAACGCATTTAAGTCGGAAATTCGCACCCACGAGCAGTTTTGCAAACAAATGCGATCTCAAACAGGGAAAAGCAGCTATCATCAGCGCCCTATAGTCTCGCAACTAGAACCTGACCGTGAACATGAAGGTTGGAGCGAAATTGCAGCAGTGCAACGAAAGCAATTAAAGTGTTGGAACTGCGACAAACTCGGACATCGCTTCGACACTGTCTCGACGTTCGCAGTGTCTTTTGCTATGGATGCGGGGCCAAAGACACTTACAAGCCCCGATGTCAAAAGTGTAATCCATCGGAAAACCAGAGAGGGGATGCGACGAATCAAGTCGAAGCGTCGCATCCAAGACAATAAAATCCGATAATAGTACTCAGACAGAAGTTCCGTTAAGTCCACTTCCACGGGAGTGCGACCTTAACAAAACCTTACCGGATAGATCAATACTGTTCAAGCCATATCATATTCGCGAGGCAAATTATAAGGCAGCAAGAGAGCGTATCCTCGGAGACGTCACCTCTTGTGCGAAGGCGAGACGATCGAAAACGAGAATACAACGATTTTGGAGGGAAGTCAACTTGTCGACAGAAGTTATTTCGGCGTATTTTTGAACTCAATAACAGGCTATACACAAATTGAAATAGAAAGAATCGATAGTAGATTACTGGACTCAGGCCGTCCTTTAGTTGCATAGGCGGTAGAGCAGCCAAGGAATTAGCAACTCAATCAAGATGGTCAAGTGTTCAGGCAGGATTAGAACACTAACGATGCACAGTGCATCGTCACAGGAAGAATCAAACGGATATAGCGTACCGGGATCTCAAGAAATCAATCGAATTTTTCATAATACCAGATCTTAATCAAGATGTCTATTTAGGCATAGATTTTTGGCGAGAGTTTGGATTACTTGATAAAATAATGGAACAAAAGCAGTCAATAGCCGAACTAACGGAAAATAGAGGGGAACCAGCGTGTGAAGTAGCTAAAACTCACGCACTGTCGACCAATCAAAAACAGAGGCTTGATTCAGTCATTGCGACCTTCCTATGAAAGAAATGGTTTAGGGAGAACACATTTCCTGGAGCATAGCATTGATGTTGGAGATGCAAAGCCCGTCAAACAGCGACACTGGCCGATCTCACCAGCAAAGGAGGATTTAATGTTCAAAGAAGTAGAGAACATGTTGACATTGGGAATTATAGAGGAATCCAAGAGTCCGTGGAGCAGCAATTGCGTTCTTGTTAGAAAGGGACCCAAGGTTCGTCTATGCTTAGATCAAGAAGTGAACAAGCTAGATCAAGATGATCCACTACCTCATGACATTCTTAGTCGCTTCCACCACTCACTAATTACTGGATTAGATATGAACACGCATTTTGGCAGAACCGTTGAAGAGAAATCACGACAAACACAGCCTCAACCTAACCGGCCATTACATACAGGTAATCCTTCGGCCTCAACGCGCCAAACTCTGTGCAGATATGGATATTTATACCACCAACGATGCGCACAGAGTCTTGTATATTTGGACGATTTCTAGTTTTGTCAAAGATCGGTCACAATGACACTCTCGAAGAAATCGCAAGCCACCTGCGTAAGGCGAACCTAACAATAAAATAGCTAAATCGAAGTTTTGATGAAAGGTAGAATGGGAATATCATTGGGCACGCCAATTGAAAGTTACCCAGAGAAAGTCAGTGAGTGGAAAACTTTCCAGTTCCCAACTCCATAAAACAGCTGAGACGATTCTCGGAGATCCGGATGGTACGGCGGTCAGGCGATCTTCTAAGAAGAACAAAACACTTGAATGGAGTAAGGAGGCGACGAAGCGTTCAAGACGCTCAAGAGAAGTTGACGTCGTCACCAATTCTGCGACACCTGATCAGAAACAGTTCATTTTATTATGTGACCCAGCCTGCATGGACTAGGATGTGTTAACGCAAAAGAACGAAGAGGACATCGAATTGCCTATAGCGTATATGTCAGAAAAATTGTCAAAAGCGCAACGCAACTATTCCGTGACAAGCTAGAATGTTTAGCAGTTATAAAAGGAATAGAGAAGTTTGAGCCTACATTGAGGGGCAAGATTTTAAGTCATTACTGACCGATTACAAAAAAGACTTGAGAGGTCGTTGAAAAGGTGGGCCATGAAATTACATGGTCTCAAACTGAAGATAGAGCACCGAAAGGGCTCACAAAAGGTAGGAATGCCGTCGCAAGAAGGGAATAACGAAGAAGGTAGCGCCTATCATTCCTTAGAGTCTAAAGTTCAATTCAGTAAGTACAAAGAGCTACAAGATATTAAAGCTAATCAAGACAGTTACAGATTTTAAAATTGTCGATCAGTTTGTTTATAAAAAAACAGAAGCATTAAGGAAATAACGCAAGAACAACAGGCATGGAAATTGTACGTTCCCGTTAATTTAGTTGACAAGGTTATATCGCGCGGTCAAATCCTCCCGATTCTGCCCATATTGGTATGACAAAGATGATTGAAAAGCTAAAGCAATCTATATTGGCAGGAATGGTTACTCAGATTCGTAGTTACGTCCCTGTAACCATTAGGAAAACCCATATTATCGGAAAGGCCGTCCAGAAACTTTACATGATCTGCTAGTCCTACCCAGATCTAAAGGGAAAAAGGATATTGATATATTGGATAAATACGAAGTTTATTTCTTGCAGCTTTCGAAGTCACCTCTAGGATTTGCGATTACCTAGAGTCGCAAGTGTTTATACGTTCGGTGTTCCGGAGTCAATCCTTACGGATAACGGATCCCAATTCAAGTCAGGGCATTTTAAAGCATTTTTGACGTGGTTTGGAGTCAAATATATACCGCGATCTACTCTCCGCAAGCGAATGCAAGTGAACGTGTAAATCGATCTGTATTAAGCAATTTGGGATAAAGACACCGATCATACAAACTGGATTCAAGCATTATAGATTAGTCGTCTCTAAGAGCAAGCGTACATCAGTACGGGCTTTTCGCCGTATTCCTTTGTTTTTGTCAGAACAGATTGTAGACGGACAGACTATGAATTACTGAGGAAGATAAAAGCTTTGACGGACGATGTAACTTAAAATCACCGGATTTATTACCGTTAGCTAGGAAAACGGCTAAGGAGAGGATCAGTCAGTGTCATGAAGCAAATGCCAAAGTTTATGACTTGCGTAGTCGTGCGGTCAAGCTAAAAGAAGGAGACACCGTTTATGCCCGTAGTTTCGCGCAAAGCAATGCGGCAAAGAAGTTCAGCAGTAAGCTTGCACCAGTATTTATCAAAGCAAAGATTAAGAAGAAGATAAGTCCGATTTATTATGATTTAGTTAGCGATACGGAGAAAAAACTAGGAGTGTACCATTTAAAGGACATCAAAACATAGCGAATAGAAGGCGAAATGCATCAGTCGACCCCTTTCAGTTAATGCATCCTCGATCGAGCTTTGGCTTTATTAACTGTGGTTGTGGGGGTCTAAGCGGTAAAGAGAACCAAGAAATTATTTTGTATCAGCCTTCACCAAGACTTGTCGGAAATGCCGAATCCGAAGTGTAGGGTGCGGAGCATAGAGACGAAAACTGCAATATAATCGTCCCGCTCTGGCACACGGTACGGTCTCTTTCTGGCATACTTATTCGAAAGCACTGTGAGGCAGACGCAAACGAGATCAGGAATTGTCCCGTTATTGAAGTTTTGGAGATTTTCTCGGTTGCGTAGCAACAAGTTAGCTTATGGCAAGTCGTTCATTTGAATTGGCGATACAGAGAGCACCAACGTGAAATAACTGACCTGCGTAAATTAAACGAAGGCTGCAACCACGTGCTAAAGCAGCATTGGAATTTATAAAATTTCCAACATCTCTAACATCAGTATTGGGAACATCTCTTGCAACAGTTGAGAAGACTAAGATTGCTGAAAGGTAAATATAGTGGATAGATAGTGAATAGATCAGTGAGACAATATCTATTACAGTGGGAAAGCAACCTGTAGTGCGATCTCCACCGGCCGGTTAGCCTCGCGCACTTCGCGTAGCGTATTCGCGCTTTTCATCAATGTGGCACGTCGCCACTGGCAAAACAAAGGCAACCGGTCGGAAAGGGAGGAAGTGAGGAAAAAAGGAGTGGGAAGGGATCGAGTGTAAGACGTCTAGTACACGTGGCAACCTAACCTTAAACGGATGACGTAACGGACCCATATGCAGAATAGGCTAAAGCAGCAGTTACCACAGCAGCCAAGCTTGGGACTCACTCATTCTTGTTCCAGTGTGGCATGAACTCATAACCACGTGATCTCGCAGATCCACCGATCCTATTCTTTCACCCCGCACTCTTCCGCAGCGACCCGATTTCAGCAAAAGACCCCGAGAAAGCCATCACGAACTAGCATGTGAGAAGTATCAAAGCGTTGGATCTATTAAAATTAGAATTAAGCTTTTGCTAGAGATAGTTATTTAGGGTAATTTCTATTTTTATTTAGTTTAAATGTAACTGCACATGCACCACACAACCGCCATCAGCCTTCACTTGCAACGATAGAAGGAACATTTTTACAGAAATCTGCATCTTCGATGGGCCCAACGAACCTGCATCGCCGGAAACGAGCGTAAGTCCGTAAAAAGAAAAATGAATATATATCTATCTATATATATGTATAAATTTAACATATATTAGTGAATGCGGTGACAATTGGTACATATGACAGATAGGCTAAATTAAAGTAAGATGAATCCCAGTATTATTTCTTTTGTTCTTTAATTTTGGTTTTCTCAGTATCTTTTTGAGTTTTCTTTATTTTGATATGACGCAAAGGCGTATGAAGTGCATTTTGATTTGATTTAGTAAAGATAATGTATATTATAATGAAATAGAAGAGTATTATCTGGGTCTGGGGCTTATGGTGATACAGTTTTCAGGAAACTCCGAAGTCGTTTGAGTCTGTAGAGTACATTACTCTAGGGATACCCAAATAGATTCACATCGAGGTATCAAGGCAGGGAGGGTAAAGACCAGGGGAGCGCACAACATCTCAGCCACCCTGATCAAGCGAAAGTTTTCCTGATCCTCAATGCAACCCGTGCCCGTCCGTTTCCAACAGGTCTCAACTCAAATATTTGCCCGATCATTAACGAACAGTGAAGTGCACTTCAATAATTATTAGAGTAGAGTGGTGTTATGTAGGAAGCTAGGAAGAACCCACACCGTTCCGACGAGCTTAGAACCGAGCAACGCGAGAAGTGCACGCCCCCGAAACCTCCTACGCACCGTGGGTAAAGACGACCCGTCGATCCCAGGGTGAATACCGACAGTAAGCCCCTTCGCAACCAGGTTTTCTTTAACGATGTGGTAAAGCAAAGGGGAACGGCAGCGTACGAATACTTGCTTTTACTAACTGGATACTACAGCATATACTAACCGTCTTAAATGATCGATGGAGTATATTTCTTCAAATAATAATCTATCTTTCATATCGTCATGTAAATTTCTCTGAACTAATTCGATTAATTCTGACTCTTCAAACTCAACAGATAACTTATCCATTAGTTTGCAAATAACTTCATAATAGGTGTCAAATGTTTCACCCGGTTTTTGTTTTCGGGCTCTAATCTGTTCACGCCGTTCTGTTTTTGAACGATTCTCTTTATATTGTTCACATAACCAAGTGCTTTAGAACCATGAACTAGCTTTGCCTGTTAATAGCTGATGAACATTTTTGGCCATCGCCTCAAAATCGTTATTAAGGTGTTCCCGTGTTAACACTTTAACTCGATATAAAAATTCTTCAACTGATAATCCTTCCGCAGTTCCTTCGAACCCAACTTCCCATTTTTGGATAATATCTGCTACTTTGTTGCTAGTGTGCCCTGAGGAAAAAACTCTATGGCTTGGTACATCAAAGTCCCTTCGATCTTGACCACTCGGATTTTCAACTCCGTTTCTTAATACCAATGACGAAAGCATTCGGTCTATTGTTTCTCTAACTAGGTGTTCTATATTTGGTCGTATCCAATTATCATTGTTTCTTGGAAATTGCCTTGGGGGTCTGCCTCGCTGTGATCTTCCACGTTGTGGACTATTCCTCGGTATTTCCTGATTTAAAGGCCTAGTATTTAAGCTTCTTTCACTCTCGCTTTGCTGGTTGGCTTGAGCCCAGTTTAATCGCTGCTCAGACTGAAGATGTGACGTACCTATATGTATATTTCCCTCCTCTAGCTGAAGCTGTCTAACCACAGACCTAGTGTTTGGACGATTTAACTGTCGCTCTTTTTGTTCTCCAAGGTTCGCACCAGGAGAACAGTTTCCGACTACTACTCTTACATCTTTTTTCAATACTTTAGCTAAGTATGATGGACATTCATTCTCCTTGTCAGGATGCAATCTCAGTTCCATACAAGATTTATGAAAAATATGTTTGCAATTGGTAATGACGCATGGCTGCGTATTTTCATGATATTTTCGCAAATAACGCAAATGCTTGTGATAGCCTCTGCACCACTTTGTTCCGGGGTATGTTGGATTGGCATTTTAAATTATTGATTGTATTGATGTAGATTGATTGATTTAAGTTTTCCGTTTATTGACCTTTCTTGGAAATGTGAGTAGTTAAATTTCTTTTTCCGCCTAATGTTATCTGTCACTCCTTTAAAAGTTTAACTTTTATGTTAATTTAATTTCTATATCATTCTTATGTTTGGACTATTTCAATTACAATAGGTTACACCAGAATGCTTTAAATAGATTTCGCTTCTACGCTTATATCAACGGACAAAAATACGCTCTTGCTTATGTTTTTGTGTTCCAGCCGATACTAACATAATAACAGAACCTATTCTATTCATTCCTTATATATATATGTATGTATGTAACCCACTTTATGAATATTTGTTGCTTGACACTTCTGTCTTTTAAAATATCCCTGATCATATACCTTACTCTTCGGTCGGGTTATTTGATTACTCAAGTTACCCAAATTCCAGAAGGGTATACCATTTCGATATTCTATCCTAACAACCAATTTTCATACGAAAGCAAAACGAGCAATTTTTTTTTTTTTTTTTTTTTACTGTGGATGAGTACTTAGAATTAGATGTTCAACTGTATTCTACAGTGTTCCGAAAGTAACCTCTTTACTTTGGTCGTAATTAATAAGCCTCCGCTTGTTAATGCAAAATCCTAAATTAAAAAAATGTTATTTCGGCTCTGACTTTCTACTCCTCCACGGGCCGACGGTTATTAGATCTATTTCGATACCTTTTCACCGGGCCTCACACATATGGGCGCCAAATCTTTGTAATCCCCCTTTTTTAGCACAACCGTACCAAAGTTTAATGTTCTTCGGGGCCATAATAGGCAGATACGGCGGTGGCCTCATCTACTGAATATTAGCGGAGGGACCCTTATTAATTGTAACTCTGTCGGGAGACGGGTGGGTTTTTTGCTAATGCCACTAAATTAGATTACTATAAGATTAATCAAAGAGTCCCTACTGAAACTAAATGTCCACTCGATCGTGGAGAACGCAAAACTCAAAATATAACATCAGAAAACTCGAGTTCATTGACCCCGAGGAGAGAAGTGAAACGGTGGTGAAACGTAGTGATTGCCGAATAGCAGGTGGAATGAAGATAACCCAAGGAGGAAGAAGTATGCGTCGACACAGCTGTTAAAAGTCGGACACGGTTTCGCTACCCACCCTACCTTAGCCTTAAGAATTTTTATTTTTTTTTTTTTTTGTTTCTTTTAATTTTAAAGACCCCAATTATAACGCCTACTCACATTTCCAAGGTCACGGAAATAATAAATTACCCACTCATAGTTCGATTGCAAATTACTCTATATTCAAAACTTATGACTAATCTTCATGGTTTTAGACCAATATAAGATAAATTACGTTTAGGTTCAATGATAAGGTCTTAAAATTTTAGAAATTATCAATAGGTAATACATTTTTGTTATAGTGCTAATAGTAGTATAGACAAACTCATTACGCGAAGTTCAAAGAATGAGAACAATAAAAAAAAAAAACAGTAAGTCCAAATTACTTCATTCGTTTCAATTGCTACTGAAAAAAATTATGCTTCAAAATTCATGGTTTTGTTGTGATTAGGATTTTCTGGCGGAGTGAACTTTAGACTCAATAGACTGGCTATTTTTTTTTTTTTTTTTTTTTTTAGATATTTGTTTTTATTTCTTTTCACTCACCCCAATATTGTGATCCTCGATGAAGGCCTTCATTTCGAAGTCTTGTTTATGCTGGCGGTTTGATTTAAATAGAGGTTGAATTTCTAACAACTAAACTACAACTACATCAATATGCTGCAAGCCTTTCCTTATTTACATTTTCTTGAGGAGGATTCTTATTAATATTGTTATTATCTAAATATAGGTGTATATATATATATATATATTTATATATATTCACATTTATATGTTTGTGTTAAATTTTGCTTGCAATTAGACTTAGGTGGTTAATTTATTAGTATTCTATTGTATCGATATAACTTCATTTTTCAATAATTTTTTTGATCAAAAATTCGTGTGTAATCAGTGCTTTTTACAACAACTTTTAGAACTCTCTAGATGCAGATTCAATCAGAAAAAAAAAATTAATTAAGCTATACGAAGACGACTTAGGTTTTACGGGATGGGCAATGATAGTCATATTTTTTTTGTGTAATTTTGAAGTTTTAAGAGATGTTTTGAGGGTCGGGCAATTATGGTAATAGATTTTTTTGTTAAATTTAAAGTTTTATGGGACAATGATCAATGACCATGAATGTATTTGTTAAATTTTAAAGGTTTAAGTAATGGGCAATGATGGTCATAGATTGTTTTTTAAATTTTGTAGTTTTAAGGGATGGGCAATGATGGCTATAGAGTTAGTTGTACAATTTGTAACTTCAAAGGATGTGCAATGAAGTCATTGATTTTTTTGTCTAATTTTTAAGTTTTAAGAGATGTTTGAAGGGTCGGGCAATTATGGTAATACATTTTTCTGTTAAATTTAAAGTTTTATGGGACAATGATTAATGGGCAATGATCAATGACCATGAATGTATTTGATAAATTTTAAAGGTTTAAGTAATGGGCAATGATGGTCATAGATTGTTTTTTAAATTTTGTAGTTTTAAGGGATGGGCAATGATGGCTATAGAGTTTGTTGTACAATTTGTAACTTCAAAGGATGTGCAATGAAGTCATTAATTTTTTTGTTTAATTTTTAAGTTTTAAGAGATGTTTGAAGGGTCGGGCAATTATGGTAATACATTTTTCTGTTAAATTTAAAGTTTTAAGGGAAAATGATCAATGGGCAATGATCAATGACCATGAATGTATTTGTTAAATTTTAAAGGTTTAAGTAATGGGCAATGATGGTCATAGATTGTTTTGTTAAATTTTTTATTTAAGGGATGGGCAATGATAGTCATATTTTTTTTTTGTGTAATTTTTAAGATTTAAGAGATGGTTTAAGGGTCGGCCAATTATGGTATTAAAATTTTTTGTTAAATCTAAAGTTTTATGGGACAATGATCAATGACCATGAATGTATTTGATAAATTTTAAAGGTTTAAGTAATGGGCAATGATGGTCATAGATTGTTTTGTTAAATTTTGTAGTTTTAAGGCATGGGCAATGATGGTTTAAGAGTTTCTTGTACAATTTTTAAGTTTTAAGGGATGGGCAATGATAGTCATATTTTTTGTTGTAATTTTGAAGTTTTAAGAGATGTTTTAAGGGTCGGCCAATTATGGTAATAAAATTTTTTGTTAAATTTAAAGTTCTATGGGACAATGATCAATGGGCGATGATCAATGACCATGAATGTATTTGTTAAATTTTAAAGGTTTAAGTAATGGGCAATGATGGTCATTGATTGTTTTGTTCAATTTTGTAGTTTTAAGCGATGGGCAATAATGGTTAAAGAGTTTCTTGAACAATTTGTAACTTCAAAGGATGTGCAATGAAGTCATTGATTTTTTTGTCTAATTTTTAAGTTTAAAGAGATGTTTTAAGGGTCGGGCAATTATGGTAATACATTTTTTTGTTAAATATATATGATGGTAAAATATTTTTTTGATATATTTTAAAGTTTTAAGGGACAATGATCAATGACCATGAATGTATTTGTTAAATTTTAAAGGTTTAAGTAATGGGCAATGATGGTCATAGATTGTTTTGCTATATTTTGTATTTTAAGGGATGAGGCAATGATGGTTTAAGAGTTTTTTCTAAAATTTTTAAGTTTTGAGGGATGGGCAATGATAGTCATCTTTTTTTTGTGTAATTTTTAAGTTTTAAGAGATGTTTTAAGGGTCGGGCAATTATGGTAATACAATTTTTTGTTAAATTTTAAAGTATTAAGGGACAATGATCAATGGGCAATGATCATTGACCATGAATGTATTTGTTAATTTTTAAAGGTTTAAGTAATGGGCAATGATTTTCATAGATTGTTTTGTTAAATTTTGTATTTTAAGGCATGGGCAATGATGGATTAAGAGTTTCTTGAACAGTTTTTAACTTTTAAAGGATGGGCAATGACAGTAATATATTTTTTTGTTTAATTTTTAAGTTTTAAGAAATGTTTTAAGGGACGGCCAATTATGGTAGTACATTTTTTTGTTAAATTTTAAAGTTTTAAAGGAAATCAAGGATCAATGATCAAGGGATGATCAATGGGCAATGATCAATGACCATGAATGTATTTGTTAAATTTTAAAAGTTTAAGTAGTGGGCAATGATGGTCATAGATTGTTTTTTAAATTTTGTAGTTTTAAGGGATGGGCAATGATAGCTATAGAGTTTCTTGTACAATTTGCAACTTAAAAGGATGTGCAATGAAGTCATAGATTTTTTTGTTTAATTTTTAAGTGTTAAGAGATGTTTTAAGGGACGGGCAATTATGGTAATACATTTTTTTGTTAAATTTTAAAGTTTTAAGGGAAAATGATCAATGGGCAATGATCATTGACCATGAATGTATTTGTTAAATTTTAAAGGTTTAAGTAATGGGCAATGATTGTCATAGATTGTTTTGTTAAATTTTGTAGTTTTAAGGGATGGGCAATGATGGATTAAGAGTTTCTTGAACAATTTTTAACTTTTAAAGGATGGGCAATGACAGTCATATATTTTTTTGTTTAATTTTTAAGTTTTAAGAAATGTTTTAAGGGACGGCCAATTATGGTAATACATTTTTTTGTTAAATTTTAAAGTTTTAAAGGAAATCAATGATCAATGATCAAGGGATGATCAATGGGCAATGATCAATGACCATGAATGTATTTGTTAAATTTTAAAGGTTTAAGTAGTGGGCAATGATGGTCATAGATTGTTTTGTTAAATTTTGTAGTTTTAAGGGATGGGCTATGATGGTTATAGAGTTTATTGTACAATTTTTAACTTTTAAAGGATGGGCAATGACAGTCATAGATTTTATTTTTTAATTTTTATAGTTTTAAAAGATGTTTTAAGGGACGGGCAATTATGGTAATACATTTTTTTGTTAAATTTTAAGTTTTATGGGACAATGATCAGTTGGCAATGATCAATGACCATGAATGTATTTGTTAAATTTTAAAGGTTTAAGTAATGGACAATGATGGTCATAGATTGTTTTGTTAAATTTTGTAGTTTTAAGGGATGGGCAATGATGGTTATAGAGTTTCTTGAACAATTTGTAACTTCAAAGGATGTGCAATGAAGTCATAGATTTCTTTTGTTTAATTTTTAAGTTTTAAGAGATGTTTTAAGGGACGGGCAATTATGGTAATACATTTTTTTGTTAAATTTTAAAGTTTTAAGGAAAATGATCAATGGGCAATGATCAATGACCATGAATGTATTTGTTAAATTTTAAAGGTTTAAGTAATGGGCAATGATGGTCATAGATTGTTTTGTTAAATTTTGTAGTTTTAAGGGATGGGCTATGATGGTTATAGAGTTTATTGTACAATTTTTAACTTTTAAAGGATGGGCAATGACAGTCATCGATTTTATTTTTTATTTTTATGTTTTAAGAGATGTTTTAAGGGACGAGCAATTATGGTAATACATTTTTTGTTAAATTTTAAAGTTTTATGGGACAATGATAGTAGGCAATGATCAATGACCATGAATGTATTTGTTAAATTTTAAAGGTTTAAGTAAAGGGCAATGATGGTTATAGATTGTTTTGTTAAATTTTGTAGTTTTAAGGGATGGGCAATGATGGTTATAGAGTTTCTTGTACAATTTGCAACTTAAAAGGATGTGCAATGAAGTCATAGATTTTTTTGTTTAATTTTTAAGTTTTAAGAGATGTTTTAAGGGACGGGCAATTATGGTAATACATTTTTTTGTTAAATTTTAAAGTTTTAAGGGACAATGATCAATGGGCAATGATCATTGACCATGAATGTATTTGTTAAATTTTAAAGGTTTAAGTAATGGGCAATGATGGTCATAGATTGTTTTGTTAAATTTTGTAGTTTTAAGGCATGGGCAATGATGGATTAAGAGTTTCTTGTACAGTTTTTTAACTTTTAGAGGATGGGCAATGACAGTAATATATTTTTTTGTTTAATTTTTAAGTTTTAAGAAATGTTTTAAGGGACGGGCAATTATGGTAATACATTTTTTTGTTAAATTTTAAAGTTTTAAGGGAAATCAATGATCAATGCGGGGACAATGGGCAAGATCAATGACCATGAATGTTTTTGTTAAATTTTAAAGTTTTAAGTAATGGGCAATGATGGTCATAGATTGTTTTGTTAAATTTTGTAGTTTTAAGGTATGCGAAATGATGGTTATAGAGTTTCTTGTACAATTTGCAACTTAAAAGGATGTGCAATGAAGTCATAGATTTTTTTTGTTTAATTTTTAAGTGTTAAGAGATGTTTTAAGGGACGGGCTATTATGGTAATATATTTTTTTGTTAAATTTTAAAGTTTTAAGGGATAATGATCAATGGGCAATGATCAATGACCATGAATGTATTTGTTAAATTTTAAAGGTTTAAGTAATAGGCAATGATTGTCATAGATTGTTTTGTTAAATTTTGTAGTTTTAAGGCATGGGCAATGATGGATTAAGAGTTTCTTGTACAATTTTTAACTTTTAAAGGATGGGCAATGACAGTAATATATTTTTTTGTTTAATTTTTAAGTTTTAAGAGATGTTTTAAGGGACGGGCAATTATGGTAATACATTTTTTTGTTAAATTTTAAAGTTTTAAGGGACAATGATCAATGGGCAATGATCAATGACCATGAATGTATTTGTTAAATTTTAAAGGTTTAAGTAATGGGCAATGATGGTCATAGATTGTTTTGTTAAATTTTGTAGTTTTAAGGGATGGGCAATGATGGATTAAGAGTTTCTTGAACAATTTTTAACTTTTAAAGGATGGGCAATGACAGTAATATTTTTTGTTTAATTTTTAAGTTTTAAGAATGTTTTAAGGACGGGCAATTATGGTAATACATTTTTTTGTTAAATTTTAAAGTTTTAAAGGAAATCAATGATCAATGATCAAGGGATGATCAATGGGCAATGATCAATGACCATGAATGTATTTGTTAAATTTTAAGGTTTAAGTAATGGACAATGATGGTCATAGATTGTTTTGTTAAATTTTGTAGTTTTAAGGGATGGGCAATGATGGTTATAGAGTTTCTTGAACAATTTGTAACTTCAAAAGGATGGGCAATGAAGTCATAGATTTTTTTGTTTAATTTTTAAGTTTTAAGAGATGTTTTAAGGGACGGGCAATTATGGTAATACATTTTTTTGTTAAATTTTAAAGTTTTATGGGACAATGATCAATGGGCAATGATCAATGACCATGAATGTATTTGTTAAATTTTAAAGGTTTAAGTAATGAACAATGATGGTCATAGATTGTTTTGTTAAATTTTGTAGTTTTAAGGCATGGGCAATGATGGATTAAGAGTTTCTTGTACAGTTTTTAAGTTTTAAAGGATGGGCAATGACAGTAATATATTTTTTTGTTTAATTTTTAAGTTTTAAGAGATGTTTTAAGGGACGGGCAATTATGGTAATACATTTTTTTGTTAAATTTTAAAGTTTTAAGGGAACAATGATCAATGGGCAATGATCAATGACCATGAATGTATTTGTTAAATTTCAAAGGTTTAAGTAATGGATAATGATGGTCATAGATTGTTTTTTAAATTTTGTGGTTTTAATGGATGGGCGATGATGGTTATAGAGTTTCTTGTACAATTTGTAACTTAAAAGGATGTGCAATGAAGTCATAGATTTTTTTTGTTTAATTTTTAAGTGTTAAGAGATGTTCTAAGGGACGGGCAATTATGGTAATACATTTTCTTGTTAAATTTTAAAGTTTTATGGGAAAATGATCAATGGGCATGATCAATGACCATGAATGTATTTGTTAAATTTGAAAAGCCTTGAGTAATGGGCAATGATGGTCATAGATTGTTTTGTTACATTTTGTATTTTAAGGCATGGGCAATGATGCATTAAGAGTTTCTTGTACAGTTTTTAAGTTTTAAAGGATGGGCAATGACAGTCATATATTTTTTTGTTTAATTTTTAAGTTTTAAGAAATGTTTTAAGGGACGGGCAATTATGGTAATACATTTTTTTGTTAAATTTTAAAGTTTTAAGGGAAAATGATCAATGGGCAATGATCAATGACCATGAATGTTGTTGTTAAATTTTAAAGGTTTAAGTAATGGGCAATGATGGTTATAGATTGTTTTGTTAAATTTTGTAGTTTTAAGGGATGGGCAATGATGGTTATAGAGTTTCTTGTACAATTTTTAACTTTTAAAGGATGGGCAATGACAGTCATAGATTTTTTTTGTTTAATTTTAAGTTTTAAGAGATGTTTTAAGGGTCGGGCAATTATGGTAATACATTTTTTTGTTAAATTTAAAGTTTTAAGGGACAATGATCAATGGGCAATGATCAATGACCATGAATGTATTTGTTAAATTTTAAAGGTTTAAGTAATGGGCAATGATGGTCATAGATTGTTTTGTTAAATTTTGTAGTTTTAAGGGATGGGCAATGATGGTTATAAGAGTTTCATGTACAATTTGTAACTTAAAAGGATGTGCAATGAAGTCATAGATTTTTTTGTTTAATTTTAAGTTTTAAGAGATGTTTTAAGGGACGGGCAATTATGGTAATACATTTTTTTGTTAAATTTAAAGTTTTATGGGTCAATGATCAATGGGCAATGATCATTGACCATGAATGTATTTGTTAAATTTTAAAGGTTTAAGTAATGGGCAATGATGGTCATAGATTGTTTTGTTAAATTTTTGTAGTTTTAAGGCATGGGCAATGATGGATTTAGAGTTTCTTGTACAGTTTTTAAGTTTTAAAGGATGGGCAATGACAGTAATATATTTTTTTGTTTAATTTTTAAGTTTTAAGAGATGTTTTAAGGGACGGGCAATTATGGTAATACATTTTTTTGTTAAATTTTAAAGTTTTAAGGGAAAATGATCAATGAGCAATGATCAATGACCATGAATGTATTTGTTAAATTTTAAAGGTTTAAGTAATGGGCAATGATGGTCATAGATTGTTTTGTTAAATTTTGTAGTTTTAAGGGATGGGCAATGATGGATTAAGAGTTTCTTGTACAATTTTTAAGTTTTAAAGGATGGGCAATGACAGTCATAGATTTTTTTGTTTAATTTTTAAGTTTTAAGAGATGTTTTAAGGGTCGGGCAATTATGGTAATACATTTTTTTGTTAAATTTTAAAGTTTTATGGGAAAATGATCAATGGGCAATGATCAATGACCATGAATGTATTTGTTAAATTTTAAAGGTTTAAGTAATGGGCAATGATGGTCATAGATTGTTTTGTTAAATTTTGTAGTTTTAAGGGATGGGCTATGATGGTTAATAGAGTTTATTGTACAATTTTTAACTTTTAAAGGATGGGCAATGACAGTCATCGATTTTTTTGTTTAATTTTTAAGTTTTAAGAGATGTTTTAAGGGACGGGCAATTATGGTAATACATTTTTTGTTAAATTCTAAGTTTTATAGGACAATGATCAGTTGGCAATGATCAATGACCATGAATGTATTTGTTAAATTTTAAGGTTTAAGTAATGGACAATGATGGTCATAGATTGTTTTGTTAAATTTTGTAGCTTTTAGGCATGGGCAATGATGGTTGTAGAGTTTCTTGTACAATTTTTAACTTTTAAAGGGTGGGCAATGACAGTCATCGATTTTTTTGTTTAATTTTTAAGATTTAAGAGTCGTTTTAAGGGACGGGCAATTATGGTAATATATTTTTTGTTAAATTTTAAAGTTTTATGGGAAAATGATCAATGGGCAATGATCAATGACCATGAATGTATTTGTTAAATTTTAAAGGTTTAAGTAATGGGCAATGATGGTCATAGATTGTTTTGTTAAATTTTGTAGTTTTAAGGGATGGGCAATGATGGTTATAGAGTTTATTGTACAATTTTTAACTTTTAAAGGATGGGCAATGACAGTCATCGATTTTATTGTTTAATTTTTATGTTTTAAGAGATGTTTTAAGGGACGGGCAATTATGGTAATACATTTTTTGTTAAATTTTAAAGTTTTATGGGACAATGATCAGTTGGCAATAATCAACGACCATGAATGTATTTGTTAAATTTTAAAGGTTTAACTAATGGGCAATGATGGTCATAGATTGTTTTGTTAAATTTTGTAGTTTTAAGGGATGGGCAGTGAAGGTTATAGAGTTTCTTGTACAATTTTTAACTTTTAAAGGATGGGCAATGACAGTCATAGATTTTTTTGTTTAATTTTTAAGTTTTAAGAGATGTTTTAAGGGACGGGCAATTATGGTAATACAATTTTTTGTTAAATTTTAAAGTTTTAAGGGAAAATTATCAATGGGCAATGATCAATGACCATGAATGTATTTGTTAAATTTTAAAGGTTTAAGTAATGGGCAATGATGGTCATAGATTGTTTTGTTACATTTTGTATTTTAAGGCATGGGAAAAGATGGTTTAAGAGTTTCTTGTACAATTTTTAAGTTTTAAGGGATGGGCAATGATAGTCATATTTTTTTTGTTTAATTTTTAAGTTTTAAGAGATGTTTTAAGGGACGGGCAATTATGGTAATAAATTTTTTTGTTAAATTTTAAAGTTTTAAGGAAAATGATCAATGGGCAATGATCAATGACCATGAATGTATTTGTTAAATTTTAAAGGTTTAAGTAATGGGCAATGATGGTCATAGATTGTTTTGATTAAATTTTTGTAGTTTTAAGGGATGGGCAGTGCAAGGTTATAGAGTTTCTTGTACATTTTTTAACTTTTAAAGGATGGGCAATGACAGTCATATATGTTTTTTTTTTAATTTTAAGTTTTCAGAAATGTTTGAAGGGTTGGGCAATTATTGTAATACATTTTTCTGTTAAATTTAAAGTTTTATGGGACAATGATCAATGGGCAATGATCAATGACCATGAATGTATTTGTTAAATTTTAAAGGTTTAAGTAATGGGCAATGATGGTCATAGATTGTTTTGTTAAATTTTGTAGTTTTAAGGGATGGGCAATGATGGTTATAGAGTTTCTTGTACAATTTTTAACTTTTAAAGGATGGGCAATGACAGTCATAGATTTTTTTGTTTAATTTTTAAGTGTTAAGAGATTTTCTAAGGGACGGGCAATTATGGTAATACATTTTTTTGTTAAATTTTAAAGTTTTAAGGGACAATGATCAATGATCAATGACCATGAATGTATTTGTTAAATTTTAAAGGTTTAAGTAATGGACAATGATGGTCATAGATTGTTTTGTTAAATTTTGTAGTTTTAAGGGATGGGCAATGATGGTTATAGAGTTTCTTGTACAATTTTTAACTTTTAAAAGATGGGCAATGATAGTCATAGATTTTTTTGTTTAATATTTTAAGTTTTAAGAGATGTTTTAAGGGACGGGCAATTATGGTAATACATTTTTTTGTTAAATTTAAAGTTTTATGGGACAATGATCAATGGGCAATGATCAATGACCATGAATGTATTTGTTAAATTTTAAAGGTTTAAGTAATGGGCAATGATGGTCATAGATTGTTTTGTTAAATTTTGTATTTTAAGGAATGGGCAATGATGGTTTAAGAGTTTCTTGTACAATTTTTAAGTTTTAAAGGATGGGCAATGACAGTCATATATTTTTTTGTTTAATTTTTAAGTTTTAAGAGATGTTTTAAGGGACGGGCAATTATGGTAATACAATTTTAATTATGGTAAATTTAATGATCAAGGGATGATCAATGGGCAATGATCAATGACCATGAATGTATTTGTTAAATTTTAAAGGTTTAAGTAATGGATAATGATGGTCATAGATTGTTTTGTTAAATTTTGTAGTTTTAAGGGATGGGCAATGATGGTTATAGAGTTTCTTGTACAATTTTTAACTTTTAAAGGATGGGCAATGACAGTCATAGATTTTTTTGTTTAATTTTTAAGTTTTAAGAGATGTTTTAAGGGACGGGCAATTATGGTAATACATTTTTTTGTTAAATTTTAAAGTTTTAAGGGACAATGATCAATGGGCAATGATCAATGACCATGAATGTATTTGTTAAATTTTAAAGGTCTTAAGTAATGGGCAATGATGGTCATAGATTGTTTTGTTAAATTTTGTATTTTAAGGCATGGGCAATGATGGTTAAGAGTTTCTTGTACAATTTTTAAGTTTTAAAGGATGGGCAATGACAGTCATATATTTTTTTGTTTAATTTTTAAGTTTTAAGAGATGTTTTAAGGGACGGGCAATTATGGTAATACATTTTTTTGTTAAATTTTAAAGTTTTAAGGGAAAATGATCAATGGGCAATGATCAATGACCATGAATGTATTTGTTAAATTTTAAAGGTTTAAGTAATGGGCAATGATGGTCATAGATTGTTTATGTTAAATTTTGTAGTTTTAAGGCATGGGCAATGATGGTTATAGAGTTTCTTGTACAATTTTTAACTTTTAAAGGATGGGCAATGACAGTCATAGATTTTTTTGTTTAATTTTTAAGTTTTAAGAGATGTTTTAAGGGACGGGCAATTATGGTAATACATTTTTTTGTTAAATTTTAAAGTTTTAAGGGACAATGATCAATGGGCAATGATCAATGACCATGAATGTATTTGTTAAATTTTAAAGGTTTAAGTAATGGGCAATGATGGTCATAGATTGTTTTGTTAAATTTTGTAGTTTTAAGGGATGGGCAATGATGGTTATAGAGTTTCTTGTACAATTTTTAACTTTAAAAGGATGGGCAATGACAGTCATAGATTTTTTTGTTTAATTTTTAAGTTTTAAGAGATGTTTTAAGGGACGGGCAATTATGGTAATACATTTTTTTGTTAAATTTTAAAGTTTTAAGGGACAATGATCAATGGGCAATGATCAATGACCATGAATGTATTTGTTAAATTTTAAAGGTTTAAGTAATGGGCAATGATGGTCATAGATTGTTTTGTTAAATTTTGTAGTTTTAAGGGATGGGCAGTGATGGTTATAGAGTTTCTTGTACAATTTTTAACTTTTAAAGGATGGGCAATGACAGTCATAGATTTTTTTGTTTAATTTTTAAGTTTTAAGAGATGTTTTAAGGGATCGGGCAATTATGGTAATACATTTTTTTGTTAAATTTAAAGTTTTAAGGGACAATGATCAATGGGCAATGATCAATGACCATGAATGTATTTGTTAAATTTTAAAGGTTTAAGTAATGGGCAATGATGGTCATAGATTGTTTTGTTAAATTTTGTAGTTTTAAGGGATGGGCAATGATGGTTATAGAGTTTCTTGTACAATTTTTAACTTTTAAAGGATGGGCAATGACAGTCATAGATTTTTTTGTTTAATTTTTAAGTTTTAAGAGATGTTTTAAGGGTCGGGCAATTATGGTAATACATTTTTTTGTTAAATTTAAAGTTTTATGGTCAATGATCAATGGGCAATGATCAATGACCATGAATGTATTTGTTAAATTTTAAAGGTTTAAGTAATGGACAATGATGGTCATAGATTGTTTTGTTAAATTTTGTAGTTTTAAGGGATGGGCAATGATGGTTATAGAGTTTCTTGTACAATTTTTAAGTTTTAAAGGATGGGCAATGAAGTCATAGATTTTTTTGTTTAATTTTTAAGTTTTAAGAGATGTTTTAAGGGACGGGCAATTATGGTAATACATTTTTTTGTTAAATTTTAAAGTTTTAAGGGACAATGATCAATGGGCAATGATCAATGACCATGAATGTATTTGTTAAATTTTAAAGGTTTAAGTAATGGACAATGATGGTCATAGATTGTTTTGTTACATTTTGTATTTTAAGGCATGGGCAATGATGGATTAAGAGTTTCTTGTACAGTTTTTAAGTTTTAAAGGATGGGCAATGACAGTAATATATTTTTTTGTTAAATTTTAAAGGTTAAAGTAATGGGCAATGATGGTCATAGATTGTTTTGTTAAATTTTGTAGTTTTAAGGGATGGGCTATGATGGTTATAGAGTTTATTGTACAATTTTTAACTTTTAAAGGATGGGCAATGATAGTCATGGATTTTTTTGTTTAATTTTTAAGTTTTAAGAGATGTTTTAAGGGACGGGCAATTATGGTAATACATTTTTTGTTAAATTTTAAAGTTTTAAGGGACAATGATCAATGGGCAATGATCAATGACCATGAATGTATTTGTTAAATTTTAAAGGTTTAAGTAATGGACAATGATGGTCATAGATTGTTTTGTTAAATTTTGTAGTTTTAAGGGATGGGCAATGATGGTTATAGAGTTTCTTGTACAATTTTTAACTTTTAAAGGATGGGCAATGACAGTCATAGATTTTTTTGTTTAATTTTTAAGTTTTAAGAGATGTTTTAAGGGACGGGCAATTATGGTAATAAATTTTTTTGTTAAATTTTAAAGTTTTAAGGGACAATGATCAATGGGCAATGATCAATGACCATGAATGTATTTGTTAAATTTTAAAGGTTTAAGTAATGGGCAATGATAGTCATAGATTGTTTTGTTAAATTTTGTAGTTTTAAGGGATGGGCAATGATGGTTATAGAGTTTCTTGTACAATTTTTAACTTTTAAAGGATGGGCAATGATAGTCATAGATTTTTTTGTTTAATTTTTAAGTTTTAAGAGATGTTTTAAGGGACGGGCAATTATGGTAATACATTTTTTTGTTAAATTTTAAAGTTTTAAGGGACAATGATCAATGGGCAATGATCAATGACCATGAATGTATTTGTTAAATTTTAAAGGTTTAAGTAATGGGCAATGATGGTCATAGATTGTTTTGAAAATTTTGTAGTTTTAATGATGGTCATAGATTGTTTTGTTAAATTTTGTAGTTTTAAGGGATGGGCAGTGATGGTTATAGAGTTTCTTGTACAATTTTTAACTTTTAAAGGATGGGCAATGACAGTCATAGATTTTTTTGTTTAATTTTTAAGTTTTAAGAGATGTTTTAAGGGACGGGCAATTATGGTAATACATTTTTTTGTTAAATTTTAAAGTTTTAAGGGACAATGATCAATGGGCAATGATCAATGACCATGAATGTATTTGTTAAATTTTAAAGGTTTAAGTAATGGGCAATGATGGTCATAGATTGTTTTGTTAAATTTTGTAGTTTTAAGGGATGGGCAATGATGGTTATAGAGTTTCTTGTACAATTTTTAAGTTTTAAAGGATGGGCAATGACAGTCATAATTTTTTTGTTTAATTTTTAAGTTTTAAGAGATGTTTTAAGGGACGGGCAATTATGGTAATACATTTTTTTGTTAAATTTTAAAGTTTTAAGGGACAATGATCAATGACCATGAATGTATTTGTTAAATTTTAAAGGTTTAAGTAATGGGCAATGATGGTCATAGATTGTTTTGTTAAATTTTGTAGTTTTAAGGGATGGGCAATGATGGTTATAGAGTTTCTTGTACAATTTTTAACTTTTAAAGGATGGGCAATGACAGTCATAGATTTTTTTGTTTAATTTTTAAGTTTTAAGAGATGTTTTAAGGGACGGGCAATTATGGTAATACATTTTTTTGTTAAATTTTAAAGTTTTAATGGGACAATGATCAATGGGCAATGATCAATGACCATGAATGTATTTGTTAAATTTTAAAGGTTTAAGTAATGGGCAATGATGGTCATAGATTGTTTTGTTAAATTTTGTAGTTTTAAGGGATGGGCAATGATGGTTATAGAGTTTCTTGTACAATTTTTAACTTTTAAAGGATGGGCAATGACAGTCATAGATTTTTTTGTTTAATTTTTAAGTTTTAAGAGATGTTTTAAGGGACGGGCAATTATGGTAATACATTTTTTGTTAAATTTTAAAGTTTTAAAGGACAATGATCAATGGGTAATGATCAATGACCATGAATGTATTTGTTAAATTTTAAAGGTTTAAGTAATGGGCAATGATGGTCATAGATTGTTTTGTTAAATTTTGTAGTTTTAAGGGATGGGCAGTCAAGGTTATAGAGTTTCTTGTACAATTTTTAACTTTTAAAGGATGGGCAATGACAGTCATAGATTTTTTTGTTTAATTTTTAAGTTTTAAGAGATGTTTTAAGGGACGGGCAATTATGGTAATACATTTTTTTGTTAAATTTTAAAGTTTCAAGGAACAATGATCAAGGGGCAATGATCAATGACCATGAATGTATTTGTTAAATTTTAAAGGTTTAAGTAATGGGCAATGATGGTCATAGATTGTTTTGTTAAATTTTGTAGTTTTAAGGGATGGGCAATGATGGTTATAGAGTTTCTTGTACAATTTTTAAGTTTTAAGGGATGGGCAATGATAGTCATAGATTTTTTTGTTTAATTTTTTAAGTTTTAAGAGATGTTTTAAGGGACGGGCAATTATGGTAATACATTTTTTTGTTAAATTTTAAAGTTTTAAGGGACAATGATCAATGGGCAATGATCAATGACCATGAATGTATTTGTTAAATTTTAAAGGTTTAAGTAATAGGCAATGATGGTCATAGATTGTTTTGTTAAATTTTGTAGTTTTAAGGGATGGGCAGTCAAGGTTATAGAGTTTCTTGTACAATTTTTAACTTTTAAAGGATGGGCAATGACAGTCATAGATTTTTTTGTTTAATTTTTAAGTTTTAAGAGATGTTTTAAGGGACGGGCAATTATGGTAATACATTTTTTTGTTAAATTTTAAAGTTTTAAGGGACAATGATCAATGGGCAATGATCAATGACCATGAATGTATTTGTTAAATTTTAAAGGTTTAAGTAATGGGCAATGATGGTCATAGATTGTTTTGTTAAATTTTGTAGTTTTATGGGATGGGCAATGATGGTTATAGAGTTTCTTGTACAATTTTTAACTTTTAAGGATGGGCAATGATAGTCATAGATTTTTTGTTTAATTTTTAAGTTTTAAGAGATGTTTTAAGGGACGGGCAATTATGGTAATACATTTTTTTGTTAAATTTTAAAGTTTTAAGGGACAATGATCAATGGGCAATGATCAATGACCATGAATGTATTTGTTAAATTTTAAAGGTTTAAGTAATGGGCAATGATGGTCATAGATTGTTTTGTTAAATTTTGTAGTTTTAAGGGATGGGCAATGATGGTTATAGAGTTTCTTGTACAATTTTTAAGTTTTAAAGGATGGGCAATGATAGTCATAGATTTTTTTGTTTAATTTTTAAGTTTTAAGAGATGTTTTAAGGGACGGGCAATTATGGTAATACATTTTTTGTTAAATTTTAAAGTTTTAAGGGACAATGATCAATGCAATGATCCATGACCATGAATTATTTGTTAAATTTTAAAGGTTTAAGTAATGGGCAATGATGGTCATAGATTGTTTTGTTAAATTTTGTAGTTTTAAGGGATGGGCAATGATGGTTATAGAGTTTCTTGTACAATTTTTAACTTTTAAAGGATGGGCAATGACAGTCATAGATTTTTTTGTTTAATTTTTAAGTTTTAAGAGATGTTTTAAGGGACGGGCAATTATGGTAATACATTTTTTTGTTAAATTTTAAAGTTTTAAGGGACAATGATCAATGGGCAATGATCAATGACCATGAATGTATTTGTTAAATTTTAAAGGTTTAAGTAATGGGCAATGATGGTCATAGATTGTTTTGTTAAATTTTGTAGTTTTAGGGATGGGCAATGATGGTTATAGAGTTTCTTGTACAATTTTTAACTTTTAAAGGATGGGCAATGACAGTCATAGATTTTTTTGTTTAATTTTTAAGTTTTAAGAGATGTTTTAAGGGACGGGCAATTATGGTAATACATTTTTTTGTTAAATTTAAAGTTTTAAGGGACAATGATCAATGGGCAATGATCAATGACCATGAATGTATTTGTTAAATTTTAAAGGTTTAAGTAATGGGCAATGATGGTCATAGATTGTTTTGTTAAATTTTGTAGTTTTAAGGGATGGGCAATGATGGTTATAGAGTTTCTTGTACAATTTTTAACTTTTAAAGGATGGGCAATGACAGTCATAGATTTTTTTGTTTAATTTTTAAGTTTTAAGAGATGTTTTAAGGGACGGGCAATTATGGTAATACATTTTTTTGTTAAATTTTAAAGTTTTAAGGGACAATGATCAATGGGCAATGATCAATGACTATGAATGTATTTGTTAAATTTTAAAGGTTTAAGTAATAGGCAATGATGTTCATAGATTGTTTTGTTAAATTTTGTAGTTTTAAGGGATGGGCAATGATGGTTATAGAGTTTCTTGTACAATTTTTAACTTTTAAAGGATGGGCAATGATAGTCATAGATTTTTTTGTTTAATTTTTAAGTTTTAAGAGATGTTTTAAGGGACGGGCAATTATGGTAATACATTTTTTTGTTAAATTTTAAAGTTTTAAGGGACAATGATCAATGGGCAATGATCAATGACCATGAATGTATTTGTTAAATTTTAAAGGTTTAAGTAATGGGCAATGATGGTCATAGATTGTTTTGTTAAATTTTGTAGTTTTAGGGATGGGCAATGATGTTATAGAGTTTCTTGTACAATTTTTAACTTTTAAAGGATGGGCAATGACAGTCATAGATTTTTTTGTTTAATTTTTAAGTTTTAAGAGATGTTTTAAGGGACGGGCAATTATGGTAATACATTTTTTGTTAAATTTTAAAGTTTTAAGGGACAATGATCAATGGGCAATGATCAATGACCATGAATGTATTTGTTAAATTTTAAAGGTTTAAGTAATGGGCAATGATGGTCATAGATTGTTTTGTTAAATTTTGTAGTTTTAAGGGATGGGCAATGATGGTTATAGAGTTTCTTGTACAATTTTTAACTTTTTAAAGGATGGGCAACGACAGTCATAGATTTTTTTGTTTAATTTTTTAAGTTTTAAGAGATATTTTAAGGGACGGGCAATTATGGTAATATATTTTTTGTTAAATTTTAAAGTTTTAAAGGACAATGATCAATGGACAATGATCAATGACCATGAATGTATTTGTTAAATTTTAAAGGTTTAAGTAATGGGCAATGATGGTCATAGATTGTTTTGTTAAATTTTGTAGTTTTAAGGGATGGGCAATGATGGTTATAGAGTTTCTTGTACAATTTTTAACTTTTAAAGGATGGGCAATGACAGTCATAGATTTTTTTGTTTAATTTTTAAGTTTTAAGAGATGTTTTAAGGGACGGGCAATTATGGTAATACATTTTTTTGTTAAATTTTAAAGTTTTAAGGGACAATGATCAATGGGCAATGATCAATGACCATGAATGTATTTGTTAAATTTTAAAGGTTTAAGTAATGGGCAATGATGGTCATTAGATTGTTTTGTTAAATTTTGTAGTTTTAAGGGATAGGCAATGATGGTTATAGAGTTTCTTGTACAATTTTTAAGTTTTAAGGGATGGGCAATGATAGTCATAGATTTTTTGTTTAATTTTTAAGTTTTAAGAGATGTTTTAAGGGACGGGCAATTATGGTAATACATTTTTTGTTAAATTTTAAAGTTTTAAGGGACAATGATCAATGACCATGAATGTATTTGTTAAATTTTAAAGGTTTAAGTAATGGGCAATGATGGTCATAGATTGTTTTGTTAAATTTTGTAGTTTTAAGGGATGGGCAATGATGGTTATAGAGTTTCTTGTACAATTTTTAACTTTTAAAGGATGGGCAATGACAGTCATAGATTTTTTTGTTTAATTTTTAAGTTTTAAGAGATGTTTTAAGGGACGGGCAATTATGGTAATACATTTTTTTGTTAAATTTTAAAGTTTTAAGGGACAATGATCGACGATGCAATGGACCATGAATCTATTTGTTAAATTTTAAAGGTTTAAGTAATGGGCAATGATGGTCATAGATTGTTTTGTTAAATTTTGTAGTTTTAAGGGATGGGCAATGATGGTTATAGAGTTTCTTGTACAATTTTTAAGTTTTAAGGATGGGCAATGATAGTCATATTTTTTTTGTTTAATTTTTAAGTTTTAAGAGATGTTTTAAGGGACGGGCAATTATGGTAATACATTTTTTGTTAAATTTTAAAGTTTTATGGACAATGATCAAGGCAATGATCAATGACCATGAATGTATTTGTTAAATTTTAAAGGTTTAAGTAATGGGCAATGATGGTCATAGATTGTTTTGTTAAATTTTGTAGTTTTAAGGGATGGGCAATGATGGTTATAGAGTTTCTTGTACAATTTTTAAGTTTTAAAGGATGGGCAATGATAGTCATATATTTTTTTGTTTAATTTTTAAGTTTTAAGAGATGTTTTAAGGGACGGGCAATTATGGTAATACATTTTTTTTTTAAATTTAAAGTTTTAAGGGACAATGATCAATGACCATGAATGTATTTGTTAAATTTTAAAGGTTTAAGTAATGGGCAATGATGGTCATAGATTGTTTTGTTAAATTTTGTAGTTTTAAGGGATGGGCAATGATGGTTATAGAGTTTCTTGTACAATTTTTAACTTTTAAAGGATGGGCAATGATAGTCATAGATTTTTTTGTTTAATTTTTAAGTTTTAAGAGATGTTTTAAGGGACGGGCAATTATGGTAATACATTTTTTTGTTAAATTTTAAAGTTTTAAGGGACAATGATCAATGGGCAATGATCAATGACCATGAATGTATTTGTTAAATTTTAAAGGTTTAAGTAATGGGCAATGATGGTCATTAGATTGTTTTGTTAAATTTTGTAGTTTTAAGGGATGGGCAATGATGGTTATAGAGTTTCTTGTACAATTTTTAAGTTTTAAGGGATGGGCAATGATAGTCATATATTTTTTTGTTTAATTTTTAAGTTTTAAGAGATGTTTTAAGGGACGGGCAATTATGGTAATACATTTTTTTGTTAAATTTTAAAGTTTTAAGGGACAATGATCAATGACCATGAATGTATTTGTTAAATTTTAAAGGTTTAAGTAATGGGCAATGATGGTCATAGATTGTTTTGTTAAATTTTGTAGTTTTAAGGGATGGGCAATGATGGTTATAGAGTTTCTTGTACAATTTTTAACTTTTAAAGGATGGGCAATGACAGTCATAGATTTTTTTGTTTAATTTTTAAGTTTTAAGAGATGTTTTAAGGGACGGGCAATTATGGTAATACATTTTTTTGTTAAATTTTAAAGTTTTAAGGGACAATGATCAATGGGCAATGATCAATGACCATGAATGTATTTGTTAAATTTTAAAGGTTTAAGTAATGGGCAATGATGGTCATAGATTGTTTTGTTAAATTTTGTAGTTTTAAGGGATGGGCAATGATGGTTTAAGAGTTTCTTGTACAATTTTTAACTTTTAAAGGATGGGCAATGACAGTCATAGATTTTTTTGTTTAATTTTTAAGTTTTAAGAGATGTTTTAAGGGACGGGCAATTATGGTAATACATTTTTTTGTTAAATTTTAAAGTTTTAAGGGACAATGATCAATGGGCAATGATCAATGACCATGAATGTATTTGTTAAATTTTAAAGGTTTAAGTAATGGGCAATGATGGTCATAGATTGTTTTGTTAAATTTTGTAGTTTTAAGGGATGGGCAATGATGGTTATAGAGTTTCTTGTACAATTTTTAAGTTTTAAAGGATGGGCAATGATAGTCATGATTTTTTTGTTTAATTTTTAAGTTTTAAGAGATGTTTTAAGGGACGGGCAATTATGGTAATACATTTTTTTGTTAAATTTTAAAGTTTTAAGGGAAAATGATCAATGGGCAATGATCAATGACCATGAATGTATTTGTTAAATTTTAAAGGTTTAAGTAATGGGCAATGATGGTCATAGATTGTTTTGTTAAATTTTGTAGTTTTAAGGGATGGGCAATGATGGTTTAAGAGTTTCTTGTACAATTTTTAAGTTTTAAAGGATGGGCAATGATAGTCATAGATTTTTTTGTTTAATTTTTAAGTTTTAAGAGATGTTTTAAGAGACGGGCAATTATGGTAATACAATTTTTTGTTAAATTTAAAGTTTTAAGGGACAATGATCAATGGGCAATGATCAATGACCATGAATGTATTTGTTAAATTTTAAAGGTTTAAGTAATGGGCAATGATGGTCATAGATTGTTTTGTTAAATTTTGTAGTTTTAAGGGATGGGCAATGATGGTTATAGAGTTTCTTGTACAATTTTTAACTTTTAAAGGATGGGCAATGATAGTCATAGATTTTTTTGTTTAATTTTTAAGTTTTAAGAGATGTTTTAAGGGACGGGCAATTATGGTAATACATTTTTTTGTTAAATTTTAAAGTTTTAAGGGACAATGATCAAGGATGTCAATGACCATGAATGTATTTGTTAAATTTTAAAGGTTTAAGTAATGGGCAATGATGGTCATAGATTGTTTTGTTAAATTTTATAGTTTAAGGGATGGGCAATGATGGTTTAAGAGTTTCTTGTACAATTTTTAACTTTTAAAGGATGGGCAATGACAGTCATAGATTTTTTTGTTTAATTTTTAAGTTTTAAGAGATGTTTTAAGGGACGGGCAATTATGGTAATACATTTTTTTGTTAAATTTTAAAGTTTTAAGGGACAATGATCAATGGGCAATGATCAATGACCATGAATGTATTTGTTAAATTTTAAAGGTTTAAGTAATGGGCAATGATGGTCATAGATTGTTTTGTTAAATTTTGTAGTTTTAAGGGATGGGCAATGATGGTTTAAGAGTTTCTTGTACAATTTTTAAGTTTTAAGGGATGGGCAATGATAGTCATAGATTTTTTTGTTTAATTTTTAAGTTTTAAGAGATGTTTTAAGGGACGGGCAATTATGGTAATACATTTTTTTTGTTAAATTTTAAAGTTTTAAGGGACAATGATCAATGGGCAATGATCAATGACCATGAATGTATTTGTTAAATTTTAAAGGTTTAAGTAATGGGCAATGATGGTCATAGATTGTTTTGTTAAATTTTGTAGTTTTAAGGGATGGGCAATGATGGTTATAGAGTTTCTTGTACAATTTTTAACTTTTAAAGGATGGGCAATGATAGTCATAGATTTTTTTGTTTAATTTTTAAGTTTTAAGAGATGTTTTAAGGGACGGGCAATTATGGTAATACATTTTTTTGTTAAATTTTAAAGTTTTAAGGGACAATGATCAATGGGCAATGATCAATGACCATGAATGTATTTGTTAAATTTTAAAGGTTTAAGTAATGGGCAATGATGGTCATAGATTGTTTTGTTAAATTTTGTAGTTTTAAGGGATGGGCAATGATGGTTATAGAGTTTCTTGTACAATTTTTAAGTTTAAAGGATGGGCAATGATAGTCATATTTTTTTTGTTTAATTTTTAAGTTTTAAGAGATGTTTTAAGGGACGGGCAATTATGGTAATACATTTTTTTGTTAAATTTTAAAGTTTTAAAGGACAATGATTAATGGGCAATGATCAATGACCATGAATGTATTTGTTAAATTTTAAAGGTTTAAGTAATGGGCAATGATGGTCATAGATTGTTTTGTTAAATTTTGTAGTTTTAAGGGATGGGCAATGATGGTTATAGAGTTTCTTGTACAATTTTTAACTTTTAAAGGATGGGCAATGACAGTCATAGATTTTTTTGTTTAATTTTTAAGTTTTAAGAGATGTTTTAAGGGACGGGCAATTATGGTAATACATTTTTTGTTAAATTTTAAAGTTTTAAGGGAAATGATCAATGGGCAATGATCAATGACCATGAATGTATTTGTTAAATTTTAAAGGTTTAAGTAATGGGCAATGATGGTCATAGATTGTTTTGTTAAATTTTGTAGTTTTAAGGGATGGGCAATGATGGTTATAGAGTTTCTTGTACAATTTTTAACTTTTAAAGGATGGGCAATGATAGTCATATTTTTTTTTGTTTAATTTTTAAGTTTTAAGAGATGTTTTAAGGGACGGGCAATTATGGTAATACAATTTTTTGTTAAATTTTAAAGTTTTAAGGGACAATGATCAATGGGCAATGATCAATGACCATGAATGTATTTGTTAAATTTTAAAGGTTTAAGTAATGGGCAATGATGGTCATAGATTGTTTTGTTAAATTTTGTAGTTTTAAGGGATGGGCAATGATGGTTATAGAGTTTCTTGTACAATTTTTAAGCTTTAAAGGATGGGCAATGACAGTCATAGATTTTTTTTGTTTAATTTTTAAGTTTTAAGAGATGTTTTAAGGGACGGGCAATTATGGTAATACATTTTTTTGTTAAATTTTAAAGTTTTAAGGGACAATGATCAATGGGCAATGATCAATGACCATGAATGTATTTGTTAAATTTTAAAGGTTTAAGTAATGGGCAATGATGGTCATAGATTGTTTTGTTAAATTTTGTAGTTTTAAGGGATGGGCAATGATGGTTATAGAGTTTCTTGTACAATTTTTAAGTTTTAAAGGATGGGCAATGATAGTCATAGATTTTTTTGTTTAATTTTTAAGTTTTAAGAGATGTTTTAAGGGACGGGCAATTATGGTAATACATTTTTTTGTTAAATTTTAAAGTTTTAAAGGAAATCATCAATGGGCAATGATCAATGACCATGAATGTATTTGTTAAATTTTAAAGGTTTAAGTAATGGGCAATGATGGTCATAGATTGTTTTGTTAAATTTTGTAGTTTTAAGGGATGGGCAATGATGGTTATAGAGTTTCTTGTACAATTTTTAAGTTTTAAAGGATGGGCAATGAAAGTCATAATATTTTTTGTTTAATTTTTAAGTTTTAAGAGATGTTTTAAGGGACGGGCAATTATGGTAATACATTTTTTTGTTAAATTTTAAAGTTTTAAGGGACAATGATCAATGACCATGAATGTATTTGTTAAATTTTAAAGGTTTAAGTAATGGGCAATGATGGTCATAGATTGTTTTGTTAAATTTTGTAGTTTTAAGGGATGTGCAATGATGGTTATAGAGTTCCTTGTACAATTTTTAACTTTTAAAGGATGGGCAATGACAGTCATCGATTTTTTTGTTTAATTTTTAAGTTTTAAGAGATGTTTTAAGGGACGGGCAATTGTGGTAATACATTTTTTGTTAAATTTTAAAGATTTAAGGGACAATGATCATGGCAATGATCATGACCATGAATGTATTTGTTAAATTTTAAAGGTTTAAGTAATGGGCAATGATGGTCATAGATTGTTTTGTTAAATTTTGTAGTTTTAAGGGATGGGCAATGATGGTTATAGAGTTTCTTGTACAATTTTTAACTTTTAAGAATGGGCAATGACAGTCATAGATTTTTTTGTTTAATTTTTAAGTTTTAAGAGATGTTTTAAGGGACGGGCAATTATGGCAATACATTTTTTGTAAAATTTTAAATTTTAAGGGAAATGATCATTGGCAATGATCAATGACCATGAATGTATTTGTTAAATTTTAAAGGTTTAGAAGTAATGACGCAATGATGGTAATAGATTGTTTTGTTAAATTTTGTATTTTAAGGCATGGGAAAAGATGCTTTAAGAGTTTCTTGTACAATTTTTAAGATTTAAGGGATGGGCAATGATAGTCATATTTTTTGTTGTTAATTTTTAAGTTTTAAAGAGATGTTTTAAGGGACGGGCAATTATGGTAATACATATTTTTGTTAAATTTTAAAGTTTTAAGGGACAATGATCAATGAACCATGAATGTATTTGTTAAATTTTAAAGGTTTAAGTAATGGGCAATGATGGTCATAGATTGTTTTGTTAAATTTTGTAGTTTTAAGGGATGGGCAATGATGGTTATAGAGTTTCTTGTACAATTTTTAACTTTTAAAGGATGGGCAATGACAGTCATATATTTTTTTGTTTAATTTTTAAGTTTTAAGAGATGTTTTAAGGGTCGGGCAATTATGGTAATACATTTTTTTTGTTAAATTTTAAAGTTTTAAGGGACAATGATCAATGACCATGAATGTATTTGTTAAATTTTAAAGGTTTAAGTAATGGGCAATGATGGTCATAGATTGTTTTGTTAAATTTTGTAGTTTTAAGGCATGGGCAATGATGGTTACAGAGTTTCTTGTACAATTTTTAAGTTTTAAGGGATGGGCAATGATAGTCATGGATTTTTTTTGTTTAATTTTTTAAGTTTTAGAGAGATGTTTTAAGGGACGGGCAATTATGGCAATACATTTTTTGTTAATATTTAAGTTTAATGGGAAGCTATAAATTTATAAATAAATGATCAATGGGCAATGATCAATGACCATGAATGTATTTGTTAAATTTTAAAGGTTTAAGTAATGGACAATGATGGTCATAGATTGTTTTGTTAAATTTTGTAGTTTTATGGGATGGGCAATGATGGTTATAGAGTTTGTTGTACAATTTGTAACATCAAAGGATGTGCAATGAAGTCTTAGATTTTTTTTGTTTAATTTTTAAGTTTTAAGAGATGTTTTAAGGGACGCGAAATTATGGTAATACATTTTTTGTTAAAATTTAAAGAATTTTAAAGTTTTAAGGGACAATGATCAATGACTATGAATGTATTTGTTAAATTTTAAAGGTTTAAGTAATGGACAATGATGGTCATAGATTGTTTTGTTAAATTTTGTAGTTTTAAGGCATGGGCAATGATGGTTATAGAGTTTCTTGTTCAATTTTTAACTTTTAAGGATGGGCAATGATAGTCATGATTTTTTTGTTTAATTTTTAAGTTTTAAGAGATGTTTTAAGGGCGGGCAATTATGGCAATACATTTTTTTGTTAAATTTTAAAGTTTTAAGGGAAAATGATCAATGGGCAATATCAATGACCATGAATGTATTTGTTAAATTTTAAAGGTTTAAGTAATGGGCAATGATGGTCATAGATTGTTTTGTTAAATTTTGTATTTTAAGGGATGGGCAATGATGGTTTAAGAGTTTCTTGTACAATTTTTAAGTTTTAAAGGATGGGCAATGACAGTCATAGATTTTTTGTTTAATTTTTAAGTTTTAAGAGATGTTTTAAGGGACGGGCAATTATGGTAATACATTTTTTTGTTAAATTTAAAGTTTTAAGGGACAATGATCAATGGGCAATGATCAATGACCATGAATGTATTTGTTAAATTTTAAAGGTTTAAGTAATAGGCAATGATGGTCATAGATTGTTTTGTTAAATTTTGTAGTTTTAAGGGATGGGCTTTTAATGATGGTTATAGAGTTTCTTGTACAATTTTTTACTTTTAAAGGATGGGCAATGACAGTCATATATTTTTTTGTTTAATTTTTAAGTTTTAAGAGATGTTTTAAGGGTCGGGCAATTATGGTAATACATTTTTTTTGTTAAATTTTAAAGTGACCATGAATATATTTCTTAAATTTTAAAGGTTTAAGTAATGGACAATGATGGTCATAGATTGTTTTGTTAAATTTTGTAGTTTTAAGGCATGGGCAATGATGGTTGTAGAGTTTCTTGTACAATTTTTAATTTTTAAAGGATGGGCAATGATAGTCATCGATTTTTTTGTTTAATTTTTAAGTTTTAAGAGATGTTTAAAGGGACGGGCAATTATGGTAATACATTTTTTTGTTAAATTTTAAAGTTTTAAGGGACAATGATAAGTTGGCAATGATCAATGACCATGAATGTATTTGTTAAATTTTAAAGGTTTAAGTAATGGGCAATGATGGTCATAGATTGTTTTGTTAAATTTTGTAGTTTTAAGGCATGGGCAATGATGGTTTAAGAGTTTCTTGTACAATTTTTAACTTTTAAAGGATGGGCAATGACAGTCATAGATTTTTTTGTTTAATTTTTAAGTTTTAAGAGATGTTTTAAGGGACGGGCAATTATGGTAATACATTTTTTTGTTAAATTTTAAAGTTTTAAGGGAAAATTATCAATGGGCAATGATCAATGACCATGAATGTATTTGTTAAATTTTAAAGGTTTAAGTAATGGGCAATGATGGTCATAGATTGTTTTGTTAAATTTTGTAGTTTTAAGGGATGGGCAATGATGGTTATAGAGTTTCTTGTACAATTTTTAACTTTTAAAGGATGGGCAATGACCCAATCACCCTCAAAAAACTAATTTCTTCACTAACACTTACCTATCAGAATTCTAGAGGGCTACGTAGTAAACTTCCCAAACTGTATTCTGATAGTTCTTCCTTTGCATCTCACATTAAAGTCTTTACAGAAACTTGGTTAATGCCGGAGATTTTAAGCTCCGAAGTTTTTCCAAAATAAGTACACTACTTAGACGTGATAGAACACTGGTGAAGGAGAGGAGGAGTCCTAATTTCTGTAGACTCCAAATTCGCTTCTGAAGAGGTAAAATCACAAGAGTTTGGTGACATAGAATTTCTTTAGCGTTAGAGAATATGCGTTCTTAGCGTTCTTTAGAATAGCGTTAAAATCATTCTGTCCGGTCAATCTTTATACGTTACCTGTTCTTACATACCACCTTCGTCGGAACTGCCCATACTGGCAACATTTGTCCGCTATTCGTCTCGTTTCGGACCGTTTGTTCGACGGGGACCAGCTGGTAGCCTTGGGGACTTCAATAGATCTTATGGGGACCAATGTTGAGAATTCACTGTGCTTAATGCTTAAATCGCAATTCACGACTTCCTATGGGTATATTCGAAAGTAACTCGGGCAAATTATCCACGTTAGAAATTGTTTAGGTCGGCTGTAAAATTTGTGTTTAGTTTCTAAGGCTGATGGGAATTGATGGTTCTAGAACTTTGCCCCTTGTCTAACCCTGAGGATCCGTATCATCCCACTCTTGAAGTTTTAATCGAAAACAATAGCTTAAGTGACCTTAAGTCTAAACTTCAATCTCAAAAAGTACGTTAGTAGTTTTAAGGGATGGGTACTGATGGTTATAGAGTCTCTTGTACAATTTTTAACTTTTAAGTGATGGTTATTGTACAGTCATAGTTTTTTTTGTTTACTTTTTAAGATTTAAGAGATGTTTCTTTTAATGGACGGGTACTTATGGAAATACATTTTTTTGTTAAATTTTAAAGGTTTGAAGTAAGGGACATATTTTGTTAAATTTTATAATGATGGTCATAGATTGTTTTGTTACATTTTGTAGTTTTTAAGGGATGGGTAGTGATGGTTATAGAGTTTCTTATACAATTTTTAACATTTAAAGGATGGGCAAGATAGTCATAGATTTTTTTATTTAATTTTTTTAAGTTTTAAGAGATGTTTTAAGGGACGGGCAATTATGGCAATATATTTTTTTGTAAAATTTTAAAGTTTTAAGGGAAAATGATCAATGAGCAATGATCAATGATCATGAATGTATTTGTCAAATTTTAAATGGTTAAGTAATGGAAATTGTTGGTCATAGACTGTTTTGATAAATTTTGTAGATTTAAGGGATGGGTAATGATGGATACAGAGTTTCTTGAACAATTTGTAACTTCAAAGGATGGGCAATGAGAGTTAAAAATTTTTTTTTTGTTTAATTTTTAAGTTTTAGTAGATTTTTTAAGGGACGGCCAATTATGGTAAAAATACATTTTTTTTTTTTTTAATTTTAAAGTTTTTAAGGGAAAATGATATATGGGCAATGATCAATGACCATGAATGTATTTGTTAAATTTAAAAGGTCTTAAGTAATGGGCAATGATGGTCATAGATTGTTTGAGTTAAATTTTGTAGTTTTAAGGGATGGGCAATGATGGTTATAGAGTCTCTTGTACAATTTTTAAGTTTTTAAAGGATGGGCAACGAGAGTCATCGATTTTTTTGTTTAATTTTTTAAGTTTTAAGAGATGTTTTAAGGGACAGGAAATTATGGTAATACATATTTTTGTTAGATTTTAAAGGTTTAAGGAAATGATCAATGACGGTCATAGAATGTTTTGTTAATTTTTGAAGGTTTAAGGGATGGCGCAATGAGGGTTATAGGTTGTTTTGTACAATTTTGTAGTTTTAAAGGATGTGTAAATTATAGAGTGTTTTGTACAATTTTGTAGTTTTAAAGGATGCAATGAAGTCATTGATTGTTTTGTTTAATTTTGTAGATTTAAGAGATGTTTGAAGTGGGACGGGCAATATGGTTATACAGTTTTTTGTACAATTTTTAAGGTTAAAGTCATGGGCAATGATGGTCACAGATTGTTTTTGTTAAATTTTGAAAATTTTAAGGGATGGGCAATGAAGGTTATAGGGTTTTTGTACAATTTTTAACATTTAAAGGATGGGCAATGACAGTCATAGATTTTTTGTTTAATTTTTAAGTTTTTAGTGATGTTTTAAGGGACGGGCAATTTGGGTTATAAATTTTTTTGTTTAATTTTTAAAGTTTTATGGGAAAATGATCAATGAGCAATGATCAATGACCATGAATGTATTTGGTAAATTTTAAAGCTTTAAATAATGGGACTGATGGTCATAGATTGTTTTGATACATTTTGTAGTTTTAAGGGATAGGCAATGATGGTTATAGAGTCTCTTGTAACAATTTCTAAGTTCTTAGGATGTGCACTGATGGTAAAAAAATTTTTTTTTTGTTTCATTTTTAAGTTTTAAGAGATGTTTTAAGGGACGGCAATTATGGTAATAAATTTTTTTTTAATTTTAAAGTTTTAAGGGAAAATGATCAATGACCAATGTTTACTGAAAATGAATGAATCATTGTTACATTTGGTTGGTTTGAGGCAGTGTAAGGAGCCAGGTCCATGCAATAGGTGTAATAGGTTCAAATATCCAAATGAATGCGCAAGTGTGGCAGGATCGCCATGTAATATGTTCTAAGTTTCTTTATTAGATTTTATTCATCTCTGGAGCAACTGAGGTTGCCGCTCCGAGATCAAAGAGTCTCTGTCATTACAAATTTACTCATGAGTCAAAGTGAAGTCTAAGTCTCGTAGCTGCGCTGCTTAAAAGCGGCAGCGGAGGGACGGTTATGTATTCTTAAATATTTATAAAGGAATATATATTTACTGTTATGTGCTCTTAGTGGAGGCTCGAGGGATGTGGACATGCATATGGTCCACTCGTGTTACGTTTATGCTGACACTATGCACTTTTTCGGTGTACAGCCACGGCACAGCTAGCGGTTCATATTTCGGCGCACTTAGGGTTTATGACTGGGACTTTTGATAATGTAAACACTGCAACAAGTGTTACAGTGAGCACCCTTTTGGTACTCTCGGTACAGTGGGTCGATATATATATATATTTGATATTCATAGCATATATATGTGCATACTACATCTCCCTCCATCTGAAAAATAACGTAATATAATGAAGTTATTTTCTAAAATAGATTGTACAAAATTTAATAAATGATGTTAACAATAAGTTTTTTATTTGTATTTTTTTATCTACGGTATGATTATTAAATCTGTTTATTTGTTGTGTATGGCCATATGTGATGTCTTGTAGCGCCAGGGTGCAATTTATCATGAAATAAAAAGTTTTAATCTATCCTTATAAACTATTTGTTTTTTATTTTTATTGTCTGATATAATAAGTTATTATCTCTATCTCCTATTTGTTCTACCTATATACGGACCTAAATATTTAAAATCTAGCTTATGACCAGTATCATTTTTTAATAAAACTTTATCACCTATTTTCAACTCAAAATCTAAACCCTATTTTTGTCGTAAAGAATTTTATGTTTTATTCTTATTGTGATTCTAGCATAAGTCTGGCTCTTTTATAGGCTAGTTCTAATCTGAACTTAGTCTCCTTAGCATAGTCATCTATATTATAAAGTGGTTCTACGCTACCTATGCTATTAAAATGTTTTGGCAAATTTGTTGTTTTACCGAATACTAGCTCGTATGGACAATAGTCATGTGCCATAGCAGGGGGTCGTATTGAAGCAAAAGACAAAATATTGAAGCCATACATCCCAATCAATTTTATCAACCGAGATGTGAGAACCAATGTACTCATTGAGAGTTCTGTGGCTTCTTTCTATTGTACCAACTGTTAGGTGGTGGTGTGCAGTAGATGTAATGTTTTCAATATCCAAATATTTACACAGATCGTCTATAATTGAATTTTTATATTCTGTTCCCATGTCCGTAATGAACGTCTTCATTGGACCGTAATTCTAGAATAAAATCTTCAAATATAGCTTTAGCGACAGTATTGGCAATCTTATTCGGAACAGGTATGGCAACTAGGTACTTGGTTAAATCACATATGAGAGTGACTGCATACTCGTTGCCATTGTCTGATTTTGGCAGTGGACCAATTGTATCCACAATCACTCTGTCGACAGCTCTATGTGGTGTGTCAGTGATTGTTAAAGGGGTCTTTGTGTGTTTAGTTGTTTTTGACTTCTGGCATTTTTGACATTTTCTTATGTACTCTGTTATGCTATTTGGACATATTTTTCCAGTAATAGTGTCTCTTGACTTTTGGCCAAGGTTTTTGTTATGCCTGTACGACCTCCTTGTATTGGATTATCGTGAAATGTAGACAAAATTGCTTCTTTTTCTTTATTATTTTGTATTTGGGTCACCGGGTTGAGTAGCGCTACTCTTAATGTTTTCAAATATAATTGCCCATATTTTTTAAAATTATCTATTGAAATATGTTCAAAGATATTTTCCCCACGGTGCCACTTTGAGTTGGCTGATTTTGTGTATACCGGCTTGCATTTCAAGCCCTTGGAAGAATTGATCTAAGTCAAGGGCTCCATTAGTATACAAATCGCTAACATCATATCTTGCATAATTTTTCTACCATGTTTAAATAAACACATATTGTTATTTACATGCAAGGTCACTACTTTACGTACTTCATCATTGTTAATGACGTCGTATACGTTGGGCTTCAGAAGCTTTATCTAAGGATTGCCTAGGCAATTCTATTTTTTCTTTCCTGCGCAGGAGTTTTTGTCTACTTTGGTATCTAGTAGTGACTTTCAGAATTTCTAATGTTTAAATGTATGTTTTTCAAGATCGGTGATTGTTAATCTTGATAACGCATCATCTACATAATTATCTTTACTCCTTTAAATACTCGACTGTAAAATCGTATTCCTCTAATTCAAGTCTCATACGTGTCAGTTTGGAACTGGGATTGATCATTGAAAATAACAAGGTAAGTAAAGGTCTGTGATCTGTTTTTACTGAGAAGTGTTTTCCATATATATATGGTCTGAAGCATGTAATATCGCCCAATGAATTGCAGCTAATTCCTGCTCCGTAGTGCACTTGTTGCTTTCACCTTTCGTAAAGGATCTTGATGCATATGCAATGGAAATTGGAAACCATTTGGTTATTTTGAGTTAGAACCGCTCCACAAGCGCGCTTGCTTGCATCTGTAATTATGCAAAATTCTTTTGCTAAAATCTGGATATTGCAGCAGAGAAAGTTGGGGTTATAAGTGTTGATTTTTTAGATGATTGAAAGCATTTTCGCACTCAGCTGTCCATTAGAAGGTTAACATTTTTTTTACATAATCTTGTTATGTGCGACGGGAGTAGTCTGCAAAATTTTTTATAAAACGTCTGTAATAGTTGCAAAAT